>JABSTQ010010330.1:0-444557 GCA_013358835.2 Ixodes persulcatus
CTGTCTCGTTGGGGTGCTGAAGACGTGTTTGGAGCAGCAGCTCGGCTCGCTCTTTTCGTAGGACCGTGGAAAATGCTTGCGGAAAGCAAGCCGTGAACGCGTCCCACGTTATCAGTAGGCGTTCCTGGTTCTCAAACCACGTCCTTGCCGAGTCTTCTAGCGCGAAAAACACATGATTGAGTTTTTGTTCAGCACTCCACCTGTTAAAGGCAGCCACCCGCTCGAACTGTTCCAGCCAGTCGTCGGCATCCTCTTGCGGAAACCCGTGGAAAGAAGGGGGGTCCCGTGGTCGTTGGAACATGACCGGCGACCGGTAGTGCACGTTCTTCCGGTTGTTGGCCATTGCTGTTTTTCTTGTCCTCTTTACAGAAAGAAATCCGCACTCCGGGGACAGACCTTGGAGGCGACGGCTTCTGCAGTGCACGGGAGTGACGTCAATGGGGCTTGGTCGGCGAGGACTGTTATCTCGGCTGCTAACAGGAGTCCGGGGCATACGTCGTATCCCGCACCTCCACCAGATGTCACGTAGACGAAGGAGGCGTTGGCAGTGGTAGGACCCAAGAGGGGTTTAATGACTGGACTGCAAAGCAGGATCAAAGAAAAAAAAAAGGCGAAGGGCCGGTCCGGTCGATCTGCTTGCAGTTCTTCGAAACTGTGCAGGGCACGAGAGCGCGGCAGGCGCGAGCCCCGTACAGAACTGACAAAGACCGAGGCGCGCTGTCATGCGCGAACAATCGAGGCGTTTTCTAACTGTGGCAATATATACATACATATACTAAATAAACAATAAAACAAATTTAGGGGACTTTCGGTGCCTCAATGCGTGAAATAGTTTTTTCTTAGCAGTATCCTTTGGCCGCCCTACAACTTCAGAGGATACCAAAGGAAGACACTGTAAGTCATCATCAGAAGGCGGTACGCTCTCGTCCATTTTCTCGTCCACCAAGAGCTTTGAACCCTTAGGCGCTGGAGGTTGTTCTACCCGCCCAGGGCTTCCAGTTGCTGCCGGGGGCAGGGAGAGGGAGCCCTCGACCCTGGCCAGAAGGGCCAGCTAGTGCCACTGATGGTACTTCTGGCACCTTGGACGGAGTAGTACCCTCCTCAGATGCACATCACCCTCAGAGCATAAAGGCGACAGAGAAGTGTCAACTTCAAACCTCTGGAAGGGGACCCCTATGGAGAGGACAGGTCTTCCGGGGAAGTCTCTGTCTCCACGGATACCGCAGACAGTGGGGGTCCCACCCGCACTGCCTGGGCATAAGAGCCCCTTGCCTGAAAGGCAAGCAGTTTTTTGGCTGCTTGGTAGCTAAGTTTATGTTTTACTTTAAAAGTCAATACTTATCTATTTTCTCCCCCCCATTTTGGGCATCAGCGAGAGAAAGCAGGGTGCGCTCTGCCACAGTTTACAAATTTGGGTTGGTTTTCGCAGATGTCCGCTACATGGTCAGTACCACTGCACTTTCCACATGTTTCTCGGCCGCGGCAGTTTCGGAAACCATTCCCGAAACGATGGCAGCGGAAACACCACTGAGGATTAGGAATGAAAGGACGAATTCAACAGATCACGGACCCTGCCTTCACGGTGGACGGAAGAGCTTAGAGTTCAAATGGATCAGATGTCGAGTTGGTTTCTCTTGTCCATCACGTTTTAAAATGATCTGTCGAACAGCTACAAGAGCACTCTAGCGCAGAGCTTCGAGGATCTCCTCATCAATGCATTCGAGAAGGTTATTTTCAGAGATGACACCGCATACAGTGTTCAGGATACGATGGGGAGTCACAGTAACCTGGTAATCTCCCAGGCTTGTCATCTTCAGGAGTGCTGTGCTCTGTGGCTTATTTTCTACCTCAACAAGGTCTCCGGCTAGCTTTTTTGCCTCATAACATTTTCCGATCACTTGTTCTGAGTGGTTTGCAGTGAAAAAGGGAGAGATTTTAGACGCACGCACAGTATTACTTGTTGAGTGAACTACAAGAAATTGAAGATATTTTTTGGATTCGTTCGCTTTATCGAAAGTAAGAGGAGAAGGGCCGCCCTTTTTGAGGGGTCGCTCTAATGGGGGTTTAGGAGCACGGGAAGCCATGAAAAGGCAAGGATGTACTAAATCCGCGGTGCACGGCCCACCACGAAGCCAAAAAAGGGGTTGGTTAACCCAACATAGAAAGAAGGGTTTTGCTGGTGACGTTACTCTAACAGTGCTACCGGGAAACTATAGCAAAGTTTGGATCTGGGCGAGAATTTCTGTCACCACCTATGGTTAGCTCTGGTCGCCAAAGAAGGGGAAAGAGGAAAAAAGTGCAGAAAGAGAAAAAATAAAACATGTTTACAAATCTCTGTAAGGCGAAATTAGAGCTCAGCTCTTGAGGAGGAGGAGGCGAGGGTACGAAAGGGAGAATATGTTCCTCCTCCTCCGTACCCTCTCCTTGTCCTCTCCTTCTCCTGCTTTCCTGCTCGTCAGCATCTCTCCTCCTCCTCCTGCCATACTCCTACTCCTCTCCCCTGCTCTTCTTCCTTCCATCCTGCTCCTCTGTCCTCCTCCTTGTCCTCACCAATATTCAACACCTCCTAGAAACTAAGGTCGTAGCGCTCTTTTATAACGTCGCAAAGGAAGGCCATCGGGGGCGCGCATCGAAGCGAAAGCAACGCGCGTGGATCGACCGTCGTAAAGCGCTTTTAGTCACATACGCGTGTCTTATTAGCTAAAATGAAAGCTGCATATAGCAACGGATTTTATTACGCTGGCAAAATATTACACCGTTAAATAATCGGTACGAAATGGCACGAGTTATGCGTATAAGACGTCTATAGAAAAATGTGATTGTTTTAAGTCGAACTCATTGAGTCACGCAATTATTGCTGTAGAAAGGCATATTTTATACAGAAATACTTTGACAAAATGGCGAGACACGCAGTGATTGCACACAGCAAAACAGATCAGTTAAAAATCATGTAGACATAGTCAACGCGCACACGGCTAGACAAGGGTCACTTACGATCATGTAAGCGATGTTATCGCGTGCAGTCACTGAATTATCGCATTATACCCCGGCCACATGGCAAAGTTAATGTAATTTCGATCGAATGAGGTTATGGGGTTGACAAAAAGACTGCGACGCTCGTATAATCACTCAAGACCGCGAGCTTATTAAATCCCATATCAGTTAATGAAAATATATTAACTCTTCCGTGTGGCAGGAGTACTAAACTTACCATTTACAGTCAACTAATTTACTTCTCCCTATCGGCTCGAGCTGCCATAGAACGAAATATAACTTATTTCGTATGCAATAATATTATTGCCTTAATACAGTTCAGCTCTCTAGTATAAACGCGGTAAAGGCAATAAAATAACATTAGTATAAATAAACACGTAAGCACAAACAACGCACTTTCAATATTCACACAAACTTGTTATTCACCTAGCTTCCAGTAAAAACTAGATTATTGCCACGCATATTTACAAATGTCGACACAACAGCGCACGGATAACGACAAAGAAAGAGATTCCATTCTATCACGAGATCTAAAAAAAATCGACTGCAGCACTTTATTTGCGTCCTACATGACCAAGAAGGCCCGTAAATAAGTTGTTTTTCACCTGTCGATCGTATCCATACGTACCGCGATAACCGCCACGAAAACAATTTGAACACGAACTCCAAGAAGTCTTTCTCTGTCGAGAGAGAGGTCTATCGATAGTCGACCAGTATATCGTTGACTAGTTGCCACCACACATATCACTCAAACCGTAGCAGGACTTGTTCCGCGAATCCACGTAAATGCCGTAGTATCAAGCGAACAAACAAAAAAAAAAATTACCCGAGACTGCGGTGACGAAAGAAAAACGACAGGAAGAAGGAAAGAATTCTGAAAAGAACCACACACGAGAGCACCGGCAGCAGTGTCGGACGAAAGGCTTAAAGGGGCACTGACACGTCAAAATCATATATTTTTTTTATTATCCGAAACGATTGAAAACGATGCCGGGACATTACCCTCAAAATTCGAAACTTTGAAATTCAGTATTTGTGAATTAAAAAAACAATTTCCAAATGCCGAATTTGAAGTTCCCGCGCGATCCGCGCCAGTGCAGTGAGTCAAATTTTGCGGTCTCCTGCGACTCGACTTTCTCTCTGACCTCCGCTCCACGCTATGAAGCAAAGCGCCGTTGCCACGGCGACCCCAAGCGAGGAGGAGGTGAGCCTACGGGATAGAATTGCGCCGGCGCGGGAAAAAACCGGTTTCTTCCCCGACTCGCCTGACTCGCCGACGAGCGCCGGCAAGTTTTCCGAGGGAGGGTACAAATCTAGGAAGCAACTTCACACCGAACTCCGATTTTTGGTATTTCAAAAAGAGGGGCCGTAATGCGTTCGGAATTGTGTTAAAAAACATGTTTTACGATTGCCGTTATTAAATGTTATAGAAATGTCACCTACAAAGCTTCTAAATTTCCTGATTTTTGACGTCAGCGATCAAAAGAAGCGATCGGGAGGTGAGCGGCGGGAAATATAAACGCCAAAACTAAAAAGGCGCGCGCGCGCGCGGGAAAATTTTTTTTCGCGATGCGGTTTTTTTTTGCGTGTCTATGACCACAATTTGCATCGTTTTAGACAATAAAAAAATACGACCTTTGGGTTGTCAGTGCCCCTTTAACGCTGTCAACCCATCTCTTGCTCCGTGCGCTCCCTGCGGCGATGACTGGATGTATTTTTTTTTTAGAGCGACTCTCTCAGGCGCTTGGCCGGCTTGAGCGGCATCGGCGTCGGCGTCGCCGTCGGCGTAACCGCGCGGTGCATGATGAGTAAATTTCCCCGCTAAATTTAGCGGAAAATTTTCCCCGCTAAATTTAGCAGAAAAATTTCCCCGCTAAATTCAGCGGAAAAATTTCTCCGCTAAATCTAGCGGCAAATTTTCCCCGCTAAACTTAGCGGAAAAAATTCCCCGTTAAACGTAGAAAAAGTCCCCGCTAGATCTAGCGGAAAATTTCCCCGCCAAATTTAGCGGAAAATTTTCCCCGCCAAATATAGCGAAACAAATTCCCCGCCAAATTTAGCGGAAAAATTTCCCCACTAAATTTCGCGGGAACTTTTTTCCGCTAAATTTAGCGGAAACTTTTCTCCTAAATGGGAGGCGAGCAGGAGAGGAGGAGGGGCATAGCCCCCTCTCTATACCTTCCACTCCTCCTCCTGAAGAGCTGCGCTCTACTTCGGCGTTACAGGGAGTTGTAAACGGCTTTCATTTTTTGTTCACTTCACTTCTGAAATGTCTCAGCGTTCCTTTTCAGACAGTCAGCAGCTCACACAATGTAAATTTACAAGAATCGGAGCCCGTATGAGGGAAAAAAACGTCGCACCGGGCCGGTTCATTCGAAAAGTGTGGGGAGCTGCTGAACTGCACGTAGCCCCGCGGTTACGGGGATAATTATAAATATAAATTTGGTACTTTCAACCTTGGTGACGCGTTGGCTATTACATTTATATATATATATATATATATATATATATATATATATATATATATATATATATATATATATATATATATATATATTGTTACGAGCGTTCCAGCCGTTGTCCTTTTCCCACTGTCTGTACTTCGTCTTCCTTTTCCTCATGTCCCCGTTTGTCTTCTTTACTTTCGCCCGTTACAATCGCCCCCCTCCAAGGGACTGTCCGTCCCGGACAGAACCGACGTAGTCATCGCGTGCCACATAAAGTTTGAGTTGGCTGACATGAGCTGTCAGAGTCCGGTGTCTTCCTCGTTGAGGCAGCGTTCGCAATTCCTCAAGGCGATATGTCACAGGACCGAGTTGCCTGCTTATTTTGAAGGGTCCGCAGTACCTTGGGAGCAATTTTTCGGACCGCTGCGGCCGTCTGAGGTGACTTCGAAGAAGCACTAAATCTCCGGAATTGAACGATGGTCCAGAACTTCCAGTGCGCAGGCGCTGGGTGAGATGTGACTGCTTGTGAAGGATGGCGAGTCGAGCTCTTTCTCTTGCTTCGTGTAGTCGCCCAGAGAAGTCGCATTCATAGTCCCGCGCGCGGCGGGTCCACGTCGTGTTCATCGCTGTCTCCTCTGGAAGCGTGGGAAGCCTTCCATACACCAGCTGGAAAGGCGATTGGCTCGTTGTTTCTTGCCGGGATGTATTTAGTGCAAACGCAGCAGTGTCAGTATATTGGTCCCAGTTCTTGTGAGATGAATTAACGAATGCAGCTAATATATCGCTCAAAGTACGGTTAGTGCGCTCTACCAATCCGTTTGTTTGGGGGTGGTAGGGTGAAGCCGCTGCATGCTCAATCCCGTAGTTCCTAAGGACATCCTTGAAATCACGAGACATGAACGATGTTCCTCGGTCAGAAATGATCATCCGTGGAGTCCCATGCCGCAACACTAGATGGTTGTTCACAAAACTGACGAGGTGTGTCGCTGACGTGTCGGGGACTGCGTGTACCTCAACCCACTTCGTTAAGTAGTCTATGGCCACAATTATAGTGCCTGATTGCCATCTTCTGATATTGAGAATGGTCCCAGATGGTCTATACCGATTACTTCAAAGGGACTTCTTGGGGGAGGTATCTGGTGAAGTTCTGCCTTTTTTTTTTTTGATTCGGCGGTGTTTTGCGCATTTGGCAAGTGGTGCATGAAGCAACGTACCGCCGAACGTCACCTCTCAAACCCGACCACCAGAACCTTTGAGCGATTTTTTCTAATGTCCGGTGCTGTCCAAGGTGACCAGCAGTTGGAGCGTCGTGACACATGACCATAACGTTGGGGCGCAGACTCGTGGGAACAACAGGCAGCCACGAATCTGACTGCCGTGATCGATGGCAGAGAAGCCCGTCACGTAGCTGGTAGTGTGCTCGCAAACGTTGCAGGCGTCGTCCGTGAAGGCGAGAAGAGTCACTGTTTGTGTTTGCGAGATGACTGATGATAGTTGACGTCTCTGTGTCGTCTGACTGCGCTGCCTGCAAATCAAGCAGTGCTAAAACAGAAACTGATGAACCATCCTCCACGGGATTGCGGGAGAGGAAGTCGGCGTCTTGATGGTGTCTTCCGCTTCGGTGAACAATTGCAAAATTATACTCTTGAAGTTTTATGGCCCAGCGAGCAAGCTTTGGCGTAAGATCGGTCTTCGATTGGAGCCACTGCAATGCAGAGTTGTCGGTGACCACTGTAAATGTCTTGCCATAGAGGTAAGGGCGAAACTTTTCCACAGCCCACACTATTGCGAGACACTCCAGTTCGGAAGAGTGGCACCGGCTTTCTGGTTCACTAACCGCCGAATTCAGAAACCTCACTCAAACTACACTCACACTTAAGGGCCCCTCCACTTCCTCAAGGAAGGCGCGAGGGCCGGCGCAGGCCAATCGCGACGGCGGGTCCGTCCTCGCGATTGGCCAGCGCCGGCCCTCGCGCCTTCCTCGAGGAAGTGGAGCGGCCCTTAAGTGTGAGTGTAGTTTGAGTGAGGTTTCTGAATTCGGCGGTAAGCCTCCTGCTTGCGTAGGCGACGGGGCGTTCTCGACCATATTTGTCCTGTTGAAGAAGGACAGCACCTAGGCCTTCTCCACAGGCCTCAGTGTGGATGACGGTGCGTGCGTCATCTACAAAATGAGCCAGCGTAGGCGGTTCTAGAAGAGCTCTCTTGAGGTCCGCGAAGGCTGCCGCTTCTTCCGCTCCCCATACAAATTTGGCGTCTTTTCTTAGGAGCCGGTTCAGGGGAGAAGCCCTCACTGAAAAGTTCTCCACAAAGCGGCGAAAGTAGGACGCGAAACCTAGAAAGCTCTTTAGTTCCTTTATCGTTGTGGGTACGGGTATATTAGCAAAAGCTGACAGCTTTGCAGGGTCTGGACGAATACCATATTTGTTGATGACATGGCCGAGGTAGATTACTTCGTCATATCCGAAGAAACATTTTGATGGTTTTACACGAAGTCCAGCTTTTGAGAAGGCATCTAAAACAAGACTAAGACGATGTTGATGCTCGTCAAAGCTCTCGGCATACACGATTACGTCATCGAGGTAGATCAAGGCCATGGTCCATTTCAAGTGGCCGAGGACTCTATCCATAAGACGCTGGAAGGTCGCAGGTGCATTGCACAATCCAAACGGCAAACGTCTGAACTGAAACAGGCCATCAGGCGTTACGAAGGCAGACTTTTCAGCGTCATCTGGGTCAAGTTCAACTTGCCAGTATCCCGAGAGGAGGTCCAAGGTCGAGAAATAGTGGGAACCATGGAGACGGTCAAGGGCATCATCAAGTCGAGGTAGGGGGTACACATCGGGCTTAGTGATGCTGTTCAACCCTCTATAGTCGACGCAGAACCTTGTCGAGCCATCTTTTTTCTTGACGAGCACCACAGGCGACGACCACGGGCTGTTAGAAGGTGTCACTATGCCCCTTTGGAGCATATCGTCAACTTGAGCGTTGATTTCCCGTCTCTCGGGCATAGAGACTCCTCGTGGGTGTTGATGTACTGGCGCGTGGTCACCGGTGTTGATGGCATGACGCACGAGGGGCGTATGACTCAGCTCTTCTTTTGTAACGGCGATGCAGCTTCGAAAATTCATGAGTAGGGCCTGAATAGATTCTTTCTCTGCCGCGGTTAGATTGGGTCCAAAGTTAAACTCAGGCCATGGCAGTGGTCCGGTTCTGCCCAACTGTTCTTCTGAAGCGGTAAACGAAGGCGAACTTACAAGAGTGGCAACCACCGCTTGTGACTCAACCTCGAAAGCAACTCCTAAGCTGTCGCCTCGCTTTAGGTGAAGGTCGTCGCTGGCCAAGTTAGCAACAAGAATGTCCAAGACGCCTTGGCGAGAGGAGGTAAGACAGCGGGGCGTGGCGAATTCCGCCCCAGGGCGCGAGTGCAAAACAGTTTCGATTATAAAGTCTCCCGATCGCTTATCTCCCTGAAGTGTTGCTGGGACCCAGACCACCGAAGACTTTGGAACAGTAATGTCTTTCGTGCCAACAACTGAGCCCATGAACGGTTCGCGAACAAACTTGGGCGGTAGAAAAGAGCGTAAAACATTCTTGAAAGTTTCAGCAAGTAGGCGCGTGGTGTTCAAACTTGTTCGTACGAAGCTGCTTAGGAAAGACAGTGCGCAGCAGAAAACCCTCTAGTACTCAGATGTTTCATTAATACTCGGCCTAAGCTCTTCAGAAAGTCCCAACGTTGATGCGTCGTCAGCCGTACAACGGGACTTGCATTCTCGTTGTGTTGACAACTGTGCATGCCCGTGTTCAAAGGAGACTTGTAGATTGACTGCCGCACACCAGTCACATCCGAGAATAACTGGAGGGTTTAAATTCTCCACAACGAAGAATGAAAGTGTCACACTGTCTCCAAGTGTTTCCACGGTCAGTTCGATGCGTCCGATGTAAGGAATGTGGCTTCCGTTTGGCGAGAGAAGTCGTAGTTCTTTACAGTCTGTTGTTGATGCCATACGGTCTGCCGATCGTAGCAACTTGGCATCGATGACGCACACCCCAGCTCCGGTGTCTATAATAGCATCGGTACATTGTCCGATTCCAGGCAGGTAGACAGTGACGTGTGGGGTCACCGATGGGCACATCGATGTTGTAGCCAGGGGAACTTCGTGGACTACACGGGACCCCACCCTGTCGGGCACGCGCGGAGGGTGTTCCTGACGTGGAGGGCACGGATTCCGGCAAGATCGAGCAAGGTGGCCTTGTCGTCCACAGTTGAAGCATTGACGCCAGTCAGGCCTGCGGGGGCCGTCTTGCGTGCCACCAGTAGTAGCTATGTGGTTTGCTGGGCTCACCGTGGACGCTGTTGCTCTTGTCGCCGCGTGCATTTCCAACGCGTGACCCAGGGCAGAGCGGAGCGTGGAGGGTCGCGCGAACCGCACCCATCGTTGAACTTCGGGATCCTTGATGGCATCGATGAAAGCAGAAGTGCTCATCAGGTGGAATGTATCTTCAGAGCACCCCACCAAAGCCTTCCTCGCCAATCTCTCGACGGCGTCGGCTAGCTCTTGTAGCGACTCTGTTTCCTGGCGATAGGTTTTGAGCGCCGTTAGGTGTAGCTGTTGTAGATGCGCATCATTAAATCGAGAGTCCAGAGCTTGTAGCAGATGTTCATATGTAGTTCGACTTGAATCCGGAATACACTCGCGGGACTCTGCCGCTTTTCCACGTAGCTGGGCGACTAAGGCAGCAGCCTTGCCAGGGGAGTCCCAGCCATTGTGTAGAGCCACCGTTTCGAATTGCACGATGAACGCCCTCCAGGAGCCAAGACCATCGAACGTCGGGGGTTTGAGCCGCCTAGCGCCGGAATCCGATGGAGCTATCTCTGCCTGTCTCTCGGGCTCATCGTTTCTGCAATGGCGGATCGCAGCTGCTTCCTGGTTGGGGAAAGGGTCACCCGAACCTTCTGGTCGCGTACCAGTTTGTAGGGCCTGTTCGAGGTGCTCCAGTCGAGTATGTACAGATGAGAGGTGTTGATGTACATCAGTGACTTGTTGATGTAAAGTCTGCTCCACGTTTGCAATGCGAGGGGCCAGGCGATCGTCGAACTGTGCAAGTATATTTGCGGCGTCAGTCGAGCTCTTCTCCACCAACCGTTTGTAAAGCTGTTCGGTGAGTCGCTCCCAATTTGGTTCCGGATTTGCAGGCTGGGAACGGGCGTTCATACTGAATATCCCACCGCTGCCACCAAAATGTTACGAGCGTTCCAGCCGTTGTCCTTTTCCCACTGTCTGTATTTCGTCTTTCTTTTCCTCATGTCCCCGTTGTCTTCTTTACTTTCGCCCGCTACAATATATATATATATATGTATATATATATATATATATATATATATATATATATATATATATATATATATATATATATATATTAAATTGTACAAGACTGCGCTTTTAAAAAGTATATTAATGTCGGATAAATGCGCACGAACACCACTGCGCCGCTCGACAAGAAACACTTTTTTCACGTCGATAACAGATATTTTCTTACGTAGTAGCGTCATGGCCTTACTTCTCCGACATTGTGACGTAACCACTTGGAGCGCTAGAGCCTTCTTTCTACGTGGTGTTGCCCTACTCCTCCTTTTTTCCTTTCTCCTCCTCCTCTCCCCTCCCCTCCTCCTTCCCTTCTCCTTTTCTGCTCCTCCTCCTCCCTCCTTCTTCTTTCCCCCACCTCCGCACCTTCTCCTCCTCCTGCTCCGGACGTGACGTCAATTTTCCCGCTACATGTACTGGAGAAACTGAATTTGTTCATAGGTGACGTGACACCAAGTCATATGACGTCATTTTCTCGGCTAAATTCAGCGGGGCATGGAATTGCTCTTGAGGTCACGTGACGTATATTTTGCCCGCTAAATCCAGCGCAGAAAATAAATTTGTTTATTGTTGACGTGACACCAAGTTATGTGACGTCATTTTCCCCGCAGAACTTAGCGGGGAATTGAATTTGTGTTGAGGTCACGTGACGTCCACTTTCCCGTTAAATTTAGCGCGGTTACGCCGACGCCGACACCGATGGCGACGCCGCTAAACCCTGAAACGGATGCCTAAGATCTGCGCTCTAAAAAGGCAAGGGTAGAAGAGGAGAAGAAAGGCGACTGACTGAATCATCATTTGCGGGCGGGGGCTATGTTGCGCTTTTTGGACTCCAAGGAGACTAGGAAGAGGGAAGTGACGTCAACAACGCAGCAAATGCAGATTGGATGTTGATTTTGTTTTCTTCTGTCAACATCCAATCTGCGTTTCTCTAGTCGTTGACGTCACTTCCCTCTTCCAAGTCTCCTGGGAGTCCAAAAAGCGCAACATAGCACCCCGTGTCTACGAGAAGCAGGGGCAGAAGTGGCATATTAGCTCGCGCGCTCTCTCGCGCGAGGCAATTTGCCTTCACGAGAGAGCGTGCTCGGCCGCCGCTCTGTACACGCCAGTACACCACGCCAGTGGTGTACCGGCGCGGATGGCCAGGAACTGAGGGAGCGGTAGAACGAAATTCATGCTATCGCATTCACAACTCATAAGAAGTGCTTAGGTGTCCTCGGAATATTTTTTAATAATAATAATAACTTCATTTTCTATCAAATGATGGGGGGCCCAAAGGAAAAAAAAAGCTACAGTAGGCAGCTTGACTGCATGCGGGAAAAAAAATACAAAAAAGGCAAAGTATAGGCTCTGGGCAGTGTTCTAGAGAGCGCCACCGTCGGTTGGTCATCAGCGCCACCGTGGCCAAATGAGGCAATACTGGGACGGCTAAAATCGGCAGCGCCACCGGCATACCCTTGCGAGATTGCGTTATTACCAACTCCGAGCGTTGTGTTGTCGCGCGTTACACTACCGACTGTTTTAAAAATCTATCAAAGGTTAAATATATAAATGTGCATCCGTGTGTGGTTGTGTCGTTCTAGCATTAGGGAGTTTTAGTACGCGTAGGTGCCTTCCTCGATAGGTAGAGACGACCCAAAACTGGAGCTAGCAGAACAAAATTGAACATCATAATATCACGGCCAAATATTAGTAAGAGCAAATAAACAAAAACATTTTTTTACGTTGTTTGCGCGCGTTTCAAGATAACAAAAGCGAAGACTTCGTCGAGCTTCCCTCCTCTACAAAAGCGCACTGCAAAAGCTGAACTAAAACGTCCCCCCCCCCTTTCCTCTCATCCTTACCCACCTTTTTTTTTTTTTTTTTTTTCAAGTGAACTTTTCCCGCATGAATAGCTGACCTCATTTTGGTGATCAGCTTGTTCCCAGTCCCCTCGTTGCCGTGTGAAAGACGATTGTGGAGTCCGAGGAATGTGTTCTTCGTTCAAGCTGGCTGTAGTTTAGACGGTGTCGTACGCAGTTGTTCGGCGCAAACTGATGCTCCTTCTCGTCGACTGAATATGCTGTTCACTTTTACATAGAACAGAAATAAACGCCACATGGATAACCTTTTCTCGCGGGGTAACTGCATTTTTTAAATTATTTCTTGGGTAGACTTTTTTCGCAGCAGGAATGAAGTTAGGACCGCATAGACACGGGTTGAACTAGAGCAACCATCTTGGGCAGCTACGCGATCATGCTAAAGGCGCAAACGACAGTTCGTTCTGCAATCGGCGAAGCGGAGAAAACGCTCACTTCGGTTTTCGGTAACTACGATCAAACGTCCACAAAAATTCGTTCGATCAAGATGTGTCCGTGGAGCAGAGAGCAGTGAGAGTGTCAGAGGACCGATCTGATTCTAGAGTCATCGCATCGAATTCAAAGACAACGCCGGGCTTCGAGCGCATTAATTCCAAATATCGAGTCAAATAGCGCATTTAGAAATGCATCTCAAGTCAGGCAATGTGAACGGAATGCTTATTTTACACGCTTTATGGCATTTATTTATCTCCGACGGTGTTGTATTTTTCGCGGTTTCGACGGAAAGCTGCGGAGCTTCACGTCTGCCAAGCTTCCAGGGTTGCGATAGTCCGGTACGCAACAGTGCCTACAGCTTCGGCGTTAGCTCTTCTGCGACATCCGATAGCAATGTTAAGAATAAAAGACCAAAGAATGAATGAATCAACGCCTTCAAATTGATGCGTGAACAGCCCCACGAGCAAGCAGGCTGACGAAAGGGCCTTCTCAGTGTTGCAAATATTTTGAGCTAGATGGCGCAACGTGTCACACCAAACTTGACTGCCCGGAGGGTATACAGTGAAACCGTCGCACATCTACGGTTGACATTTCTACAAACCAAGGTTCACCCAAGTACAAAACATAGAATGAAAACAAAAATCACGTACAAAATATAAGCGCATGTCCTTGAAAGTTAAACTATCAAAATCAATATATCAGTTCAAAGACTATTTACTGAATGTGGGAATGTGAAATTTAACATTTAATAGCCATAGTTTGTTCATTGCGTGACCATCCTCAATTTCTCTTTCATTCTCACCAGCGTGCATCAAGCCAATTGTTGTGGAGAATGCAACCGCTAAGTGCGTCTGATAATGCTCTCATTCCTCAGGGCTCCCCGTCATTCGTGTAAACGCTGGAGTCGGGGAGAAAGTTCCGTTGGTTCCGCCGATCACTAACGTCACGCGCATCCTTCCCGGAAGTCCCTCGCGCGAATACCCTTGAAGTCCCTTTCACACTGAGGCAACAGTTGGACAACTCTATCCGGCAGCACGAGGAAATCGTGTTACCGGTGACCCTGTCACATAGCGGCAACAACAACAGTCGGGCAACATGTTGCTGCCGCTTGGCAACCGTGTTGTCCGATTTGTTGTCCGACCACTCTGTCACACAGCGCTGACGGCGGGGACAACACGGGGAACACTACGCCATCTTGATTGTTTACCTTTGTTCGTGTGCGGCGCGGCGTCACTGGAAATGTGACTCTACAAAGTGCTTGTGCGTTTGAAGGACCGGAAATCACCACAGAACGACATCAACCAGTGACTGTGCTTAGAAAACTTGACATGGGGAGTATTCACCGCATTCGGTGGGAGTTGGTACCACGAGGGCGCCACAGTATTTGGTGCCCCAGTAGACTTCCGGTAGTGTATTTATTTCTTCTTCAGTAACACACAGCGATCGGAAAAGAAGATCTTCCTTCGGAGATGTACCTGCAATAGGTTTTTAAGAACCTGCGCGCTTTGTAGAACGTAGTACAAATAACAAAAGGATGTGTGACAAGAGGAAAAGAAGAGGAAAACCGAAAGCGCGCAGGGGTCCGCCGATAGTGGGCGGCAGCGAGCTTGTTTGCAAACAAACATCGGTGAATATACTTCGTCTCACCTTAGTATGGACTATTGTTAGCTGCGCGTGCTAAAAACGCGAGCTAGTCGCTTTGAATGAAGCCGCGGCGGCTGCACGAGCGCTCGTGCAGCAAGCGCTCTAGTCAAGGCAGTCAAGGCTGGCCGCTCGCGCTAGCACAGCCTTCGCGGTTAGTCCATGCTAGGGTGAGACGAAGTTTTTTTTTTATAGTCAGCCGGCAACAGCCAGGCGGCGCCAGCAGAGTGAAAGCCCACAGTTATACCCTGTCTCATTGTAAACTTGGCAAAAGGTGAGCGATAAGCCACACTATGCGTGCCGAAAGCTTCGAAATGCGCGACGTGTACGGGCGCAACCCAAACACATATTGGAGCATGACGTAGCGAAAAGCCTGGTACTACTTCTTCGGAGTAGAGGCACGCTCCGCTGATACGCAGTCACGTTCCCATTGGCCCGCCAGGGCCGTAGCTTCCGCGGTACTGGCATGTTACGCGATCGCAGCTTCCTGGGATACCCAGTATTTCTTGCTTCAGACACTAGGCTAAGCGGCGCCACCAGAGTAAAAGTCCATGTTTTAACAATGCAGCCGCCACTCCCAGGGGTACCCAATATTTCTAGCTTCAGTTGCTAGATGGCGCCAAACCAAACAGCATTACAGGTTGCCTATTTTCCAGCCTTTATTTTATCAGAATGTACTTCATTCGCTGACAAAGCAGATAAACCTAACCGAGGAATGTGAGATCGCTGATATATGTTCGGGATATACGGCATTGTATGAAGTGTTTCTGTCCGGTTCTTTCTTTCATGCAATTCCTATTTCTACTGTAAAATTGAGTTAGCACCGGCAGTACCCCGAAGCGTCTTTTGTAGTGTGCTGTTGAGCTGAAGTGACAGTGTTTAAAAACTGCAACATCGACAGGATCGGCGTTCATAACAATTGGTGGAATAAATATTTTTCAGCTCTCTATTTGTATACCGCCTGCTATGTGATCGCTTAATTCCCCAAAACGTCCCGGGTATTTTTGAGACAAATCGGGTGACTGGTAGCGCCTGTTTTTTTTTTTTTTTTTGTTTTTTTTTTCAAGTTGCACACATTAACAATCAAGATCAGAGTGGTTATAATCCTTCGATTTTTTAATCTTTGCTTTCCTGGATTCTTTTTTCTTTATACTTTATCAGCGGATGAGTAGGCATGTTATTTTATTTCACCAACAGTAACGTGAGCTGGTCTCTCGGCAGTTCTAATTTCAATACCAGTCTGAACGTTCACGACCGTAGCTGTGACCATTTCGCCAATCGCTTGCCGTGATTACGCAGTAAAACATTCCACAACTTATTTTAGCTGAGCGTCAGGCTTAAATATTGTTCAATAACGTTTTCCAAGCCTTTATAATTATTTCAGTAAGACGTTACCTATAGGGAACTAGCTCTGCCATCGAAGCTCTCTGTGTTATCGTGTTGCCCGCCCAAAATTTCTCAGCCAGCGATCAGGGCAACACACGTTGTCCAACACTGGGACCGGACAGAGTTGGTACCACGAGGGCGCCACAGTATTTGGTGCCCCAGTAGACTTCCGGTAGTGTATTTATTTCTTCTTCAGTAACACACAGCGATCGGAAAAGAAGATCTTCCTTCGGAGATGTACCTGCAATAGGTTTTTAAGAACCTGCGCGCTTTGTAGAACGTAGTACAAATAACAAAAGGATGTGTGACAAGAGGAAAAGAAGAGGAAAACCGAAAGCGCGCAGGGGTCCGCCGATAGTGGGCGGCAGCGAGCTTGTTTGCAAACAAACATCGGTGAATATACTTCGTCTCACCTTAGTATGGACTATTGTTAGCTGCGCGTGCTAAAAACGCGAGCTAGTCGCTTTGAATGAAGCCGCGGCGGCTGCACGAGCGCTCGTGCAGCAAGCGCTCTAGTCAAGGCAGTCAAGGCTGGCCGCTCGCGCTAGCACAGCCTTCGCGGTTAGTCCATGCTAGGGTGAGACGAAGTTTTTTTTTTATAGTCAGCCGGCAACAGCCAGGCGGCGCCAGCAGAGTGAAAGCCCACGGTTATACCCTGTCTCATTGTAAACTTGGCAAAGGGTGAGCGATAAGCCACACATTGCGTGCCGAAGGCTTCGAAATGCGCGACGTGTACGGGCGCAACCCAAACACATATTGGAGCATGACGTAGCGAAAAGCCTGGTACTACTTCTTCGGAGTAGAGGCACGCTCCGCTGATACGCAGTCACGTTCCCATTGGCCCGCCAGGGCCGTAGCTTCCGCTGTACTGGCATGTTACGCGATCGCAGCTTCCTGGGATACCCAGTATTTCTTGCTTCAGACACTAGGCTAAGCGGTGCCACCAGAGTAAAAGTTCATGTTTGAACAATGCAGCCGCCACTCCCAGGGGTACCCAATATTTCTAGCTTCAGTTGCTAGATGGCGCCAAACCAAACAGCATTACAGGTTGCCTATTTTCCAGCCTTTATTTTATCAGAATGTACTTCATTCGCTGACAAAGCAGATAAACCTAACCGAGGAATGTGAGATCGCTGATATATGTTCGGGATATACGGCATTGTATGAAGTGTTTCTGTCCGGTTCTTTCTTTCATGCAATTCCTATTTCTACTGTAAAATTGAGTTAGCACCGTACCCCGAAGCGTCTTTTGTAGTGTGCTGTTGAGCTGAAGTGACAGTGTTTAAAAACTGCAACATCGACAGGATCGGCGTTCATAACAATTGGTGGAATAAATATTTTTCAGCTCTCTACTTGCATACCGCCTGCTATGTGATCGCTTAATTCCCCAAAACGTCCCGGGTATTTTTGAGACAAATCGGGTGACTAATAGCGCCTGTTTTTTTTTTTTTTTTTTTTTTTTTTTTTTTCAAGTTGCACACATTAACAATTAAGATCAGAGTGGTTATAATCCTTCGATTTTTTAATCTTTGCTTTCCTGGATTCTTTTTTCTTTATACTTTATCAGCGGATGAGTAGGCATGTTATTTTATTTCACCAACAGTAACGTGAGCTGGTCTCTCGGCAGTTCTAATTTCAATACCAGTCTGAACGTTCACGACCGTAGCTGTGACCATTTCGCCAATCGCTTGCCGTGATTACGCAGTAAAACATTCCACAACTTATTTTAGCTGAGCGTCAGGCTTAAATATTGTTCAATAACGTTTTCCAAGCCTTTATAATTATTTCAGTAAGACGTTACCTATAGGGAACTAGCTCTGCCATCGAAGCTCTCTGTGTTATCGTGTTGCCCGCCCAAAATTTCTCAGCCAGCGATCAGGGCAACACACGTTGTCCAACACTGGGACCGGACATTTCATCGAACGCCGTTTCGTCGAACGCCGTTTCATCGAAGCCGTTTCATCGAATGCCGTTTCATCGAACGCTGTCTTATCGAACGCCAGGGTGGCATCCCCGCTTCCTGAAGCTGGTCGGAGGTGCCCATCCCGGGTTCTGGAAGTTTTTGACTTGCATCGCCGCACAACATCAACTGACGGAAGACAAGCTGGAGGCGATGCTGAGTTCCCTAGAGCCTCCTCGCCAGAAGAAGGCCATAGCGGCAAGAACTTAGAAGGTCCGCCTTTTTTATGAGAAGCGACGGAGCACGGCTGTGGGGGACTTTTTGAGAGCAATTGCTCATCATTTGAAACGGTGAATGGCTGTCGCACGAACACATGAACCCCCGAAAGTTTTCAAATAAAATTTGAAGTGAAGCACTTACTTTTGACTTCATTGAGTCTTAGAACTAAAAAAACAATGTTTCGTTGTAGTTTCATAAATAGCACCTCAGCTTTAGCTATTGCAAGCTTCGGGAAATAAAAAAGTATCAATAGAAAGACATGAGAGGCTAGGAGGCTCACTTGGCTAAAGTTGTTGCGCCTGCGCAAAACCTAAGTCGCCTTCTGGCCTCCATGAGTTGGAGTGCGATCTTACCGGGAGTGCGACTTTTTATTTTTATTTTTTGTTACAATACCCTCAAGGCCCATCGGGTAATACAGGGGGGGTGAACAGATAAGCACAATATGCGAAACAAACATAAAAATCGGTACAAATATTCTCATGGGTTACTTGCATCAAAATAAATTGTAACATCTACAAGTTCGGACATTTAAAAACCTGACGATGAAATGGGTGAATGACACGAAAATGCACTCGATACGTGCATAAAAGAGCATCTTTCACACTTTTTATATAAAAGATATTCGATGAAACGGCCATCAGCGATTGGATGGAACGGCGTTCGATGAAACGTCTATTTTTTCGATGAAACGGCGTTCGACGAAACGGCGTTCGATGAAATGTCCGCGAACCGTCCAACATAACCATGTTGAATTAACCTGAGACTAGGGTAGAGAAGAAACATCAAAACGTAGAAGGGACAGAAAAATAGACAGGACGACGTCTCAAACTCAGCTAACTCGTTTATTTAGTCCACCTCCTTATATAGTCTCAAACTCAAGGTCACCTCCACCAACACACACAAAAAAAAGGATGAAGTCTATACAGTTCAAGCGCCACAGTCTCCATCACACAATGCAAGAACGTTGACAACCTTTACAGGTCGACGCGATAAGGCAACATCCATTCACCTTCAAACTTGAACAAAAAAATCTCTTCCCCTATTATTCTACACACAGTTCGTACTTCTGAATCATAAAACGCCCTTTCCACATACAAAAAAAAAACTGGAACGGAACGGTAGTTGGGCCAACACACGTAGAAAACCAAACAAAACAAAACGTTTTACAGTTTTTTTTTTTGTTAAATCACAAGCAGGGTCGCACCTCAAACAACCTAAATCACAAATTAAAAAAGAAAGAAAACTTTTTACATTTTTAGAAAGTTTTTTTTAATTGCTTCCAAACTGTAGCGAAGCCTGACTTATGCAGTTGCCTTGAGACTTTATCCACACGGTCTCCCTTACTACTCTCTTTACATCGTTCCTCTCTTTGTGTATTATTTCCGTCTCCGACCAGAGCGCTGTGCAGTTGTTACATTCATGAAAATGTTTTGCAATTTCCGATTTTTGTGTATTGTTCTTTACATTTCTTTTATGTTCGTTTAATCTATCATTGATGCAGCGTGACGTCTGTCCTACATACTTAAATCCACACTCCAATGGTATTTCATACACAACACCAGTCTCGAAACATACCGATTTTTTCCCGATGAGCCTTTTTACACTCACTCACACATGTTTGAAATGGCGTCAATTTACTTAGCCTAAAATTGAATAAATACTGTGTCTACTCCAAACTGCCTCGCACATGCCTTCAGGTTGTGAGAGATGTCATGAAACTATGGGATCACAGCAAAGCGGTTCCTTGATTTCTGCTCCGTTTCTCTCCTGCCTTTAATAAACAATTCTAATTGCCGTTTTATAAAACTGTCATCATATCCTACACTAATCAACCTTTTACGTTGCCTTTCCACCGATTCAGTGATATGATGGACACATGACCTTTCTAACGCGTTCTTGACCAATGACTTTACAATCCCAGCCTTTGCGGTCTTCGAATGACAACTCATTCTTGGCAAAACGGGTTTCAAATTTTCTTTTCCGTATTCCCGACATAACCCTCGATTCACGTGAATACGTAAATCGAGAAAATGTAGAACATGATCCTCCGGTTTTTCCACTGTAAACTTAAGTTCTGGAGCCGCTGACCTTATCACACCTTCTATGGTTTCTGTTAGACCTTCCGTAAACGTACATATTAAGATGTCATCTACATATCTTCTCACTATTGCCGTACCTGGGGACAACTCCTGTAGATTATCGTGCACTGCACAATCCAAAGAGTTGAAGTAAACTTCTGCTAAAATCGGAGCGACTGATGACCCTATACGAACACCTTCTTTTTGTATATACTTTTTTTCTTCGTACTCCACTACCATTGACTTCAGATAAAACTCCAAAATTGTTAAGAAACTTTCTACCGATATGCCTGAGCCCGATTGGAACTTAACGAGATTCAGCTCCAATGCCTCTCTCACTCTCTGCATTAACAGGGTCTTTTCTAGGGAATAATACAAGTCCTTAATGTCCATCGATAACACTGAACAACTCCGCCCATGATGAGTCTCCAAACTGTCAATCAATCATTTGAATTTCTAAGTGATAATGACTTCTCTAAGCATGCATAACCAAACCCCCATTGTAGAAACTTTGATACCACTTTCTGCCATGTCCCACTCTCATTAATGACCGCACGAAGGGGTGTTCAGGCTTATGATCTTTTAGAAAAAACTTGATGCCTAATGTTGAATTCATTGCACTTGTGATACATTTTGCTAAATCCTTCAATTCATCCTCATTCAGTACTGCAAAAATGTTTCTTTTCAACTTTCCAATGTTCTCTACCCGTTCCGAAAACAAGGTATCCATTGCCGTTTCTGTTTTTTTTTTCTTGAATACTAGCATAGGTAAGATTGCAAACCGTCCGGACTTATCTGTTTCTAACAACTTTAAGGACTTCGTTTGCAACTCGCTCTTAACCGCATTGACTTCTCTGAAATTTATTTTGTCCTTTGGATACGTTACATCCATTACTTTTTTCATCCTACTGATTGCATGATCTATGAAAGCGACCTTTTCTTCTGGGTTAACCATTCTGGCTACTGCATGAATGGAAGACAACACATCAATCCTCGAAGGCTTCAAATTCAGACAACACTTCAGTCCCTTAGCAAAAACTTCCCCCGTCCTAGGTGATAATGCTTCGCCACATGAATTGACAACAGACTGCCGGGGCCATACAACAAATCGAAACCACGATTTCGGAGTCCCATTAACATTAGACTTCAAGTCTTTGATACTGTCTAGGACATGCCGCACGAAGAAAAGAGCCCTAGAAAAGACCCTGTTAATGCAGAGAGTGAGAGAGGCATTGGAGCTGAATCTTTTAAGTTCCAATCGGGCTCAGGTATATCGGTAGAAAGTTTCTTAACAATTTTGGAGTTTTGTCAGAAGTCAACGGTAGTGGAGTACGAAGGAAAAAAGTATCTACAAAAAGAAGGTGTTTGTATAGGGCCATCAGTCGCTCCGATTTTAGCAGACGTTTACTGAAATTCTCTGGATCGTGCAGTGCACAATAATCTACAGGAGTTGTCCCCGGGTACGGCAATAGTGAGAAGATATGTAGATGACATCTTAATATGTACGTTTACGGAAGGTCTAACAGAAACCATAAAAGGTGTGATAAGGTCAGCGGCTCCAGAACTTAAGTTTACAGTGGAGAAACCGGAGGATCATGTTCTACAGTTTCTCGATTTACGTATTCACGTGAATCGAGGGTTATGTCGGGAATACGAAAAAGAAAATTTGAAACCGGTTTTGCCAAGAATGAGTTGTCATTCGAAGACCGTAAAGGCTGGGATTGTAAAGTCATTGGTCAAGAACGCGTTAGAAAGGTCATGTGTCCATCATATCACTGAATCGGTGGAAAGGCAGTGTAAAAGGTTGATTAGTGTAGGATATGGTGACAGTTTTATAAAACGGCATTTAGAATTGTTTATTAAAGGCAGGAGAGAAACGAAGCAGAAATCAAGGAACCGCTTTGCTGTAATCCCATATTTTCATGACATCTCTCACAACCTGAAGGCATGTGCGAGGCAGTTTGGAGTAGACACAGTATTTATTCAGATTTTAGGCTATGTAAATTGACGCCATTTCAAACATGTGTGAGTAAGTGTAAAAAGGCTCATCGGGAAAAAATCGCTATGTTTCGAGACTGGTGTTGTGTATGAAATACCATTGGAGTGTGAATTTAAGTATGTAGGACAGACGTCACGCTGCATCAATGATAGATTAAACGAACATAAAAGAAATGTAAAGAACAATACACAAAAATCGGAAATTGCAAAACATTTTCATGAATGTAACAACTGCACAGCGCTCTGGTCGGAGACGGAAATAATACACAAAGAGAGGAACGATGTAAAGAGAGTAGTAAGGGAGACCATGTGGGTAAAGTCTCAAGGCAACTGCATAAGTCAGGCTTCGCTACAGTTTGGAAGCAATTAAAAAAACTTTCTAAAAATGTAAAAAGTTTTCTTTCTTTTTTAATTTGTGATTTAGGTTGTTTGAGGTGCGACCCTGCTTGTGATTTAACAAAAAAAAACTGTAAAACGTTTTGTTTTGTTTGGTTTTCTACGTGTGTTGGCCCAACTACCGTTCCGTTCCAGTTTTTTTTTGTATGTGGAAAGGGCGTGTTATGATTCAGAAGTACGAACTGTGTGTAGAATAATAGGGGAAGAGATTTTTTTGTTCAAGTTTGAAGGTGAATGGATGTTGCCTTATCGCGTCGACCTGTAAAGGTTGTCAACGTACTTGCATTGTGTGATGGAGACTGTGGCGCTTGAACTGTATAGACTTCATCCTTTTTTTTTCTGTGTGTGTGTGTTGGTGAAGGTGACCTTGAGATTGAGACTATATAAGGAGGTGGACTAAATAAACGAGTTAGCTGAGTTTGAGACGTCGTCCTGTCTTTTTTTCTGTCCCTTCTACGTTTTGATGTTTCTTCTCTACCCCAGTTTCAGGTTAATTCAACATGGTTAATATTCACCAGCTCGCCTGCACCCTTACGATTTTTGTCCAACACAAGTTGCTGCTGTTTTTGTTGCCGAAAGCTGTCGTAAGGCAACATTTTAGTTGTCGTTCATGTTGTGCTGCTGTTGCCGCGATGTGACAGGTTTGTCGCGGGATCCGGTCAAAATGGTCCCGGTCAAAATGGTCCCGGACAAAATGGTCCCGGACAAAATGGTCCCGGACGAAATGGTCCCAGACAGAACGGTCCCAACTGCCATTCCGGACAAAATGGTCCCAGCGTGGCATTATTTATTTGCTGTTTGCAGGTTTTTTTGTATTTTCTACTCTTGATGGATATTAGCAGCGGCTTATAACTCTGTGCACACAGTGCGTGCAAGGGCTCCGTCCGTCCTTTGAACGACTTTTTGAGGGGTGTGGGTCATATGATTACATTTTCGTATTAGGCCTTCGCTTCAGCAGCGTCGACTTCTTGTCTCTTAAGTGGTCTATGTAATAAATACGCTCATAATTGCAAAATCAATTTTTGATTTCTTTAATATACAATGTTCAGACAGAGCGATGCTGTTTCTGAAAAATAGAACACGGTGGTACGACAGGTTCATAAAAAAAAACACGTCAAGAACCTGTAGTACATGTGTGATAATGATTTTCCTTCCGAATATCGTTTTGAAGCTCGATAGCGCTAATTTGAAAACAGGTTCTGGCGATAGAAAGATATTGACTACACACGTGAAATATATCGGTAGAAATCAAGAACCTTTGAGAAATAAGCCAAAGGCAGCACACCAATGTTGGTCCGAAATCGGCCTAACATTGGCAGAGACTGGCATCAATATTGGACAATATTGGAAGCGCTACCCTATCCAACGTTGGCCCGGTCATTGGTGCCAATGTTGGGCCACTGTTTAGCTATCGTTCCAGCCAATGTCGGCCAAATCATTGGTGCCAATGTTGGGCCATTGCTAAATCATGGTTCCAGCCAATGGTGATCCCACATTGGCAAAGACCGGCGTAATATTGGACAATACTGGAAGCGCGACCTGATCCAATGTTGGCCATCATTGGTGCTGATGTTTTGCCATTGTTGCACTTGCCCAGCTGTTTGCAAGTGAACTCGCCAAGTTGTTTGCAAAAAGGAAGGCACACACACACAAGGGATTGTTTTGAAATGTCCTAAAAGTTTATTACACACAGCCTATTCTGTAGACAGGTACAAACTAAGCAATTTGTAACCTGTGAAGAGGTACTACTCAGCTGTTATACAACTGTGAAGATTGCAATCAAACAACCGGGGTAATTCTTGTGTAGTGTTCAGTCTCCCGGCAGCTGGTATAACTTTTTCCCCGAAATCCTACCGGTAGTCGCCCCTCATTGGCGGGGCAATCAGTTCATCGAACGACATTTCATCGACAGATCGTTTCATCAACACGCGATGTTTCCTAAAAAGAACTCAGAATAGTTTATTTTTTTTTCTTTTGCAATGAACCGCTGCAGACTTACCATGAAGCGGCATGAAAGGGTGGGTTGGTTCGGTGAGCACGCGCCTCAGGAATACAAGCGCGTTGAAATGCCCCTACAGCGTGCAGTTCGCGTAACGAATGTCGAGGAATCGTTGCGCCTCGGGAATACACGCGCGATGAAATGCCCCTACAGCGTGCGATTCGCGTAACGAATGTCAATGAAACGTGAATGTCGACGAAACGTGTACTCACGAAAAGTTGGCCACGAAACGTGTTTTCGCGAAACGCAGGGCGATAAGAAAGTCAGTATTCTACTGCAGTTCTGACATTATTTCAGACAGATAATGGCAGGCGACTGTCGGTAAGATTGCGGGAAAATTATTCTCCCGGCTGCCAGGAGATGGGTACTGCTTAATTCTAGAGGTTACCCGGAAGAGTACCCGTAGAAGAACGGACAATGATCACCAAGTAGGTTGCAGCGCACTTACGTTGAAAATACCGGACTTGAAAGATGTAATCCGAGGTAAATGTCGACACAGGCACTGCAGGACAACCACTCAAACACAAAAAAAACTAGAAGGAAGTGATCCGTGAATATTCAACACGATGTAGCACACGCTGCCATTTGCCGAACCGAACACTAAACGATTCACAAGAATGTCTTGGGCTTCTTTGAAGAAATCGATACGGGTAGGACTTTTCGAACGAGATACCGCGCATTTACCACAGAAGCGAAATCCGCAGCAGGCCCGCAGGCCGCATCACTCGCGAAACTAGGTCCGGTCTTCGCAAGGCATTCGGGGTTTGTCAATGGCTAATGCGTCATCCGTCAAACCACGTGATCACGCTTCTGCCATTACCCGCGCAAAGAGAGCGGATTCAAGCGATAAAAAGTATACGGTTCATTGGTCCGGCGAGTACGCACCGTCTACCACGCCTTCAGCTTAGGGAGAAAGAGAAAAAGAGAGAAGGAGTAGAAAGGAAGCAGGACCAGAACGGGGGTGCGCTAATCTTCAGGGACATCTCAACAATGAACACAACGAAAGGATTTGTCACTTTTGCCCAAGGTTGATAGTGCAGTGGATGTTATGCGTGGCCTTGGGCTTTAGGTAGGCTCCGCCTTATAACCAGCTTCGAGACTAGTCACGTGACCCTAACCGGAGACACGATTGGCCTAAAACACGCAGAGCGTCTACCCTGCTGTCAATACCAATTGAAAAAGACAGCTCTTTGTAGGCCAGCTTTTGAACTTCTAAAGAAGCTGTCCAGCCCAAAAGGGATTCTAAACGAGGCAAGTTTGAAGACACTATGTTTTACGCCGCATAACCCACATTATAATTTAGAATGAAAAACTAAGAGCGTCTATTTTTGGCGCACGATGTCCACAAATAAATAAATAAATATATATAAATATATATATATATATATATATATATATATATATATATATATATATATATTTTCAACAATAGATTTAAAATTTTTGTACACCATTAGGTTCACTTTTTTAAACTTCAAATTTTTTTACGAAGGAGTTACACATAAAAGACACCACGGACAGCACATCGTCCGACTTTCAACACTCGATGAATCGCCGATGCTCGGAGACAGAAGGTTGCGATGCTGTGCGAACGGTTTCTGAAAGATGCTGCGTAGGGTACGCCGGGCGCTACGATTTCGCAGCCGTTCGAAGGGAAAAGGATCCGGGACGACAGAGTAGCGTCTTGCAACTTCAGTAAGCTAACGGGGCTCAAGAGTCCCACGCTCACATTTCCGCAGAGCCAGCGCGGCCGGCCAGATCGAGGCGCAGTATGCTCTCGCGTCGCGATTGCTACGTCGTTGCTCTGCCTACACTGATGACATCTGTACTGGCAGTCGAAGCAGCCCTCTCGTAACTTTATTCGAGTTCCGTAGACGACTTTCTAGCGCGATAGACTCTCGTAAAACTGAGAGCAGAAGTCACTTCGGTTGCGGCGTAAGCGGCGGCTTTATGTTTGTTGACACCTGCGTCGACAATGACGAAATATGCACAGAAACATTAAATATAAAAAATAGAGCACGCAGAAAGAAATACAAACATGACAGGGGCACGGACAAAGTAAAAGTCGTTAACGCTACGTAATGCATATACATACAAAATACACTGAAAAAGACAAAAATAATTAAATATAAAAAGCGGAATTAAGTTGTCAACGCCGAGCTGAGGCAATGCGAAGGGAGAGCAGCCGACAAAAAAACTGCAATAGTCCTATAGGCAGCTAAGGACGTATTTGCGATCGCGGTTATAAAGCACCGGCGACGTACGCCCCATGAAGTGGCTAAATAAAATGCTCGCCCCGAGCGAGCGCATGAATGACTCTTTTCCATTTTCCTACCTCTGCAATGCAAAAAAAAAGACGGTCGCGGGTCTATAGCTTAGGCGACACAAATATCGATAAGCCATTGGCTATGGCAGTACAATATTGACCAGCCTATACCATGACATCACCAATATTGAAAAACTCTTGGCTTTGACAGTTTTATATTAACCAGCTTGAGCCAGCGTATATTCAATATCTGAAAGCCATCGGCTCTGACAAGTCCACTATTGTACAGGTTATGCCGGCGTATATTCAATATTGGAAAGCTGTTGGCTTTGACAGTCCAATATTGGACAGCTTATGCCGGCGGATAGCCAATATCAGAAAGCCAGTGGCTCCGACAGTCCAATATTGGACAACTTATGCCGGCGTATATCCAATATTGGAATGCTATTGGCTTTGACAGTCCAATGTTGACCAGCCTATGCCAACGTATCACCAATATTGGAGAGCCATTGGCTTTGATAGTCCATTATTGTCCAGTGTGATTCCAATATTGGGAAACATATGGCTCAGTTGGACCATTGTTGGGCCACTCTTTGCCACATGAAATTCCAATGTTGGCCCAATACTGTGTGCTCCCTGGGGCTACATGGTATAGATAGAAGGGATTTAAAATTTGTTTCAAATGATTATAATGAAAATGTTGATATTATCCTTGAACGTGTGTCAAAATAAAAGTACCAAACCTGTTTGTCCTATAAAGAGCGCTCAAAGTATTGATAAATTCACCTGGGACCATTTTGTTTGGGTTGGCACTTGGGACCTTTTTGTCCGGGACCATTTTGTCTGGGACCATTTCGTCCAGGACCATTTTGACCGGGACCATTCTGACCGCGACCATTTTGTCCTACACCCGTTTGTCGCACAACACGGGGAGCGAGCATCAAGTTGGCCGACTGTTGGACAACCTGTTGTGCTGCTGTTGCCGTCGTGTTGCCTCAGTGTAACAGGGCCTTAAGGGACGAACGCTAACCCAAGGGGTTCGGCACATGCGCAGTGGTGAGCCCCTATTTCTTAAAGGTTCCTATGTAAAACTCCCTAGTATTTTGTTTTACTAAGGAGAATTATTCTTTTCATCATCATTTGAGATGGTAACTGTGAATGCATTAAGACTTTGAGGTAAGGGGAGAGGCGCAAGCTAAAACAAATGGCACACAAACATTAGCCTTTGCACCTGTTACAAACTGCACCATTTGGAATCGTCTGTTTCAACGTGTATCTGTCATTATTACGGGATATATATTTTATTTCTCTTTTTGCAGAAGTATCTTAGGGATATCCCGTCACATAAAAGACAAATGTATATCAGTATTTGTTTTTGACTAGCAAATAATATGTATTTGAGTGATAGCTTTTTTTCGAATATAATGTTTCCTTCTCGCTGCCCATTCCTGAAGTTATAAGTAGTTTATGATATCAACATTCAACGGTGCGCTAACGTGTCCGCGTGAACAATAATACCCGGCACACCGGGCTGCGTAACCCGGCACACCAAACCTCGCAACGCTAAGTGCCGCCGTGCAGTAATTCACGCCGCGCTCTATAAAATAAACAATGTGCTGGTCTGCAATCTCTTTATTGCAACATCTCGCTACAGTGGTTACGCCTGAGATACCCTTTTCGTATTTTTTTCCCGTTTCATCGCATACCCGCTCTGAGGAATAGCGTCCCAATTTCATCATGAGCGTTACGCCGGCACATGTAGTATATAAGGGGTCTGGGTTCACACCGAACCACCATTCGAGCTTCCTCTGCTGCCAACTCGCCTTCAAGGAATTTCCGGGATTATGAAGACTTTCGTGAGGTTTCTTGGTCTTTCCTACTAGGGGCTTGCGAATTTTGGTTCGAATCGAATGACACTGTGTTATTCATAGCTTTGACAGTGCAGGAAAAAGTCGCAGTGACTGGTTTGTTTAACAGTTTTGTATCTAGGAATGTCACTGCGCCCACTATTCACACCCCCGCTAATTCTTACCTCTCAGATAGTACGTGTTTTAGGTTAAAAAAGCATTTCTATCCTTTCAAGGCCGTTGTAAGCTCCATATTGACAAGCTTATTGGTCGCAATGTTTGAAACTTGAGTGCATTGTATCAGTTTATATTATCGTGAGCATTAGAAACGCTGTACAAAAAAAAAGATCTTAAAGAGTATAAGCAAAAAGCTGAAACTAATTTGATTAATGTTTCGTACAACGTACGTACTGTGACGCGCTATACGTAGTGTGGTTGTTTAAATACTTGTGGAAAATGAAGAAACGCTTATATTCTTTATGAATAACGATGTAGCAAGAATTGAACTTATATTAAAATATTTCACCACGTCTCTTCAAAAAAACTTTCATTCGGCGAAACTTATCTTCCTCGGTTTAACCTGAAGATACATTCCAAGCAATGAACTTTGCAGTTTTTGATACAACATCCTTATAAGCCTTACAAAAGTATCAGGAGATTGTAAAATCCCAAGATGTACCCCCCCCCCCCAAAAAAAAAAAAAAGAAATCGAAAAAAGATTTTCAGTGTTTTTGTTACCGCAAGAATAAATTACGCATTGTCAATCGGTCAGTCTCCGCTCAATCGTAGCGTTAGCGGTTCAGACTAGATGCCAAATTTTTAGAACTTGCAGCCATTGTTTCAAAACGTTCTAAGCAATTTTCCAAAATTTTCCATTGGGAAAATGGTAATCCACCGACGATGGTCAGCTACCCGGGACTGGCACTATTTTATCATAAAAAACTTTTTTAAAGAATCGCATAAATTTTTAATTAGATAACGATTAGTTTAGAAACTTTGGCATCTTGTCTGAACCACTAGCGCTATATTTCGGTGTAGGCTGAGCGGATAGCGATGCGTTTGTTTATTTTGGAGGCTAAGAAGAAAAAACACTGAAAATTGTTTTTGGCCACACGCTGTTGTTTTTGGCCACACGCTGTACTCTGCTTGCTTTTAATTTCATTTCGAAATTGTTTTAAGGTACTGTACAAGGTAAATTGGGAATTGCTCTCATGTTGAAGAAGTAGCTGTTTCTATAAATGCCATAGCATTGAATTTCTGTCGAGCCAGTATTGGCGAAACAAGGGAAGCCATAGGGATTATTTTTGGCGCTCACAGATCGCCGTAATCGTGTTCTCCTTGGCCCTCGCCTCGGCGATGGCTGGACACATTGGTGGCTACGGTGGCGGCTACGGTGGCGGCTACGGTGGGGGCTACGGCGGAGGCTACGGTGGTGGCTACGGTGGCGGCTACGGCGGCGGCTACGGCGGCGGCCATGGCATTAGATTGGTGAAATTCATCAGCTTTGGCGGACATGGAGGATTCGGAGGAGGCTACGGTGGAGGCTACGGTGGAGGATACCATGGTTGAAGAGCCCTCGCCTCATCAGCATGTACAGTCATAATAAATTGAGAATAACATTTACTTCCTGTGTTTCTGTGTTTCCTTGGGCCTCACCTCGGCGATGGCTGGACACATTGTGGCTACGGTGGCGGCTACGGTGGGGGCTACGGCGGCGGCTACGGTGGCGGCTACGGCGGCGGCTACGGCGGCGGCTACGGCGGCGGCTACGGCGGCGGCCATGGCATTGGATTAGTGAAATTCATCAGCTTTGGCGGAAATGGGGGATTCGGAGGAGGCTACGGCGGACTCGGCAGCTACGGTGGCGCATACCATGGTTGAGGAGCCTTCGTCTAATCAACATGTACAGTCATAATAAATTGAAGATAATATTTACTTCCCGTGTTTCTGGTTTCATTTCATACGCACAAACATAATTATGCTTTTTATGGGCTGGCCCTCTGCGATCTATAATATAATAATATAATAAGGTCCGGCACGGGTATTAGTACCCGCGACGGAACACACGGGTACTAATACGCAGAACACACGCAGGCTTACAGGCGCAGAGAGGCGGGTACGTACGCAGTCATGCAGACCAGAGTGTCGAACCGAAATGTTTATCGGTTCTGTTCGGATTTGGGTTCACGGCTTTCTGTTCAGTTCCGGTTCAGTTCCAGGGAGCAACCGAAAACCGGTTCAAACTGGTTAGAACCGGTTCGAACCGGTTTGAGCTGCTAAATTGATCATATATTTTCCGCATTGTTTTGGCAATAGGCACTATTTCTGCCGTGAAATTAGTAATTATGCTGTATAGTTTTTTATCGTTCGTACAATTCACTTTTATTTTTAGATACTGTTATGTCCTACATAACATGTTAAAAGAAGAAGATCGGTCTCGTCTTCTTCTGCCAGTAATCAGATAGTGTGCGTACCAGCGCATGCTGCACATTCGGTCACGTCGCCATCAAGGTCGGCAGTTGTGAGCGACCAGAGCAAAGCTACTCGTTGTCTTTTGAGTAATCGGGCTCCTGATTATTTAACACTTAACATTGGCGACGAAGGCGGACCAGAACCGCACACGGGACACCGCCTCAACGATGTCAGCGCTACAAGGTACAGTCGAAGAGTTCGATTGTACGGCGTGATAAGCTTGGGCGGAGCGCTTGGACTTCTACTTCCAGGCGAATGATGTGCAAGACACTGGAAAGAAGAGGGCGCTACTGGTGACTCTATGCGGCGCAGAGACCTGCAACACGGTTCGAGCGCTAGTTGCACCCCACAAGCCAAGGAAAGTTTCCTTCAATGACATTATGTCCTTGCTAGGGGACCATTACGATCCAAGATCATCTGAACTCTTCAGACGCGTGATAAACAACCAGGGGAGCCCGTTGCTTGTTACGTGGCAGCACTTAACAAATTGGCAACTGACTGTAACTTTGGCGTGTTGACGACAGCTGCATCGCCAACGACGACAGCGGGTTCGTCGAGTGCCGGCGGCACAGTATCAGTGGGGTCGTCGAGCTCCGGAGGCATATTGGCTTCCAATCCAACGATGCTGCCGCTGGACGTGATGCTCCGTGACCGCTTCGTCTGCGGAGTTATAGATGAGCGCATTTAACAACGTCTCTTTGCAGAACAAAAACTCACATTCAAGCAAGCTCGCGATATTGCCATCAGACTTGAGAGTGCCGTGCAACAACAGCACGAGCTGAAACCCCCCAAAACAGATCTACACAAAATGTGTAGAACTACAAACCGGGCAGCCACCAACTCCACAGGTCAGCCGGAGGTGCCGTGTTACCGCTGCAATGAGCAACACAGCGCAGAAACTTGTCGATTTCGCAAAACAACGTGCCGATTTTGCAGAAAGACGGGTCACATTGAGAAGGCTTGCCGAATCAAGGCTCGATCCGGAGCTGAACAACGCTCGACCAACCTGGTGAGCGATGACCAAAATGGAACTGATCCGGCAGTGAGTGATTTTGACATGCAGGAGCTGAATGCTGTTCGTGCCAGCGTCGTGGTTCTCAAGTAGCTCATAGCGTTTAGAATAGAAGGAAGAGCACTAGAATTTGAAGCTGACTCTGGTGCAGTCTTCGCGGTCATCAGTAGGCCAAGCAGTGTCGGCTGATACATTTCCAGACGGTAAAAAGTGGATACCCGGAGTGATCGAATGTCAGCTGGGACATCGCTGTTGGATGATTCGAGTACAGCAAGGCTCAATTCGCCGGCACACCAACCACACACGGCCGCGAAGAATGGCATATCGCATAATCAACCTTCACAGACAGCTGTGGCACCTGCATGGGACATCAAAAGCCGTGACGACCTGACTCCGCTACCCGCGACAACCATCAGGGACCACAGTACAACTGCGAATCCCAAAGAATCGGTTCCGGTTGAGCCGCCGGCAGAGCCTGACACTTCAGGCACTAGAAGGAGTTCCCGGAACCGGCGACTACCTCCAAGATATGGACATGACGTCTAGTGAGGGGAGGTGTTATGTCCTGCATAACATGTTAAAAGAAGAATACGGGCCTTGTCTTCTTCTGCCAGTAACCAGAGAGTGTGCGTGCGAGCGCATGTTGCACATTCGGTCACGCCGCCATCAAGATCGGCAGTTTTGAGAGACCAAAGTAAAGCTACTCGTTGTGTTTTGAGTAATCGGGCTCCTGATTACTTCACTGTTAACAGATACCAAGAATTAGAAATAGCGTTATTTAATATTGTCGAAGCAGTAGAAGAAATTCTAGTTAGCATAGATATTCCTAATTACACATAAATAGCGCCAAATACAGACTAATATTCTTATAATCATAACATAAATTACATTTTGGCATCGGCTCGCATGAACTCAAAAACATCGCGAAGTACTGCCTCGTGAGGCTAATGTTATATTCGGTTTTACGCGCACTTGCTTTGCGCCCTCACTTTACAACGCTGTGCTTTGTCAATCATGCGCCCTCACATTTCATTAGGCTGCATGCCGTAGATCATCGCGAGGCTGCTACATATGCTGCACAATTTTACAGTTTGAACATGTACTTTTGATAGCGTTACAAACATCGCATTTCACCAGAAAGCTTAACTGTTTATCGTGGCTTGCACGTGACGTCATCGCAGTTAATGCCGGAGTTCATTGCGATTTGTTCTTGCTGAGAAAATCAAAATCAGGTGGTGCGGCATGCGCGCTGCAGAGGGTTCGCGCCCAGTGCCAGTCCTTTATTTGAAAGACAGAAAACATTCTTGTTTGGTGCAGCGTTGTCAAGAACGTTGCGAGCGTCTGGCACCGCGGAAACGTGCTTTCTGGCAAGAGTTTTTCAAACAAAGTAATTTCCGGGGCCACGCTTTTTGACGTGTGCCGTAGATGCGGGGCCGGGGAACCTTCACAACACAGTATGTTTTTAAAACTAACTCCCTCTACCCCTTCCCCTTTTATTCCTGGGGGACTCCCTTCTACATTTAGGGATGTTAATTACCCAATTATATTTGCGCCACTTGTTAACAGTAATCCTTCATTGCTTTTATTTTGCACCCAAAAACTGTAACGTTTAAACAAAATATGGAGGCGGTAAAAAGAACTTGAGAACGGCATTCCTCTGATACGTAGAGCGGCTGACAACATTCGTCCGTTAATTGAGGCCACTAGGATATTTTTTTTAAGGTATCCCTCCCATACACACTTGTAGTTCCATGTAACGTCGGATTGATAAGTTACATTTATTTATTTCAATGCTTCTATTCTCGGGGATAGCGTTTAGAGGCAGGTCGGCCACAATTAAAACATATTTAGGTGCCTCAATGGTGTATACTTCGGGTAGCAAAAGAGGCGGGGCCCACGTAAGGCCCACGTGGGGCCCACGTAGGGCCTACGTGGGGCCCTCGTGGGTAATGGGGGCTCGGGCAGCCTCTACAAAACCCACGTTGGTCCCACAAGGGCGCAGCGGGGGCATGCCCAAATTGGGCTGCGGGGCAGCGCAACATGGCCCCGCTGCCCAAATTGGGCAGCGGGGCCATGTTGCCCATGCCCTCGTGGATCCCACCTCGGCTACGCAGCGGGGGCATGCCCAACATGGGCTACCCATGCAGTACCGTCATGGATCCAATCTCGGCTACGCAGTGGGGGCATGCCCAACTTTGGCTGCCCATCCAGTACCCTCGTGGAACCCACCTCGGCTACGCAGTGGGGGCATGCCCAACATGGGCTGCTTATGCATTACCCTCGTGGATCCCACCTCGGCTACGCAGCGGGGGCATGCCCAACATGGGCTGCCCATGCAGTACCGTCATGGATCCAACCTCGGCTACGCAGTGGGGGCATGCCCAACTTTGGCTGCCCATCCAGTACCCTCGTGGAACCCACCTCGGCTACGCAGTGGGGGCATGCCCAACATGGGCTGCTATATGCATTACCCTCGTGGATCCCACCTCGGCTACGCAGCGGGGGCATGCCCAACATGGGCTGCCCATGCAGTACCGTCATGGATCCAACCTCAGCTACGCAGTGGGGGCATGCCGAACTTTGGCTGCCCATGTAGTACCCTCGTGGAACCCACCCCGGCTACGCAGCGGGCGCGTGCCCAACATGGGCTGCCAGTGCAGTAACCTCGTGGCTCCCATCTCCGCCACGCGAGAGAACGCCCGATTCGGACTGCCCGTGCAATAATGCCGTGGATCAAACTTCGGCTATGCGGGTATAGAGTTAGCGCAGGTGTGTGCTTCAGGGGGGCAAAGTATGGGCATGCCCAACTTGGGCTGCCCATGCAATACCTCTGTGGGTCCCATCTCAGCAATGCGGTTGCAGAGTTTGCGAAGATACGGTAAAAGCGTGAGCACCCCCGAGTAGGGCTGCCCATCTAAAACCCGCGTGGGTCCCACTTCGGATGGGCGGGGGCCGAATTCCGATGATCTGGGCTTCACGGCGGCGAAGCGTGGGCAAACCCGAATTGGGCTGCCCATGTAAAACCCCCGTGGGCCCCACCTCGGCTCCGCGGTGGCCAAGTTAGGAACGGCGTGGGCTCCAAGGGGGAAAGGCGGGGCATGGCCAACTTTCTGGAACATTTCGTGAAATAAAAACGTTTCAATTAAATTTCAAAGTTCTAATTGATTGGCGTTTTATGGAGCTGCAATTACCGTCCTGGGGAACATTACGATCTTTTGTGAAGAAAAGCAGAAAATGGTATTTTTGTGAAAGTGGGCCTTAGGATTCAACGTAAAAACATATTTAGAGCCGCGGAATAAAGACTATACGCTTCCGAAAGCTTAATTACTGCTTATTGATTTTCTATTACTGTCATCTAAAATATTCCCGAAGAACATTGTAAGGATTGTTGTTGTGCAGTTGAAATTCTCATTTTAGTGCATGCGTCGAGGCGTTGGTAGCCAAGAAAGTTGGGGGTGTGCCCAACTTGGAGTACCTGTGCAGCTCCCAAAACGGCACTTTCCACTAATTTTGAGAATAATTACTGTACGTTCTAGAAATTCAACATAGTAGATCAGTTTAATTTTGTGCAAAATTGCCGAGGATTGTAATTTTGAGCGTTAGTGAGAAATTGGAGGCTTGCTAAACTTTATTCGTAACTCACTACTGAGTGTGTATGTTGATGAGGCCATTTTACGTAGGGTTGAACTTTTGACGTACAGTATTGAATTTGAGGGTGAGTTTCAAACACGCTCGTCAAAATGTCTAAAATTCGGTATCCGTAGACGACTCAACCTGGCAATGTACCCGATTACCTGTAACAAGATTATTTTATTGGAATGTTCACAGGTCATTTTGTTCCATTTCGTACATTTGATCCGCCCAATTTTTATGAGCTTGCTCAAGACGTTTCTTTGAGGATAATTGGTTACGTTACGTTAAGTGGTTACGTGTAACGTATTGCAATATGCAGATGACACTCTGCTTTTTTCTTGTCATACTGATATCGAACATGCTATCTTGGACCTGCAAAAAAAAAAGCCATTACTGCCATGAATTGGTTTAGAAATAACAGAATAAGTGTAAACGCCTCTAAAACAAAGCTGGTATGTTTCCGCAGCCCGTGGAAGAAAGTCCAATTGTTTCCGCCTTTGTTTTTGCATAACTCCAATTGCGTATCATGTTGCTGCAACCCTGTTTTATATGTCTCTCTTGTCAAGTATCTAGGAATATACTTTGATTCTGACCTGTCTTGGACTACGCACCTCTCTTTTGTGTCGAAACGACTAAGAAAGTGTTCCTTCCGTTTGCAATTAAAAAAATGCTTATGCACTCTTTGGGGTATGGTGTCCTTAGGTACGGTGTTACTCTATTTTTTAACTGCTCTCGCCAATGGCATGCCAGAATTGATAGCATTCTGAAGGGGATGTTAAAAAGCGTTGCTTACTGTTCAACACCTTCTTCAACTGATAACTTGTTTAGCTTACTCAAATTGCCTTGTTTCTACTCGTTGTTTATTCAGACGGTCGTTTCTCGTCACTTTTGGTGCAGTGAATTTAAAACTGAGAGGGTGGCCCCACGTACTTTTAGGAACACAACTCACTATGAAATTCCTCGTATCTATACTCATTATGGGGAAAGCATTAGGTCATTTTACGTACCAAAAATTTTTAATGAACTGCCAGACTACTTATTCTTAACTAATTCTAACCATGGGCTCAAAAAGAATCTAAAAAAAGTTATTTCACGATACCTCCAAGTGATAGAGCTACAGTTGATATTTTGTGAGTGTTTCCTACTTGGTTTTATCCTGTTGTGACCTGCTGTTTCTGTAAGGGTTGGGCTGTACTGCCAGGTCATGCCACACAAGCCTCCCTTGGCTTAGGCAGACCTGTATATGTATCTGTCTATTCCTATGAATAAAAGTTTATTATTATTATTATTATTATTTATCAAAACGGTAATATTTTCGGTAGGCGCGCGGGGGAAGTAAGGCATGCTCAATTTGGTATGCACGCCGCTGGTAAATGCACACCGCTGGTATTACCCACACCGCTGTTAGATTATGAAATGACCCCGAACGAAATTAGGTTCTCGGGGTGACCTCATGTGGGCTGCCCACTTAGGCTCATTCTGGGCCCCACCAGGAGGGCACATGTGGGCTGCCCAGCTAAGCCCCCTGCGAGCTCCTTAAGAAGGGACCTTGTGGGCTGCCCTGTGGGTCCCACTTGGGGAGTCCATGTGGGCTGTTCAAATAGGCCCCTTTTGGGTCCCCGGAACACCCCAGGATGGCTTCCCAAGCGGGCTCTACTTGCCCGACTTGCAAAGCCGTCATGGGACCCACATCGGCTCCCCTTCCAGAGCCCACTTTGCGCTAGTCCCTCGACCGAAGCCTAGGTAGGCTGCCCAAGTAGGCCCCAAGCAAATGACACGAGAGTGGCCCATGTGTGCTGCGCAAGTAGGCCCACTGTGGGTCCACCGAGGGATGCCTGGTGGGCACCCCAAGTGGGGCGGACTAGGGCCCGAGCTGCAAAACTTACGTAGAACCCACGTGTGGTGCCGACGTAGTAACCCCCGTCGGCCCCTCTCTTGGAGCCCACTTTCTGCTACTTGGGACATGTAAAATGTGTCAGTGCAATAATTTGCATACTTTTGGCAAATACCGCTAAGAACTAATCCCTGACGTTAATGACTTGCAAAAACACTTATGAGTTTCCTTTTCATGCAATGGGAGATCTCGCCATTGACGGCGTCACTTTTCCGATGATGATGACACAGCAGTAACTGGCGGGCTGTTCGGTGTCTTCGAGTGTGATAGTGTACGTCAGGATCAAGGTCCGCCAGAACTTTTTGCCAAGGGTAAGGAAGAGCAATGGAAGCAGGCGTGACCGAGCATAAATCTAATGGCGGATGAGCCACTGGGTGCTCGTGCGAAGACGAAATCTCTAGTCCCAAGGGGTAGTAGCCGAGCCAAAATTATATGTGTTTGAAGTGGTGCGTGGTGCCATGCAGCGTGTCGGGGCAGAACTGCCTGGCTATGCGGCCTTGGACACAGCAGGAACAGCAGGTACTTGAACCAGTAGCGGCGCAAGGGGCCGCAACAGCAGCGGCATGGGAGGCCATAGCAGCAGCGGCACGGGGAGCCGCAGCACCATGGGTTGCATCTCCCGAACCTTCAGTTAACAGATGGCCTAGACTTCAAGCTGGAGCTATGTTTTGTGGTGTTGAGAACATTTTATCGTCCATAAGCCACGAAGGCTGACATTGTGTAGGTTTCAATGCAGTATGTGTCATTTTGACTGCATTCCATGTTGTTTCATCATCTAACCTATATATAGCTTGTCGTATTTGTTATGTATTAGCTGTGGTGTAGCATATTTGTTTCGCATTTTTCCTCTGGTTTTGTGTTTGAAATGTTTCACCGATTGTCCAGGAGTAAAGGCAGGGGCTTAACTGCACGCCTGGCATCCGAATAAACTTTCATTTTGATTTATATTGCTCGACTCTGCGAGGGAGTTCCTTCTGAATAACATCTGGAGAGACGGCACACTCTTGTGTCCCTCATCCTTAGAAATGCTGTCGCGTTCGCTGAGTCTGACGATGTAGAAGAAATGCTGGTTTTTCTCCGGTCGCTGCATGGCGAGTACTTCGGTAAACTCCGATATATTTAGTGATGGCTTTAGAAAGATGGCAATGTTAGACGAAACCAAAGTGGACGATGAACTTAAAAACTCGATTGAATCGCTCATACCTGTCTATTAGCTTGGGGATGATAGAAGGATGACTTTGCATGTTTGATGCATCTCCAAGAAGTCGCTGAACTCCTTTTGAAATAAATTGCGGACCGTTGTCTGTCGTGACCTTTGCGGCTTATCAGATTTACCGATGGTCTCGCCATAGCACAGTCTACTACATAGTCTTTTTTTGTCCCGTCTGTATAAAAACAGGCATACTCCAGATAACGGGTGTGAAACTAAAACAATTACAGCTTTATAATTTCCTGTGAAACATCCTTTTTTTTTTTACTTGGTAAGTGTAAAGTCGCAATGTATGTGGCAGTGGTTTCATGGGGCCATATGGGGTGGGTACTAGTCTATTAGAGGCCTTGCATCCATCCCAACAGAGTGTGCTGCACTGCCATTCCTCATAGAAAAAAAAGGGACTAAGGAAAATTTTTTTTTTTGAAATGTGCAATGGGCACTAGATTTTCTTAATGCTATCTCGAACTGTGTGCTCAACGACAAAGCGGACCCTGACAAAGTACATAAAGCCCAGAGAAAATCTCCTAAAGTTCAGAGACGGCTCATTCGCTTCTGCATAAAGGCTAAGCACCGGGGAGGTGCGAAACGCACCAGTAGCTAATCGCAGTCCTTGATGATGAATGGGATATAACATCTTCAGGAGTGACGCCCGGGCGGTGTTATAATCAATGCTACCATAATCAAGCTGAGGACAAATTACATAGTGATAGATGCGCAAGAGGCACAGTCGGTCATAGCACCGCGATACTTGTGATAAGACCTTAAGGATGTTCAGAGATTTAAGACACTTGAGTTTTGAGCTTTTAATGTGAGGAATTAAAGTCAACTTGGAATTAAAGAAAAGGCCCAAAAACTGGTGTTCACTTTTACGACAATAGGAGTGTCATACATGCTTAGGGACGGTTCCTAGAGAATGCCACGTCGACGAGAAAAACAGAGACAAGCTGTTTTTTCGGGAAAACATTTGTATCGACCCATTTGACCAAGTTATTAGCCGCTAGTTGGACTCTACCTTCACAAATTCAGGAATTACAGGAAAGAACTGAGATCTTTAGATCATTAACATATAAAGATATTGCACTGAAGGAGGAATTGCACTGCCAATTGATTTCAGTTTAACGACAAAAAGAACGGCACTGAGTACACCCCCCTGAGGGAATCAATTTTTCTGTAAAAACTCCTTAGAGAAAGTTGCCCCCAGCCTCACACGGAATGTATGTACAGTGCTACAGATAACTCTTTATAGCACTCAACATTCGGCCACGGAAACCAAGATCGAATAAATCTTACAGTATGCCTTAGCGCCAGACCGTGTCGTATTCCTTTTCCAAATAAAAAAAGATGGAAAGGCACTGTTGCCTGTTGACACACGCCTCACCTACGGAAGTCTCAAAGCGGACGAGATTACTGACAGTGGACCGAGCTGAACAAAAACCACATTGGTACCTATCAAGACTGTTGTTTCGTTCTAGGTAAAACATGATCCTCTTGCTAATCGTCCTTTCCAATGTCTTGGAAAGGCAGCTAGTTAGAGCTATAGGTCTAAAGCTAAATGCACAGAAGGGATCTTTGCCGGGCTTCAGCAAACTCTATTTAAAGGATGCAAAATTAGCTCCATAGTAGATGGATGAAGATGTTTGAGCATTTTATAATAAATACCATCTGGTCCAGGGGCAGTTTGTTTGAAGAAATGAAGTGACATTTTAAGTTCGGTTTAATGTAAATGGGAAATTAAAGGGTGCGTGCACGCCACCTGATGTGATAACAGCTTTTTTTCTGCTTGTATCTTGTGTCGCTGAAAGCTTTGAGTGTACTCTTAGGAACTGGAAACATACTCGAATTACTCACCGATGATGTTGCCTGTTCCTCAAGACATGCTGGACACACTCCATTTCGACTCAAAAGTGGGACAGTGAATTCCAGGTAAGAGCCGTCGATTTTATGCACGTTGTCCCAGACTTCCTTCATAGATACAGTGCTGTAAATCGAGATGCGTACCCTCTAAACGTTTTTCTCTTCGCTTCTCTTCGAATACTTGTCGCCTGTGCCCTCTTTCTTTTACATTCAATAAGATTGTCTGGTGTAGGGAGTACTGTATCGTCTAGGAATGCCCCATGCTTTGTTTTTGTTTCTTTTTATCCGTTCGGCAGTCTTCGTTCTACCACGGCTTTGGCCGTTTAGGAAGATGGGTGGACGTCATCGTTAAATGGATATCATTGCGGCTTCCGAGATGTGTTTTGTGAGATGGTCTGTTGTTTCATCGATAGAGAGTTGATGTAGAGATTAAACAGTTAAAAAAATTATTGTTTAAAACATGCCCAATCGGCTTTTTCAAACTTCCACCGAGGTGATCGCGATGGAAGAGTTACGTGTGCATGGTAGAACTCTAAACTGAGTGGAAAGTGATCATTTTCATATGGATTTGGGATGACCTTCCATGAAAACTAAGGTAAGAATAATGGCTGACAAATTAATAGGCCTATGAAATTAAAAGGTTGAGTGGTAGAACTAAAATATGAAGCTTCATTTGTGTTAAGTAGACACAATCCCGAGGAAGGAAGAAAACGTTCAACGAGAACCTCTCTAGAATCCCGTCTGCCACTCCCCCACAGGAGATTGTGGGCATTAAAATCTCCTAAAAATAAAAAGGATGGATGAAGCTGATTAACGAGGCCTTCAAGCTCTTCAATATTTAGCTGGTAACTGGGAGCTATATATAAAGAACAAACTGCAAATATACGGCTTAACAAATGCGGGTGGCCACTGCCTCCAGCAAAGTATGCAGGGTCATTTTGTTACATGAAGTTAAACGTTGCACAACTGCAACGCCTCCAGATGAATAAGGTGCTTGTATCCGGTCCTTTGCGAAACACATAGAAGTACTTTAATATGATACTGTGACTCACTTTTAGATGTGTTTCCTTCAAGCAAAATGCAATGAGGCAATGATCCTCAAGCAGCTGGCTTACTTCGTCATACTTACGCAGGAGGCCTCTACAGTTCCATTATAAAAAAAGAAAGATGTTGCTATTCTAAAATACAGTCAGATTGATATTTACATAGATATACTAAAAAAAAACAATAAAACAAATTTAGGGGACTTTTGGTGACTCAATACGTGGAATTGTGTTTTCTTAACAGTATCCTTTGGCCATCCTACAACTTCGGAGTATACCAAAGGAAGAGACTCTGCTTCAGGAGGAGACAGGTCATCAGCAGAAAGCGGTACACTCTAGTTCATTTTCTCGTTTACCAAGAGCTTTGGACCCTTAGGTGGTGGAGGTTGTTCTACCCGGCAGGGCTTCTGGCTGCTGCCGGGGACAGAAGGAGGGAGCCCTCGACCCCGGCCAGAAGGGCCAGATAGTGCCACTGATGGCCCTTCTGGCACATTGGAGGCAGTGGTGTCCTCCTTAGATTCACATTATCCTTCTTAGAACATGAAGGCGACAGAGAAGTGTCAATTTCAGAGCTCCGGAAGGGGACCCCTATGTGGAGGACAGGTCTTCCGGGGAAGTCTGTGTCTCCACGGATGCCGTAAACAGTGGGGGTCCCCTCCACACTGCCTGGCAATAAGAACCCCTTGCCTGAAAGGCAAACAGTTCTTTGGCGGCTTGGTAGCTAAGTTTATGTTTTACTTTAAAATTCAATACTTATTTATTTATTTTTTTTTTCCAATTTTGGGCATCAGCGAGAGAAAGCAGGGTGAGCTCTGCTACAGTTTACAAATTTGGGTTCGTTTTCGCAGATGTCCGCTACATGGTCAGTACCACTGCACTTTCCACATGTTTTTCGGCCGCGGCAGTTTCGGAAACCATTCCCGAAACGATGGCACCGGAAACACCGCTGAGAATTTGGAATGAAAGAGCGAATTCAACAGTTCACGGACCCTGCCTCCACGGTGGACGGAAGAGCTTGGAGTTGAAATGGATCAGATGTCGAGTTGGTTTCTCTTGACCATCACGTTTTGAAATGATCTGTCAAACAGCTAAAAGAGCACTATAGCGCAGAGCTTCAAGGATCTTCTCTTCACTGCATTCGAGAAGGTCATTTTCAGAGATGACACCGCAGACAGTGTTCAGGGTACGATGGGGAGTCACAGTAACCTGGTAATCTCCCAGGCTTGTCATCTTCAGGAGTGCTGTGCTCTGTGGCTTATTTTCTACCTCAGCAAGGAGGTCTCCGGCTAGCTTTTTTGCCTCATAACATTTTCCGATCACTTGTTCTGAGTGATTTGCAGTGAAAAAGGGAGAGACTTTAGACACACGCACTGTAGTACTTGTTGAGTGAACTACAAGAAATTGAAGATATTTTTTGGATTCGTTCGCTTTATCGAAAGTAAGAGGAGAAGGGCCGCCCTTTTTGAGGGGTCGCTCTAATGGGGGTTTAGGAGCACGGGAAGCCATGAAAAAGCAAGGATGTTCGAAATCCGAGATGCACCGCCCACCACAGAGCCCAGTGAGGGCACGAATTAAGGGCTTTGTTGGAGACGTTACTCTAACAGTGCTGCCGGGAAACTATAACCAAGCTTGGATCTGTACAAGGATACTATCTGTCACCACCTATGGTTAGCCCTGGCCGCCAAGGAAGGTCGAAGAAGAAAGAAGGGTAGAAAGAGAAAAAAAAATTAAAGAGGTTTACAAATCTCTGTAACGCGAAATTAGAGCGCAGCTCTTCAGGAGGAGGGGGGAGGGTACGGAAGGTAAAGTATGCCACTCCTCCTCCTCCGTACACTTTCCTCCTCCTCCTCCTCCTTTTCTGCTCGCCAGCATCTCCCCTCTTCCATCTCCCCTGCTCTTCCTCCTCTCTCCTACTCCTCCTTTGTACCTCCTCCTCCTCTTCCCTCCTCCTTCTTTCCTGCTCCTCCTCCTCTCCCTTACTCCTCCTTCTTTCTTCCTCCTCCTCTTCCTTACTCCTCCTTCTTTCTTCCCCCTCCTCCCCTCCTTCTCCTTTGTACGTGACGTCAATTTTCCCGCTACATCTAGCGGAGAAACTGAATTTGTGCATAGGTGACGTGACACCAAGTCATGTGATGTGTTTTTCCTCACTAAATTTAGCGGAGAAACTGAATTGGTCTTGAGGTTGCGTGACGTCAATTTTCCCGCTAAATTTAGTGGAGAATTGAATTTCTGTTGAGGTCACGTGCCGTCAATTTTCTCGCTAAATCTAGCGGAGGAGCTGAATGTGTCCATAGGTGACGTGACACCAAGTCATGTGACGTCATTTTCCCCGCTAAATTTCACGGGGAATCGAATTGGTGTTGATGTCACGTGACGTCAATTTTCCCGCTAAATATAGCGCGGTTACGCCGACGCCGACGCCGCTCAACCCGGAAATGCGTGCCTGAAGGCCTGTCCAAACAGGACACTACCCAAATAGTTATAGCCTCGTCCCACTAGAGCGACAAACACCGGTTTTTGTCCGACGACACCACAAAGTTCCGTGTCGCCGATGCTGTCCCACTGCAACGACCAATACCCGCGACAGTCGCCGACAAGCGCCGACAAACGATCGACGACGGACGAGTTCTTGTCTGTCGTTGGACTTGAAGCGCAGCAAGCAGTCCCACTGAGGAACATCTCTCGAAGACAAACTTATCCTCCTCGCCCGCTTATGCCTTCTGTTGCCTCCCTTCCCACCCTTCTACCCTTCCTCCCGGAACGAGAAGCCCTTGGCGGCCACTCCTCGTTCCCGCAGTTCCGGTCCCTCGATTGCACGTAGTGGTCGCGGGCGCGGCTTGCTGCCTGGCGCCGGGCGGTCGTGTTGCGAAAGGTAATTTGCTGTGGCTGTTTTTGCTCGCGAAAACTTGGTGCGCGAGGTGGTGTTTCAAGACGCCGAAGTCTACGCCCCTGCATCAGGATGGATACATCCATGTGCGAGGACTGACCAAAGTAAGACCGCTCACCACGAAGTAGGACACGACGTTTCGCGGCAAGCCATTCCGGCAGACGAGACTTGTCATCGCGTTCTGTGATAATCGGGATGCCGTATTGTCCACCAAAAAACGCCTGCCCTAGATCATTCGAATATGAAGTTATAAACATCCTCAAAATCGGCGTGAAATTCCGTTGCGCTCACCTAGAATGACTCGAACGGCCCGAAAAAGGAACGATTCGGGTATTCTAGTTCGGAAAACGTTTGGTGTCGATTGTCACGACTGTTTGCGGAAAGTCGCCAACGGCAAATGAAGAGACGCGGAAGCTTTAATCAAGAAATAAAGTAATCGTCTCCACTTTTACCCTGTTTGTCGGCGTGTTTTATGCCCAAAGAGCAAAACACGAAAACTGCGTCGCCAGACTCTGTTTGTCTGTGTATTTTGAAGTGTTTTGTTGACAACTCCAGTCCCACTAGGAAACAAGTTTCCGTGCCCCAGTGTCCTGCGTCGTGTCCGCCAGGTGGGACGGCGGACTCCGACAAACAGGCTGTCTGTCGGTGTCGTCTGTCGCTCGATGTCGTGTGTCGCTGTCGTTTGTTGCTGTCTGTCGCTCAAGTGGGACGCGGCTATTAGGCGACACGACTCCGGCAAATCGTTCGGCGCACCGCTTCCGACCGTTTTCTTTTATGTCGGAAAAATTTTTTTTTTTTTTTTTTGCTAAATCTCACTTGTATCCTCCACGGCGGCCTTGATCTCCTCTTCACGTGCGTCCGGAGAGCCACTCACAGGCTCTGTTGGCTGTCGGTCAATCGCTCAAGGCCACCGCCGTTTTTCAAGTCCCAAAAACGGGAAAGGGAATGGCACGAAGGTGTCATTCCCTTTCTCGATTTCCTGAAGCCTGCGTTTCGCTTCTCTATGGGAAGCGAAACGCACGCTTCGACGCAGCAATCTCCCAAATCCACCCTAAGCCGGACCTCTTTGGCCTTCCAGCCAAGGCGACGGCGGTAGCGAGACAAGCGAGCCGCTGGAGAACACCAGTGGCAGGTGGCGTGCGACGTCCAGCCGGCCGAGCACCGACGTCAAAAGAAAAGCGGAGGAGGTGAGCAGAAAAGTCGTGATGTTGGCTTGGCCACAAAAATCGTAAGGCGGTCCGACTACCGCTTCAATTTCGGCGATTTTTGTAGTGTCCTGTTTGGACAGGCCTTAAGAGCTGCGCTCTAAAAAAGCAAGGGTAGGAGAGGAGAAGAAAAGCGACAGACTGAATCATCCCTGGTCGTGCCAAGCCAGGAGAGCTGTCTACGAGAAGCAGGGGCTGAAGTGGCATATTGCCTCGCCCGGGGGGCCCCGAAGAATCCAAACATACCCCGGGCTCAGCTCAACCACTAGGATCGCCTTTTCCCCGGACACGGGTTAACGCATGCAAAACCAGGTGTGGGTAGGTGAATCCACATGGCTCAGGGTTCGTGGTGACGCCACTCACCAAACACCAAACACCTAAGGTGTAGGCGCCTCCTGCGGTGAAGGTTGATGCAGAGCTGACTTTGCCTTATTTCAGCGTTGAGATACATGTGTGAAGCAGCCCTGAATGGGACCAGCAGCAGCTCATAAAACACACGAACTTTAGAGTCCTGGGCGTCCTATTATCGATCATGCTTAGGACATTACCCTATGAGAGCGCCGAGGAAACAATCACGAAGAAAGATTTGCAAGCATAGTAACCCACGCATTGCGTTTCTACAAACAGTCGATGACAATAAATGGTGTTTAAACGCATAATTCTTCATGTGTTTTGATTATATGACACGTTAAACATTTTGTCAAGTCGCAACAACAAGCTGTCGTTTGTCTTTTCGACGGCTTTTTACCCAGAATGTTTATCACAACCACAGGACTGGGTTGGCGCGCTTAAAGTGTTATGGTTCAGCCAAAAATTACCTCCTCTTTTGAGGAGGTGGTTTTGGGACGAGCAAACAAAAAAAAAAGTAATCAAAATGACGAGTGTACTATTTATACAACGTTTAGTTTCAACCATCAGCTTAATGCATAAACTCATTCTCGAAGGAAGCAAGACCAAGGCGACCTACGAGGACTAGACCCGTCCGCCCCAGGCTCGAGCACCCGCACCGCGAGCCCATTCTCGGTTCCCTGATTTGTTTCGTTCGCTCATCAGGGGTCACCTGTTTCCTTCAGCCTCCTCACCCAACCCTTCCTATATTCCCCTTCCCCTGTAACGATTGGGCGACGTGATCGAGAGATCGTGATGCATTCATTCCTTACATGAATACGTTTTCTCACTTGCTCACTGTATCTGGTAAAAAAATGTACCTTCCTTGATGTTGCAAGTCGGATTTTTTCGGTCGCGCACCAGTCACCTAGCTGTGTTTGGAGATTTGTGTTTGGCCTCTGTCCCCCTTGTTCCCCTTCTCCGGGGATTATTTTCAGCGTTCTTGTCCAGCTTGCTTGCACCTTTGCATTTAATTGCATTATCATCGTGATGTTGACTGTTCCGACGTATCGCAGGGTTTTTGAAGCGTCATATATTTGGAAGGGATTCAGTAACCCTTGACACCAACCTATTTTTTTATTTTTTTATTGTTTTATTCGTTGATTGTCATAGAGCGCAAGTCAAGCAGCGACACACTACTCGCCTTCAATCCGTAAGCCGCACTCGGATGACGCGCTCAGAAACATTTGTATCGAGATAAAATAAAATATTTTCAAAGGAAACTATTTTTTTCCCTTTTTTTTTTCAACGTTTATTATCCGCAAAGCGCATCAAGTTTCATGCGTTTTGCCTATGATTCAAACCGCGAAGAGTGCCCACTATTGCATTTGATTGCGAAGAGCATTGCCCAAAATTGTATTTGGGCAGAATTTGAAATAATAGATTTTTGCTCTTTAAATACCGTTGACGAATATATTCTCCAATACGTAGAAAGATAAATATTTATTTGCACGTTTAGAAACAGGCCACATACAATTCGTTACCATCCGTACACATGTGCCTATGTGGCCGGCTTGAAGTAGACGATGATGGCAATGTGAAGCTTGTTGGCTTGATGCGTGCGGAATGTTAATGATGATGGGATGGTGAAGAGGCTGAAAGGTGAGGTGGGTGGAGTGTGATATGGTTAGCGAGACATTTGTGGGCGCTAGTTTAGAGGTGTTTGGCCGCTGCCTTCCACAGCTGTGTCACCTCGTCCATATTTGTGAGAAGCAGGCTGATGATGGCGTCAGGCAGGTACCTACAAAGTCTCACACCCCAGAGGAGACATGAGTTGTCGTGCCTTTGGGTCTGCGCGAAAAGAGGGTCAATGCGTCCGGTTCGTTTGTTGCGTCGGCGTATAGAGCGAAGGCTCTGTACCTTGACGATGGGCCCTAAGGTCTTTTGGGACCCCAGAGTCAATCATTTCAGCCAGCAACCGTAGGGTGGCAACATAACACCGGTGGGACAGTGCTCTCCAGTCCGGTGCTCTCAAGAGCTGGGTTGTCGGGACGTCACGCGGCAAAAAGCGAGGACTGAGAGAAATTCGGAAATAGATGCCGTAAGCTGCTCGCCGCTGAGTGGACTCCAGTGTCGCCTGGGCCGAGGCTCCCTTTGGCAACTAGACCGGCGAGCAGCACTCTAATAGGGGAAGGACCCGCGTAGTGTACACCTGCGCGAGCACAGCGGGCCCCAGATCTTTTCAAATAGTTTGCACAAATCTCAGCATCTGTCGTGCACGTGAAGCGACGGAATGGATATGTGCAGTGGAGCTTGGTTTTTTGTCGAGGGTGACACCCAGCAGGATTATTCTCTTTTTTCGTTCAACCAGAGTTCCGTTAATAGTTAATATTACGTAAATGCTGTGCTTTTATTTTTGCGGTAAAGTGAATTGTAACAAATTTTGGTGCACTCAGTGGTATTTTGTTTTTGATGGTCCAGGCTTGGATCTGATCAAGCTCTTCCTGCTGTTGGTTTTAGTTAGGGTTCCGTGTTTTCGGCGGTTATTTTTTGCCGAAGGTTCGGAGTTTATCAAAGTTTATATTTGTTTGATTCCCGATTCTCCGAAATTCATAGTTTAATTTCGCAATGTTTTCTATTAAAAATAATTAAATAAATAATAACCGGATGTAAACGTATGCCAGGTAAAAATAAAACGCGCTGTTCAATTAAAATGTGCCCAGTCAAATTTGGCGTTGGTGACATTGTCATTGGCAATACTAATTTGTCCCACGACAAAAGTCGCACACAAGTGTTGCTTCGATAAACATCGATATCTTAAAATCAATAAGCTCCCGAGGCCAGCCCCTAGGAACCTCGTAGTCGTCCCATCCAATTCCAAACATCTAGCTCGCGGCCGTGCGATGTGGAGTGGTTAAGGTTGTAATAGAAAGTTTCAACTGCCGCTCTTCCCTATTTTATGCAATCCAATCTCTATTTTCCATAGCTTTTACTGTTACAAAAACATGCCCTCTCTTTTTTCTAACTCACAAAACGCATGGCCAAAACTGGAAACCAAAAAAGTGGCTTTTGTCGTGACCCGAATGTACAATGACTTGCTGCCCTGAATCAATCTTGACGAGACAATCGGCAAGACCCCTTTTGACAACGGTCCGAGATTTGAAAGATAATTATGGCGGCATTTTCCCAGGACCATTAACTCTGTGTTGATCAAATTGTAAAAAAAAAAAAAAAGTCTTTTACTTTTTTTTTTTTTTTCGGGGGCTCGGGGGGGGGGGGGGGGGGGGGGGGGGGGGAGTGGTATTGGCACATAAACATTTGGAGTTTATCGGATAAATCCAAATTCACAAGAATTTTACCGACGGGTGGTTTTCGGAGTTTTTCAGATTTATCTGAAAACACGGAACCCTAGTTATAGTCATCCTGAGATCGAATCGGTTGAACGAGGGCGATGTCAGCTGCATACGCGATGGCGGTTGAGCGTATAACCTGGAGGATGTCCTTGATAAACATTGAGAAGAGGGTGGGACCAAGTACTGTGCCTTGGGTGATTCCGGAGAGAACAGTTCGAGGTTGGTACCTTGACCCGTTGAACATTACGTTTTGTTTTTTGTGCAGGATAAGGTTATACAGCCAGCGAAGGAGGAGGCTCCTGATACTGATTCTCTCCAGTTTGATTATCAGGAGCTTGTGGTCTACCTTATGTAAGGCTTTGATGAAGTCGAGCTCTACCAATTGACACGATTTGAAGTTGTCCAGGCTGTCACTGATCTGGTGAACAGCAGTGACCAGGGCAGTTTCACAGCTTCAACCGGGGCGAAAGCCATGTTGCGCTGGAGACAGAAGAACGTAGTCGTTTAAGGTCTGTGAAGGGCAGAATTTAGCACTCGTTTCATTGTACGGCGGACGACTGATGTTGTGGAGATTGGTCTGTATGATCCTGTTTTGTCTGCTGGAGAAACATTTTTTTTTTTTTGGATTGGAGTGATGTAGGCCTGCTTCCATGGTGCAAGGACCCACCCAGTGTCCAGAAGCTGCTGGAACAGTCGAGCCAGTAATGGGGCTAGCTATTCACTTGCTTCAAGAAGCGCAGGGTTGATGCCGTCAGGACCGGGTGACTTTGACGGATTTAGTCGGGTCCTCGGTGATGGGGATACTGGTCAAGCAGGGCGAGGTGGCCAGCTGTGGTGATGATAGGTAGGCTTCTGGTTGCGATGAGGCGCTGCTGGGTGGTGTCCATGCTGCAGCAAAGTGTTTGCTAAACTGTTCTGCAGTTTCTAAGTCGCCTGCAGCCTTGCCGTCCTGGCATATGTTTAGAGCAGACGTGTTCTGCTTGTTGCTTCTTACATAGGCCCAAAATATCTTTGGAAGATACTGAAAGTATTTTAAGGACGTATTTGAAATACTTGTATATGAAGTACTTCCAATCCCTGTACTACTACCAATTCAAAGGGAAAAACCTTGAGGCTCCACACGTCCGGTCGTTGCTAGCTACTCAAAAGCTGTCGGCTCCAAGGACGCGGGACCTTCGCGAAGCAAGATGTATTCCCTAGTGAAGCATTTCCTTTCGCCTCCTCCTCAAACCTGGAAGTACTAAATCGGGTCTATAAGCCCATAAATCACGTGACCCCGTTAAAGCAGTTGGAAACAATCTCAAATCTAGGTAGATTGAACTCGAGCATTGCAAAAGAAAGCGTTTTTGGGGTGCTATGAACGGGAGAAAAGGGAGGGGAAAAGGGCCGGTGACCACGCGGCCAGGACGCAGGCGAACACTGCGCGCGAACACTGCGCAATTATTGGGCTTGCGCTCAGATCTTAACGTCGGCGGGTATATCGGGTTCGCGCTCGGGACCTATATTATTGCGGTAACGAAAATCGGCGTAAATCAGGAATGTCCAGGACACGGTACGTGCTCTGAGCATTATACTGTCTGACAGCTGAAGAAACGTGGGACGTGTTCAGTTCCGGGAATAATGCGATCGCTGTGCAGCCAGGGAGACTGCGACATTAGCTGCGATAAGAGAGCCGAAAAACAAATCACGAAGCAAGGATCATGAACATAATAAACATTAACGCACCACATTTCTTTGGCTATCGGCATTTAGGTGGTTCCGATGAACACGGGCGGTACGAACTAGTGGCTGAACCCGTGACAGCTTGTTCTGGCTTCGATTTGAGGCAGCTGAAGGATCGCTGATGCAAATTTCGAGTTTGTCGTCGAAGGCAGGTATGTATCAATAATATTCTCTCGAAACTGAAGGACTCAGCTATACGTTCGAGACGAACACAGCGCCAGAAACGAATAATACCAACGCAATGAGCATAGCACTCGTTGTGACGCCACCCGGAGCAATGAAAAGTGGACAAGAACTGCCGTGGTGCACGGTCAAAGAGTGAAAACGAAGAAAAATATGGCTCGAACAATATTCTGCTGAATGCAGGAACGCAAACCTGGAACCTTGGAGATTGACTCGGCTTCACGTATTACCCCGGTAAAAGCGCGTGCTGGCTCGCGTTTTTTTTTTTTTTTTGTGCATTACAAAAATTTTGTAAAGTCGCTAAAATACAGCAATATCCTACGGAACCATTTTCCGCAAGGTAGGAAAACGCCCCTCGGGAACTTCTCTTCTCACCCTCTCCCAAAAGTCACGTGATGCCAGGGGCTTCTTTCGTGTCGGCTTTTCCTGTAGGGATAATCCTCAAAAGCGAAAAATGAGCGGCTAGCTGCGAGCGCGACACCGACCTTGAGACTTCCAGGTGCCTTCTCCTCGTTTACGCGGGCTCCGCGGGCTCGCTCAATCCGCGAAACTAAGAAAGTCAGCGCGGCCGAAAGCTCTTTTTTTTTTTTTATGAGATGCATTGCAGACCTGACGCCGCTCGGTCGGAGGAAATCGAGAGGCCGAGATATGCTTGTGTCCAGACTTGTACGTAATCCGTTACAAGTAACGAAATTACTTGTAATCCCTTACATTTATTGGTAATTTAGTAACGAAATAATTACATATTTTCTAGAGTAATTTTAAAAGTAATTTCCTTACATTTTTTACGGAACGGATTCCTTGTAATCCGTTACATTTTTTTTTCAGGACCAGCCCCCCCCCCCCCCCCCCCCCCCCTTTTCCGCCTTCTAAAGAAAAGGTCGTTTTCATTTTGGTAAATAGCGCAAAGGGAGGCTTGGCAATCTTTGCCCTTCGCTGCCCGTGACGACGTCTATCTGGAAAACACCGGAGTAAACTGCGGTCGGTCCGCGCTTTGTGCGTTTTTGAACGGCACCAAGAAAGGTACACATAACAAACGTGCGTTTACATGTCCTTGTTTTAACCAACGTTCTAATTAATTGTTGTTATGAGTGTCTTGTTTGTTTTTTTTCTCGATTACTTATATTTAATTATTGGAAACTTTTTTTCTTATTCACCAACGTCTCAACCAAGGCTCGACCTGTTCAGAACCAAAGGAAGAAGAATTTCGAGCCAAACCTTATTTATTATTTAATTATCACCTTACTGTTACCAACTCTACTAAAACTCTCGAATATCAGGCCACGGCTGCAAGGACGAAGCTTTGCTCTATCTTCGAGGTAAATAGTACTTCGATTGCTTTGCTGAAAAAGCTCAATGCCCAGCATAAAACATTCGTGAGGCACATGACACTCCCATCCAGTGCCTCAGTTCAAAGTATGTTCAGCGTATCAGTGGACATCTTCAGTAAGAAATAACGCAAAATGTCTGACGAGACTTTCGAGAGTGAGCTGTTGCTCAAAATACTCAAGGTCAATAAATGGAACAGGTGGCAACAATAATAACTTGAATAACCTTCTTCCCTTTGTTTCTTACTTGAGGAAAATAATGTTGAAAGTAACGCAACGAAAGTAACGGATTACTTTTGAGGGTAACGGTCACTTACTTTTATGGGAAAGTAATTGTAATTGTAATAAATTACAATTTAGCCTTTAGTAATTGTAAATGTAATTCCTTACTATTCTTCAGTAACGTGTACAAGTCTGCTTGTGTCGTTCCAGCAGCCGCCCTCTGGCATTGCGCGGCTGCTGGAACCATCCCCGGTGTCTTCACAAGGATTGGCTTGCGCAATAAAGGGTTCAGATCATCGATAATCAATTTCTTTCCGAAACATATAAATCAGGTTGCTTTCCCTAATCCCCTCATTACTGTTCGAAACATATATCTCCTCTCGTATGTTGTTCATCCTATTTTGCAGCATTTTGCGTATTTATTCTTCCTTACCTCTGCTTGATGACTGTTTTATAAGTTGATAAAGGCCTTTAAATATTGGCGCGGGCTTGCGCGATCAACGCTGTACTGGATTTATCCAATATTTGACGAGATTGGCGTTAGGAGGGTGGAGGAAGCAAACGGAAATTCTGGATTCTAATGAAGACGGCGCAGTGGTAAGATAGGTCTTTGCTTCTCCCGCCTCCTCAACACCCCATCGTTTGCACTATCACAACTTCTCAGTAACCTAGCTGTATACCACATTTTACTCATAGTTACTCTAAATGTGGCCCCACAGGCTTTCCCGTTATGAGCGAGACGACTTTTTAATGACCGGCGAATCTCCTGGGTGAGAATAAATATTATCACCTTCCCAAAATAACCACTCTTTTCTCTCCCCTCCCCCCCCCCTTTCCCAAGTTAGGGAGACATCAGGCCACTTCAGGAAGCACCTTGCACACACGGCGTTTTGGCTACTCATTCTGAACACATTCGAACGTGGAAGCAAAAACACAGCGCATGAACGACGCCCAGTTCATTTGCAACCTAAATAAGGTGACTCTTCTGTTGGGACCCAAACAATTTCATCATCAATCATTATTTGTTATGATTTCATGGTGAAAGTATGTTCGTCGTGATGCCACAGAAGTGATTCATTCAAAGGGAGAAATAGGTCCTCGTATTTATTTTGCGGAAATACTCGCTCCTGTGACGCTCTGGTGCGTAAGGTCAAAACACCCGAGGCAGTTCGTAATACTTTACAACTGTCGTTGACGATGAAATATTTGCGGGAAGTGCATACAATTGTTTACACCATATTGTAGCACCCTAAACCAAAACATACCTAAAACACAAGAAATTGTCGCAATCGCCAAAAAAAAAAAAAATCACTCTGCGAAAATTGTTGCCCCCTTCCCCTCCTCCCTCTATCTTTTTTTTTTTTTTTTTTCCCCGCGCCATTTCAAAGAATAGCGGCCGAGCAACGAATTTCCATCAAAAACCTCGCTTCTTGGAGAAAGGACTCCAGGGTGTATAATAGTGAATAAGTTAGGGAGTTTGTAGAAATAATAAGCGACCATTGAATCTAACCTTCTGCACAAATCATACCCGGGATATTTTCTTTTTCCTTCCAATCGATTAGAAGGCGAGACGCTAAGGGAATTTATGTGCACTAACATGCTGCTTTTAAGAGAGAGTGCCAGATTTATAGTGCATGTCAATTGACATTTAAACAGTTTAATCACTGTTCACAAACATTCGCGGCTTGGAGGATGACATGGAAGCATGGCGGAAAGCAGCTTGCTTGAAATTGAAGTCTATATTGCATTGCACTGGTATGAAATAGTATTACGTATTTTTGTCTTATTTCTGTTCACCAAAATAAAAACAGCGTTTTGAAACCGAACACTGCGTTTTGAGGAGCGCGGAAAGGACTTAAAAAACCGGGACAACCTGAACGATACGAGGCGCCTTGTGTCACTCAGCTTGTCCTGGTTTCTTGTTTTTCTGCATGGAGCCTTTCAAAAGGGGATGAAAAATTATGAACCGACTGACCCGACTTACCACGTTAGAGCAGTTCATTTTCATTACGAAAGGCTCTCTTCAAGCGTCTTGCATAGTTAAGCTTGTACTGGTTCGTTTTTATTGTCGGTTCCTTTCAAAAAGTGAGCCACCACACCAACTATTACCACATTCTTAATTTGCGGAAGCGGAGAAGTGGAAATGCGACAAAAGGAAAGATTCGCCCGCGTTATTTCAGTCCTATAGAAAAGCGGACCGGATACAAGAGGGCCGAAATATTTTACAAGAAACACGCAATCTTCTCTATAATTCTGTCTAACAGTTTGATGTGAAGGTATACTTGGACGTCGGCATTATTCGTTTAGAAATGCGTGGAAGAACGTAAGTGGGCGAACGAGACGCCTCTGTGTTTTGCGTCACGCCTGCATTTCAAAGGTTAGACATACTGGTTCCCGACACCAGCACGATTGACCGCTTCGCCCGGGTATTTGATTGTTTATTGATACGGAGAAGAAGGGGAAGAGCTCAACGGCCCGCGGCCGTAGTGCGTTCTGGCTCGCGCTCTGGCGGGCAGTCAGATTGAAAACCAACCGCTGAAAACCACCCCGTGTACGGAGTCGAAAACATGATAATCTTTGAATGGGAGTGGACGTAGACGTATATTGATCCGATGCAAAGTTTCGCTTGATTCCTGAACGAATAATGCCGGCGTCCAAGTATACCTTAATTCATATCAAATTTTTAGACAGAATTGTAGAGAAGATTGTGTGTTTCTTGAAGAAGATTTCGGCCCCTTCTTTCCGGTCCGCTTTTCCATAGGCCTCAAATAACGCGGGCGAATCTTTCCTTTTGTCGCATCTCCACGTCTCCGCTTCCGAAAATTATGAATGTGTAGGTTGGTCCAGTAGCTTAGAGCTCACTTTTTGAAAGGAACCGAATATAAAAACGGACCAGTACAAGCTGAACTATGCAAGACGCTTGAAGAGAGCCTGTCTTAATGAAAATGAACTGCTCTAATGTGGCAAGTTGGGTCAATCGGTTCATAATTTTTCATCCACTTTTGAAAGGCTCCGGAAAAACAAGAAACCAGGACAAGCTGAGTGAAGCAAGGCGCCTCGTATTGTTCAGGTTGTCCCGGTTTTTTATGTCCTTTCGGCGCCTCAAAACGCACAGTATTCGGTTTCTAAACGCTGTTTTTCTTTTCGCAGAGAAATAAGACAAACATACGTAATAATTTTTCACATCAGAGCAATGCAATGGAGACTTCTATTTCCAGCAAGCTGCTTTCTTCCATGCTTTCATGCCATTCTCCAGACCGCAAATGTTTGCGCACAGTGATTAAACTATTTACATCTAAATTAACATGCACTATAAATCTGGTACTCTCTCTTAGACGCAGAATGTTAGTGCACATGATTTACCCCCAGCGTCTCGCCTTCTAATCGCGTGGGAGGAAAATGGAAATATCCCGGGCATGATTTGTGCAGAAGGCTAGATTCAATGGTCGCCTATTATTTCTACAAACTCCTTGACAGATTCACCACCATATACCCTAGAGTCCTTTCTCCAAGAAGCGAGGCTTTTGGCGGAAATTCGTTGCTCGGCCGCTAATCTCCGTAGTGGCGCGGAAAGAAAAAAAAAAAAAAAAAGAAAAGAGAGAGAGAGAAAGGGGGATATATATATTTTTTTTTCGATTGCGGCATTTTGTTGTGTTTAGGTATGCTTTTGTTTAGGGTGCTACATTATGGTGTAAGAAATTTTATGCACTTCCCACAAATATTTCATCGTCAGCGACAGTTGTAAAGTATTACGCTATGGTATTACGCACTGCCTCGGGCGCTTTGACCTTACGCACTAGAGCGTCACAGGAGCGAGTATTTCCGCAAAATAAATACGAGGGCCTATTTCTCCCTTTGAATCGATCACTTCTGTGGCATCACGACGAACACACTTTCACCATGAAATCATAACAGTGATTGATGATGAAAATGATTGGGTCCCAACAGTAGTGCCACATTATTTAGGTTGCGAATAAACTGGGCGTCGTTCATGCGATGTGTTTACTTCCACGTTCGAATGTGTTGAGAATGAGTAGCCAAAAAGCCCCGTGTGCAGGCTGCTTCCTGGAGTGGCCTGATATCACCCCAACTCGGGAAAGGGGGGGGGGGGGGGGGGGGGGTAGAGAAAAGAGTGGTTGTTGTGGGAAGGTGATAATATTTACTCTCACTCAGGAGAGTCGCCGGTCATTAAAAAGTCGTCTCGCTCATAACGGGAAAGCCTGTGGGACCACATTTATGGTAACTATGAGTAAAATGTGGTATACAGCTAGGTTACTGAGAAGTTGTGATAGTGCAAACGATGGAGCGTTGTGGAGGCGGGAGAAGTAAAGACCTATCTTACGACTGCGCCGTCTTCTTTAGAAGCCAGCATTGTGGTTTTCTTTTTCTACCATCTTAACGCCAATCTTGTCCAATATTGGATAAATCCAGTACAGCGTTGATCGCGCAAGCCGGCGTCAATATTTATAGGCCTTTATCAACTTATAAAACAGTCATCAAGCAGAAGTAAAAAAAAATAAATACGCAAAATGCTGCAAAATAGGATGAACAACATACGAGAGGAGATATATGTTTCGAACAGTAATGAAGGGGTTAGGGAAAGCAACCTGATTTATATGTTTCGGAAAGAAATTGATTATCGATGATCTGAACCCTTTATTGCGCAAGCCAATCCTTGTGAAGACACGGGAATGGTTCCAGCTAGCAGCCGCGCAATGCCAGAGGGCGGCTGCTGGAACGACACCAGCATATCTCGGCCTCTCGATTTCCTCCGACCGAGCTCATGGAGAAAAGCGTTCGGTCGCGCTGACTCCCTCAGTTTCGCGGATTGAGCGAGCCCGCGTCACCGAGGGGAAGGCACCTGGAAGTCTGAAGGTCGTTGTCGCGCTCGCAGCTAGCCGCTCATTTTGGGATTTTTGAGGATTATCCCTACAGGAAAAGCCGACAGGAAAGAAATCGCTGCCATCACGTGACTTTTAGGAGAGGGTGAAAAGAGAAGGGCCCGAGGGGCATTTTCCTACCTTGCGGAAAACGGTTCCGTTGGTCGGTCTTTAAGGCTGGTTCACACGCTTGCGTTTGCTTACGACCAAGTTTTTGTGATATCTTACGATGAGAAAGCATACTGCCCGCTAACGCTATCTGTGAGGTGGCCCTAGAACTACATTTCACTAGAGCGAAGGTTTTGCGGTGTTTGTGAGATCAAATGTACCGACTATATGAAAAATAATAGTTTTTAACATTGACAAGTTTTTCTAGCCAATAAATAAAAAATGACGCTCAAAAGTTAGAAAGTATACAGAAATCGCAAGTGTTCCTTGGCTAGACGATAGATGGCGTCATTCTGTTCTCTGGTGATAGGAGGTCACAAGAGATTGTAAGGCACTCGGTCGTAAACAGTAGCAAGTGTCTGAACCAGACTTTGAATGTTTAGACGGCGTGACTCTGGTATGCAGAAGTATGGCGACACTGCTATATGCTCTGCAGGTGATAAATTTATCTGGGGCAGTGCGGCTCCTAGGTTGGGGTTCTTCGAAGCAAATCACACGGTACTGACTCTGATACATGACTGCACGCCGTTACGATGCTCATGCAGATCAGAACGGGCAGGGGTAGGGATTGAACAACTATCCGATTGGGTCGTCAGAGTTGAGCGAAATCTCCCTACGAGTGATGGGGGAGAACGACGCAAGCATTTTCTATCTTTTGGTGATTTGGTCTTTAAAATCACAATTTTAACGAAAGAAATCTCGCATAAACCATAAAAAAATACGCGTCCTGCATGGTTTTTTAAAAATCGTAAAATGTATTGACTACAAAAAAAGTTTCAAATTATTTTCAATGTCTCTCAAGCGATTCAATAGCATGTCACTGAGTGTAGCGTTATTTGGGTATACACTCTAAAAAAAACAATTCCTGAAAGGTTCTTTGACGCCCCAATAACTCTTTCAGCTTGTGATGAACGGTTTGACCTCAAGCAATATCACCACCTGGCACACTAGAAATCCACCTGGGCGATGAAGAACACTTTCGCATAAATAAAAGTAGCTATAAAAACCATTATTAGGTTTTTTTTTTCACGAAAAACCCACTTAGGGGTGCTTAGAGGAACATTTTAGGGTGCAAATTATGGACAGCCAAAGAACCCTTAAGAGTTATTTTACGACTACAGTTTTTTTCTTACTTAAAACAAATGTTACTTAGTTTTAATGGTAGTGAATAGTACTTAGTGTTGCTCATCTTGATGAACACGCTCGCGTACACGCTTGCGTAAGTTGCGAAAATTTTCAAAACGAACCTTCCGAGCATCGTATCTCTACTCCTAAAATATTCCTTAAATTTTAAAGAAAATTCAGAAAACTTTTAAGAATGCAGTTTTTGTCAGCACTCAGATAAGTAGGCTCATACTCACAATTTGCCCACACATTCCTTAGAAACATATTGGTGTGTCCGCAAGTATCGTCTAAGAAAACAAAACTACATTGCCGCTAATGTCACCACTTTGATTTTACCACGGAGAAAAAAAAACATATTTTTCAAAAATATAAATGAAGTAGTTGAACGCAATTGTTGTTTTTTTATGAAAAACAATAAAGAGACAGGAGGATAAGTTTCGAAAGGGTTATAAATAGTTCTGTAGCAAATTCCGATACAATTTTGCTTATATTATTGGTCAGGAGAAGAAACCCAACACCCGAATCATTGCAAAAGACAACAGCAAAAAGTGAAACTGGTGTGGGTTTTAAGTTGCCTAATCCCTCAGAACACCCCTGGCCGACGCGCAACGCGTCTGTGCACTGCTTACAGGGCGTTCTAAAAAGACAATATTGCACGTATAACCATATTGCTACATACTTATCGCTGCCACAATTGCCGTGCCCGAGATATTTCTCCCGCATATCTTTTTTTTTTTTTTTTTGCGTTTCGACGCTCACGCAACCTGGAAAATAGCGCCCCAATTTCAACAGAGGCGTTCCGCTAGAGCATATATAACGGCTTCAGAACTCTACGGAAGCATTATTCAAGTTGCTTCCGCCGCACGCTGCGCTTCTACGGAACACTGGGACCATGAAGGCTTTCGTGAGTAGCCGTACCACCTATAGACGTAATTTATGTCATTAATACTATCTTTAAATTTTTGAGCTTCAAGTGGTACGGGGTTATGCCATTTTCTGGTCAAAAACTTCGGAACACTCAGAGCGGTGTGGACAGAATGACAACCAGGGTTGCAGCAAACAGGAGACTGATTCGTCCACTATGACCACGCGCCTGCACACACCGCGCTGAGTGTTCGGTAGTTTTCGACAAATAACAGCGTCACCTCCGACCCCACCCTTCCTACTCACCCAACCTAGCCCCGTGTGACTTCTTTTGTTTTGTTTTATCGGATGAAAACGTTTTCACAGGGAAACGGTTTGCCGACGTGGAAGATGTAAGAAGTAAACGGCAAAAGCACTGACAAGCATCAAGATCGACGAGTTTAAAGATTGTTTTGAACATTCGAACAAACGACGAAATGTTTTGTATCAGGTGAAGAGCACTTTGTGGGTGACTAAAATTTGAACATGTAAAAATCAATACACAATTCAAAATATTAAAAATAAATCCGGTTTCTTTCAGGTTTTCCTTTCTATATTCGGAGAACGATACTAAACATAAACTTGTCTACGTGTATAGCGTCTAACAATGTAAAAGACCCATCGGACGGGACAGTGTCAGGCTGCTGTGCGGGATTCGCTGAGGGTGGTCCCACATTGCACGGTGGGAGGAAGTAAATGTACCTTTCATCTATTTTCACCATAAACATAATGTTCTCTTAGCACCGACGCATAAACTGCCTCGGCGGATGGGTCTTTCGTATTTTGCGGGATTGGACCATACATTAAGCTTACCTCAACGCGGTTAACACCGCAGTACTTTGGTCACCTGACGGAATAGTCACGCGTATAGCTAATGCCTATTTGGGTCGGTAAATGGCGCCCCCCGCGAGAGAGCCGTGCTCTGATGATGACATTTTAAGATTGTTTTCTCGGACGTGACGCGCTTTTGCGTCTCGCTGTTGCTGCCATTGCTTGTACTACAGCGTACAAGAGACAGTCTCCAGACACTACGTGACGCGAGTTTCCTCCTTGTAGGACATGGTCATGTCACAATGGTCAAACCAAAACTGTCTTCAGACATGTTCTAAACATGCATGTGTATGAAGACAACATGCTTCGAAGATGCTGGTGTGTGTACGCCGATACTTTTGTAATCATGACTGCAGGGAACACTGGTGTTTTGTATGATGTGTGAGCAGTCTTACCGCGGCTTTATGTTTCTATTTCGAGTTACCCTCGACAAAACAAAACAACAACAAAGAAAACGTGTGCTACGTTACAACAGCTACAGAATTGTATTGAACTGCTGCGTTTACGTATTTTGCAGACTTCTCTGCTGGTGTTCGTTATGGCCGTTGCCTCGGCCCTGGCCGGATACCTCGGCGGCTACGGCGGTGGCTACGGTGGCGGCGGATACGGCGGAGGAGGTTACGGAGGTGGCTACGGCGGCGGCGGCGGCTACGGCGGCGGTCATGGCATTGGATTGGTGAAACTCGTCAGCTTTGGCGGACACGGAGGGTACGGTGGATACGGAGGAGGCTACGGCGGATACGGAGGCGGATACCACGGGTGATCAGCCCTCGTCTCATCAACGTGTGCAGCCACAATAAACTCGAGAAAGTTCATTTTGTTTCTTGTGGTCCGGAGTTAACGCTTGGAGTCGCTGTAGGCTCGAGATATGGCGCGGGTCCCGAGCGTCTCATTATAGCTTTGCAGCCAATGAGACTGCGACGTTAGCCGACGACAAGGCCGAAGAACCAATCACGAAGTAGGAAGCCTGAATCACGGGGTCCTGCCTTTCTTAAGTTCTCAATGGCTACAGTAAGTTTCAGAATAAATAAATTAACGCAAAAGAAAATGAAAAAAAAAAAACGCACATGGTATACAGTGATGTCTCGTTAATATGGACACCTCCGTTCCCGTAAAACATCGTCCATAATGTGAGTTGTCCATAATAACGAGACAAAAATGCATGTATTTTCCCAGTTTGTCCCCGAAAGTGGTGTCCATATAGCGGGGTATCCATATTAACGGGGTCCATATTAACGAGACATGACTGTATATAATATGATGCAACTTATTCAGATTTCCAAGTAGTTACCAGTGAGAAACACTTGGAGTAGAAAGCCCTATTCTGCCCCCTCCTTACACTTCCTAGAAGACAAGGCCGTAGTGTTGACATTTTTTCGTCACCAGCGAAGGCCAACGCTGGACACAGATTGGAAACGAGTGCTGCGTCAGCGCTCGGCTTCGAGTCGAGTTTGAGCCGAATCTTGACGCAATCGTCGTGCCTAATCTAGTCCCAGCGTTGGCCTTCTCTGATGACGCCATCTCTACAAACACTACGGCTGTGTTACATAGGAAGTGTTGACCCTCCCTTCCTCTCTCCCTTCCTCCCCCCCCCCCCCCCCCCGAGACACACACACTTAAAAACAATTTACGGTGATTATCTATTTTTTCTATCCGTATAACACCCCCCCCCCCCCCCCCAATTCCCTTGGTTCGACGGTACAACCCTGGGGCCCGAGGTCACGATAATCTTAATTTAAATAAAGACGGTTTACCCCCCACCACCTTTAGATATACACAATACAGACTTTCTGTATTGTGTATATTCTGTACATATATATGTCTGTTATGTTTTTTCACATGTGGTGGCGGGCTGGCAGGCGCTCTGCGTAAGGGTTTTTCACCTATCTGCCTAGCCCCGCACACCACCACATGTGCCCATTCCAGTATGTGCAAATAAAATTATTATTATTATTATTATTATTATTATTAGATAAAACCATGGGCGTACCAACCGGGGGGGGGGGGGGGGGGGCAAGAGGGGCGCTTGCCCACTTCAGTTCTCAGAGGGGGGGCAAGGCATGTGTTTTGCCCCCCTCCCCCCTGAAACAGCCGCCACTGGGCAGGGCAAACACTGGCCGGCGGCGCCCAAGGGATACCAAGGGCACCACCCCCCGGCCCTGGGGGGGGGGGGGGGGGGGTCTGGTTTGCCCACCCCCCTCAAAAACAAGTTGGTACGCCAGTTGATAAAACTCAGTCTAAACATACAAAACTAATAACGTTGCAAAAAAATAAAGCAGAAGTTTTTTGTTTTTTTTAACATTAAATTTTGGCCTTGGACAATTCTCTTTCTAATTATAGTGTTAATTCACATACACACCTTACACGTCTCTCTATGAAGAGTAAAGCCAGAATCCCGTGGTGTGATTCTGTTTGCGATTTCGCAGCTGCGGTGTTAAGCCTCGCAACCTCCACCACGATTTTTCTGCCGCACGAGCTGACGTCGCAACAACTGTCAAATCGCAAGCAAAATCGCACTATGTGAACCAGGGTTTACAGTCTGATCAAGAGCCTAATCCCTTGGTGGTAGGTAGCACAGAATCGAATAAATTACCTCAAGACGTTAACCCGAGAATAACGTAAAAAACAACAACCCGAAATCTCTTCACGGTTCCGGCCGTTAAACGCCACGCTGAAAACGTTTTTTAGCAGTTGCGTGACTCTAAGGCAACAAAGGCGTACCAATTTGTTCCGGCAAAAGAAAGTGCCCCCCCCCCCCCCCTTTCACACATTCAAGGACGTGGCCCCCTACCCAAGCCACTTTCCCGATTTCTCACTCCTGCTGATGGAAATAAAGATATACTTTCGTAAGAGATTTACCAATTACCTACCTGGGCCACTCACTCTACCGCGCACGCACGAACATGAGAAACCCTTCAGTCTTTGTTTGAATTTTATGTTCATTCTTCTACGCCCCTTTCCCCCACGCAATTTCTCCATTTAGAGAAATTGCGAACATCTTGGCAATTTTTCCAACTCTTCCGAACTATACGTTGAACTTTTGTCCCTGGACCTCTGTTTCCCGACGATATTTAGTCAATCATATCAAAACTACCATCGTCACAAGTGGGCCATACTAAACAGCAACCGCCCAGCTTCCCATCGTTCAATAAACGTTCAACCACCACAACCGTGGGCGTAACGATCTTTTTTTTTTTTCCTTTCTTTCTTTCTCTGAGTAAATTGCGTTCCGGACGGGTTTCGTGGTGTTGCCTCGCTTGGCCGCACCTTTTCTCGTGGAGAGCGATAACCTAAAATAGCGGAGGCGTAGAGTCGGAGGCCGGCTTCCGTCCGCTGGAAAGAGCGTCCGCTCATTTGCCACTGCCATAAATTTCACGGTCCCTACGTTTCGGCAAGGATCACGAAACAATGCTGCAAAAGCCGAACGAAGAGCTAAAAAAAAGTTCGTCCACAATGGGGAACTTTTGTTGCTATATAAACTTCGACGGCGTATTGCCCACCCGTCAGATACGGTACGCAGCTCGAAACAACATGAACACCTTGGTAAGGGTCTTCGAGACGTTATATTTGTAGTGGCTGTGTACGAAAATGATTTACGAGCTCGGGGGTACCACACGGCCGCTTGTTCAAGTTTATAGTTTGAAAAAAAAAAATATTTTTATATGAGTCGCAAATATATTATGCAGTACAGAACAGGGCGCCGATATTTAAATTGAGGGTGGTATAACTCAATGTCAGGACAGTCGCGCACACAATTAATTTTTTCGTTGACTTTGTGGTACGTGGAGGAGCAAAGATGAGCCAAGAGCACTGTTCGCATAATTTTTTGCCGATATCACATCTGTTCCTAAAAGCGAAAATGATATCATTTACACATTTCTCCTAAGTTGGTATTTTTTAGAGTTCACATACACAAACTAATTTGCAGTAAACTAAATCCAGCGCCATGCAAAGGACCACATAGGACGCCTTTGCCGTGACAAGTGCAACCGAAGATAGACATAAGATAAACTAATTTAGTCATCCTTTTTTTTGCTCTCAGTAATAGATTTGCTTTCTTTGTACTGTAGTCATTCCTTGCAACGCTGTGTCTGACAATCGCCGTGGCTTCAGCTGGATTCGGCCACTTCGGAGGACTCGGATATGGTGGCTACGGACTTGGATACGGAAGATTTGGATATGGTGGATATGGACTTGGATATGGCTGGGGACCTGGCTTTGGATACGGCCTCTACGGCTTAGGATACGGTGGCTACTGGCCTGGCTACGGCATTGGCTTCTACGGTTGGAAGTAGCGTCAAAGTAAATATCAGCAAGTGTTGAAACTGCAATAAAATGCGACGCTTCCCTTCAGTGTCGTATATATTTTTCTTTCATTAGTTAAGCACAATGCGATATAACATCTACCTCGAGATGGGTTTAGACATAAAAAAAGAAGTTATGGCTCCAATCCACGCTGTCAAAGTGATTGGACAGCAAAGCTGTGGTATCACCTACAACAATCGAAAGAAAAATGCACTGTACCAAAACTTTTTAATATATAAAAGACTTCGTACGTTGCCGTTGCCGCGGCAGCTTATGCAACCGCGATATTTACCGAAAAACTCATGCGGAAAGCGCTACGTGCTTCGCATTGTTAGCAGGGCTAGTGACGTCACTCCCCACTTCGTACTCTGCCGTTGTCGCGGCAGCTTATGCAACCGCAATCTTCAACGGGGAACGCATGCGGGGAGCACCACGTGCTTCGCATTTTTCTCGCGAGCTTTATCATTCATTATGTAATTTTGACAGATTTTATGTTTTTGTTTATTGAAACAAGTGTCAAAACCACATTATGGACGATAAGGCGCGCGCAAACGATGATAAGGCGCGCGGGATGGTTTTCTGTTGACTACTGTTCATTCAACGGACACGAAAAAAACCCGACCAACGAGTCATATAGGTGAGCAGCAGCAGAGGCTTTATTTTCGACGTTTCGACCTTCACTACACTACGCGCTGCCGCTCACAATATTTATCTACGTCTGTTAATCTATTGGTGAAGAATTGCTAATGAACACTTTGGATCAAGATAATTTCCTGAATTCAAGCAAAGCTTTTTTGTTTTTGTTTTTTCGATGAGCGAGTAAAGAGGAAGCGGGTCATATTGAGAACAGCAAATTTTGTATATAAGATAAATCTCCTACGAAGCTTTTGCGGTATTAACATGGCGCCATGTTGCCGCCGTTGTCGCTTACTACTGCGGAGTACACGATTAAATTCAAGCTCCGAAAAAACTCCTGCCGGTCGAATGATGTGAAAGCGCATACAGAGCAACGCTCAATATGGTTATGTTTTTGACTATCAAGGTGCCAAACCTTTATTCCGGAGCAAGATCGAAAAACATGGCCGCGATGACGCCGCAGGCACGAGCGCTGCGGGCCGTGAGTCGTAGCGTGGACGCAGTCGTTGGTGACGCTGCCAACCAGCTGCCAAGGCGGAGCGGCGCGCCCCCTCTCGGCGTCGCACTCTCCCAATCAGGTTACGCTATTGACCAACCGCATTTCAAGGTCTAAAAGGTATCGCTCGTAATTATTAAAATTAACCGTTATCTGGCTGATTGATTGATTGGCTTGCTGATTGATTGATAACATGTATAGGGTGTGTTCACGGGAACGAGAGGACTGGGGAAGTCTTCGGTGAGTCGAGCACTCATCTCTGTTGTAGTAGGCTGGATCGCGGATCAGGAGCCCGTCGGTGACACCACCGGCTGTTTAACATGAGAGCTCACGACACTAGAGCGCCGATGGGAGAGAGCGCGACAGCAGAGCGCCTCGACACCAAAGTGCACAGCAGGAGGGCGCCGACTCGAGAGCGCGTGTCATTTTAGCGCGCTTCACGACAGCGCATGTGAGCACCTTGGAAATTAACGATATTGGGGTTTTCAAACGTATATGTTTACGGAGCTGAAACTTTGACACCGAAGGGAGTCGCGTTTAGAAAGCTTAATGTCATTTATTTGGCTGAGTACGCAGATCTGTGAGAAGTTTACAATATACAAATTTCGCAAACTTGAAATGAAGGATCATGATACAGAGTTTCCGAAATATAGTTGTTTATTGATTATCGGTCCATAATATAAAAAAAGACTCAAAAACTAAATGACTGTCGCACACCGCCGTGCCAGTCAGCGTGCACCCATGGTCGTACTCTTCGCCTATAGCTTGCTCAAATTCTTCGCTACAACGTAAGTGGCTCTGCTGCTCCTTTGAGGCTCTCCACGAAGTACATGCGCCAGCTGTTGAACTCCACTGGAGCGCACGGTAGGCTACAGGAGCCCCCCGTGCGCCCAGGTGTTTCATCATTATCATGTTTCCTTCTGGCAAACGTTGGGAAAACGTCGAATTTAGAACGGGCTGGAAATCAATCCGTTCGTTTAAACGATTAATGACGAAATATGAAGCTTCACTCACATATTGTGCAGTGCTGGTTGTCGCGTAACAGGTCATCCAATGTATGACAACCCAGCTACTAGAGAAGGGGATTAAATACTTGAACGTTCTGCTACAGGAAAAAAAATCTTAGTGACTGCAGCCGTTGTTCAGCGCTGTCGTGTTGCGGCGCTTCTCCCATCGCGCGCTCTCCCGTCGGCGCTCTCGTGCCGCCCTCCCGGCACCACCGGCGGCCATTACTTGACACCAGGCAATACACGCGAGTCTATGGGAGAAACACGCAAAAGTAGGAATATTGAAGCTTCTACGCAATGCTCGAAGGCGAGTATTTTAGGATGTTCTGCGATCATTATATCGAGCTTTTGGAGATCGAATTGTTATTGTGTCAAGCGTTCGAACGCCCATTAAAAAACATCAAACGTGCCAGAGCACCCACGGCTGAGCTGGGAAGCTTGCTCTTGTCGTGGAGTAAACAACAGGAACTTGCCATCAATAAGAACGTCCTTGGGGAAGCCCAGAAGTTGATAAATGTCGAAAACGTTTCATGTTGACAGCGGCTTTCTGGGAGTGAGCAAATTCCGTGAAGAAAAGCCTTCAGACTTGTCGTCTGCTAAACCCAACTCATCAAAACCGTCACCGACTGCGCGGTAACTCTATAGGTAACTCTTGTCTCATTGAGCTGCACCACATTTTTCGCCCAGCGGAGTCACTCTCGACCACGAAACATGTATTTATAAGAACTGCGAGGGCTGTCAGTTTTAATGCCCGTGTACAAGCTATTTGGCAGGCTTCCCGAAAAGCAGCCAAAAAGTTTCAGTGCCGACAACGGCTTAGAAACGGGGGAAACGGCAGTTTTGTTTGTTTTTCCTATAGAGTCCCATGCATTATCTGGTGTCAAGTGGTGGCTGCCAATAATGCCAATCGACACCAGCAAAAAAAAAAAAAAAAAAAAGCTTCGATCCGCGATTTAGTTTATTACAATAGAGATCTGTGGAGTCGAGGCTTGGAAGACGGCCTCGGAAGGTTAGTTAGATGCGGGCTTCCATGGACGTAGTCCAATATGAGGCAGAAGAGGTTTTTCTGAATTGGAGGTGGTACACCTACAGGGTCTGAAAATGTTGGAGGGCTTTGGTTTGAGGCTAGGTCAGTGTCTTGCACTTGCATATCGAATGCTCAAGGTTGGGGGAATTCAATACCTCCTAGAAGACAAGCCTCGCGCCTTTTCTTGCAAGCGTCGTGGACCCACGCAGCGCCGCCTAAATTCTGTCGGCATCGCCGACAGCGTGTCTTCAGCGTCTCACAACGACGCTAGCACGTGTCAGCCACTTTGCGGCGACTTCCGTTGATCTTTAGCGTGTTGGCCCCTTGAGGAGGGGCCGGGATCCACGAGTGGTGACCTAATGCGCAGGCCTTCTCTTCCAGGTAATTTTGGGGGACTATCAAGAAATATCGAAAGGGTGCGGGCGAGCTGGTGAATATTAACCATGCTGGATTAACCTGAGACTGGGGTAGAGAAGAAACATAAAAACGTAGAAGAGACAGAAAATAGACAGGACGACGTCTCTTGTCGATTTTTGGTTTTGTCTCTTGTACGTTTCGATGTTATTTCTCTACCCCAGTCTCAGGTTTATTCAACATAATCAAGAAATATTTATTTCCGTAGCAATGTTAAACACTTAAGTCTTTTTGAGAGCGCAGCTTTTAGGCACCTGTTTCTGCATTGAGCGGCGTCACCGTCGGCGTAACCGCGCGCGTGGCATTATGTGACTTAACAGTTTTTCCGCTAAACTTAGCGGGGAAACTGAATTCGCAGTGTTGTATTACGTGATGTCACAGAATTACACACCAATTCAATCTCCCCGCCAAATTTAACGGGGAATTGAATTGGTGTTGATGTCACGGGACGTCAATTTTCACGCTAAATCTAGCAGAGAAACTGAATTTCTTCATAGGTGACGTGACATGAAATCATGTTACGTCATTTTCCACGCTAAATTTAGCGGGTAAATTGAATTGGTGTTGAGGTCACGTGACGTCAATTTTCCAGCTAAATTTAGCGGGAAGCTGTGGGAGGAAGGGAGGGTATGGAGGAGGAGGAGGGAAGGGTGCGGTAAAGGAGGATAGGATACGCAGGAGGGGGAGAACAGGGTACAGGTGAGAGGGAGCAGAGGGTACGGAGGAGGAGGGAAGGGTATGGAAAAGGAGGAGGGGATGATATAGAGGAGGAGGGTACGGAGGATGAAGAGGACACGGAAGAGGAGGAGGGCGCAGAACCAGTATGTGAGGGGAGTGAGCTATATTTGTACATATATATGTATATATTTCTTGCTCATGTTGTTTAGCACCGTATATCTCAATATCAAAATAATTCTAGAGCTGCGCTCTAATTTCGCATTACAGAGATTTGTAAACGTCTTTCACTTTTAGCTATGCACTTTATACCGTTCAAAATGCCCGTGGCTCCACTTTCCCACAGGGTATTAGGAGAGTTATTGAGTGCTATCAGCAGAGAGAGCTCGGCGATTTATGGTGACGAAACTCAAAACGGAAGTTTTGAGATGTGATATTGAACACGACGTTTTCCGCGCTCGCGACAAGCTCAGTTGAACACCGCGGAGACTTGATTTTGAGGTCAAATAGTTTTTTTTGCTTCGTAATTCGCTGAGCTCGACTCCACAGAGCTCAGTCACTGGCTTTCCAAGTGCTCTACGTAAATGTAGACGCCCTCACATTTTGTAATAAAGGTGCCTGGGCATTTTTAAGGATGTAAATTGTGCCTGCGCCCTTTTGTTCCCCGCATATCACACGACGAGACAATTCTAGCAATTCTAGCAACAATTAAGAAAACAAAACTGGAAAAAGACAACAATTTAATTAGTATACGGACAATGCTTTATATGGTACTTGAGTGTACCTAAACCATACATTACAAATACTCGTCTTTTTTTATTCAACGTTTACTGCTTTTATGATATCATGTGAAGCAAAACAGCAAACTCTAGCGCAATAGCTTTGGGTCCACATGGTTTTTCAATAAATTGTGTTATAAATCTTAAAAAAGAAAATATTGTTTGGTTGATTGATTGATTGATTCGTTGATTTAAACTAGAAAGCAAAACGTCATGCCGACTGTGACTGCGCAGTTGGCGTGTTTATAAAAAACAAGCCTTTAGGGCTTCGTCATATTATCTCGACGCATTGCAGCGATTGACCGAAAACGTGCTCCTCGGTAAAATAAACTCTCAGGTATTTTTTGGAATGTTTGCCTTCCTCGGCGTTTTTCGTAGCTTGTTACGAACTATTGAGCGTAGCCCTACAACTGACCGCCAAAACTGGATGTCTTTGAACCTGGCTTCTGTGATAGACGTTTAACGATGAATGATGCAGAAAACTTAGTGACCGGCCACGATTTTTAATTTAATTCCCCGTGCTTCGCTGCCATGAAGGTTCTGTCTGCATGAGTGGAGCTTATGTGTATATTACACCGCATACAGCAGTAACTTCATCTGCGAGCACTTTGCGGGGGAATGTCCAAGCGCGACCGTATCTCAAAATGCATTTTGTCTTCCAAGTAAGATAATAGTATTCGTCCTTGAGGCTTCGTGTTGTCTGAAGGCTTGGCAACGGGAGTACTCAGTTTTCTTTAATCTAAGGTCAATACAGAATACCGTATCGCAGGACAAGGAACATTCCTAAAACAAAACTTTCTGGAATCGGTCATTCACCCTTCGCGCATTGAACCGTCTGGTGATTTTTGTCGAGCGCCAGACATTCCCAATTCGCAACTGGTGAGGTCTATGCTTCTAGATTGTACGAAGTCAATAATGCATGTGCAGTGCAAGGCCCTCCTAACCCAGGCATGTCATGGGTGCATTGTAGCGTTTTGCTCGCATAGACTAGCTTGAACCATTTGTTTACGACTAAGCTGGGCAACAATGGGCACATGACAGCTTATAATCATAATAAACACTTACGTATAAGCCCAGTAGGTATAAAAAGGTAAAAATCGGTATTCGCTCGTTGGAAGTACCTGTAGGTCAAGGACTTTACACAAATAATAAGAAATTATACTACATTGCACTACAAAAGCAGTGGGTGTAAGCAGTCAACTTGCTTTCGAGAAAATAATGTTATAAAAAGCTCGAGTCACTCCCCAGACGAAAAGGCTGCTAACCTATATTCAGACATATTTCTTTAAAGCGAGCTCTACTATTCTCCTCGTGCTTCGCACTGCAGGAGCGCTTAAATGAATATAAAAACAATTAGGCTTTTACAAAATAAAACCGCCGAGAAAAACAAAATACTCCATATTTTTTATGCCAACCATTAGCATCACTTGATAACAGTTCCCAATCCCGAATGCAAGAAAGGAGACCGCAATGACCCGCAATTTTCTCCCACCTTGAAAACTTCGTTGTTCCAGGTATCCATGGCATTATCGAACACAACGGCAATTCAAAACGCAATGGTTGACCGAACTTCCGAGGGTATCGGCAAAAAAAGCTGCAAGGTTACCACGTGAGTCGAACAATGGCACAAGTGATCGGAACGCGACCGGTCCTTGGCCGTCTGAATCTAGCCAGTAAGCTTCCGGCCAGCGATACCCCGCGTCAGCGCTAAATACGTCCGCCAGGGGCACTGCCCTTATATAAATACCCAATCGTGGCGATTGCCGAGCACACACTGCATCCAGCTCCAGGCAGCGTAGGAGTACCAATACACCTCGAAGCAACATGAAGTCCGCGGTAAGATTTGTTGAGAACTTTTAGCCACAGTACTGGGTGCGGAGCAACCTGTAAAGGGCCGATTTAAGAGTCTACATGCAATTTGCTTTCTTGACGCGAGGGCTCATGTGCTAGAACGAAGACTATACAAGTGGAATTGAAGAAATCAGTTAAATTAGAAAAACGCATAAGATGTTTTCAAAGGAACAGTGGCTTTTAAATTAGAGGGATGTTGTATGTAAACGGAAGTTAATACGTATTTCATACTTTATACACGGAAAAAGTTTATTCTGTACGAACTAAATAAAAAAATATTTTTTTTAGTAAGTAAAGACTATGATTAATAGAAAACCAACAAGAACTAACTCACTTGAGTTCGTGATGAACATACTCTTTCTAGATAAACGTGCTCGGTTTCGCACTAACGGCACTGAGACAGACGACTCAAAAGTTTTCATGGTCAATGACAGCTTAAGGACTGCGTGGCGTGGCGTGACAGATCCCGCAATGTCATTGGCTACGGAGCGATGCCCAGATGACCGGGACATGCCACGCCCCTGCGTGTCTTAAACTGTCGCTAACTATAGCGGCCCGCACACCTTGCACGGCGCTATAACAACACAAATTCAGCGAAATTTATCGAAAGTTCTGCAGAGTATAGAGGAAATCTGAGGAATCAAGACAAAGCTCCTATGAGCCATTGCGGTCGCGGTGCTTTTCGGGTGAAAAGTCAACGGGAACGAAAAGATAAAGAGAAGGAAATGGTTATGGTATGCGGGACGATCAAAATATTTATTGATTGATTTTCGTCACAGCTAACCCCCAGATGGGACAAGAAAACACGCAAATTCGTAGCCGGGGCGCTAAACTCAATGATGTATCGACGATTCCTTGTCATTCACCTCATGTGGGAGCGTTAGGTACTTTGTGAATTAGTGTGGCACGACCGACATATGTTATTTCGGCACGTGCGTGAACTATTTTGTTAATTTTATCGGCGCAGCCAACGAAACATTAGAGGAACAGATCAACAAAAAATCTCTCCTATGATAATTTCACGGTTTCAACTGTTACGCTAAACGGTATTAGTGAGTTAATTTTTTTTTTTTTTTTTTGGCAAACAAACATTGTGCGAATTGTTTCGGTTACGCAGCGTTCACACTGACGATTGAACCTAATTCGCAAAGCGGTTACGAACACAATTATCGCTTAAATATTCAAAACAATTTCACCCATATTTATTGACGTTAAAAATAAGCGGATCCACTTTGCGGTTTCGGTTCCTAATTCATTGTGAATGCCACTTTAGAAGGAACAATGGAAATGCAAAAATCGTGGTTTACCTGAGGTATAGATGCCGTGGAACTCTATTTGAAAAGATTCAAATCGCATACTTATGCTTAATTCATAGCCTCCCCAGCGCACGCTTAAGGCAAGTAGAAGGGTTCTAATTTACGTTGCAACAAGTATGAATAACGGTACAAAATTTATTAAGACTTTTTTGAAACAAGTTTTACGCAACCTTGATTTTAAGCAAATACATATATATAATATATATATACAGGGTGTCACAAAAAAATTTACAGGTTTTTTTGTTGTTTTTTTTACCGCAAAAATAAACCAGGCATCGCCGAACGCTCATTCTCCGCCCAAAGGTAGCGCTAAAGGTCACAACCAGATGCCAAAGTTTCAGCCCGATCCGATAAATTAATCAAAAGTTATAAGTGATTTTATGAAAATTTCAAGGGGAAAATGGCGGCCGACGGAGTTTTTGAATGGGGCTCTATGGCACCAGAAACCGAAAACGGGCAAAAATGAGCTCCATTTTCCCACTGAAATTTTCAGAAAATCACTCATAACTTTTGATTAAGTTATCGGATCAGGCTGAAACTTTGGCATCTGGTTGTGACCTCTAGCGCTACCTTTGGGCGGAGAATGAGCGTTCGGCAATGCCTAGTTTATTTTTGCGGTGAAAAAAAAACCTGCAATTTTTTTTTTTTTTTGTGACATCCTGTATACGCATATATATATATATATATATATATATATATATATATATATATATATATATATATATATATATATATATATATATATATATATATATATATATATATATATATATATATATATACAGTACAAATTCGAGATTCGGGAAGTATTTGCGCGAAGGATTTCCCGTTTGTCAAACGGAATCACGTTGTGACTCAAGGAGGAATATCATTCACCAGCCAAGTACTGATAATGTTTCTCAGCGAAGATTGAAAGCCGCTACGTTACCATCTAGAAAAGTCACTTTTATGCAATTTCAGCATAAGTTTCTGCGGTAATAATAGAAATGCCCCCTCACCCATAAAATTAATTTCGTGACTCGCAAGAACGGACGCTCCGTAATCAGCGTACCGGTTGGAAGTTTATTAACGGATCACGGAGCGTAAGACCTCCGTGTCCGATGCCGTGACTTTACGAGGCACCTTAAAATGTAATTAGAATGTAGAGATGACTTATCCCGACATCAAACGTACTTTCTGACGCCGTGGAGTTTAGCACTGATGCCTGCTCAGTCTCGTACACGTTGCTTGAAAAGAGTAATCGATGACAATTGCAATTACTCTTGCTCAAAAAGTATTCAATTCGATTACTTGGTTACTCGAGACGAAAAGTAGCTGGCCGTTACTTGAAAAAATATCCGTTATTCTCCGATTACTTTAGATTTTCGAAACGACAAATTTTTCAGCTTATTCCACCGACTTTGGTTAAGCCGTCCTCCTGTCGGATATTTGGTTCCGGCAATTACTTGGTAGGAAACTTATATGAACAAAGGGCGCCGTTAGAAAGGGGAGGGTGGAAAAGTGACACTTACGAGTAATTTTAGTACTTCCAAAAGTAATCAAATTACTGTTGCGATTACTTTATAATGAATGTGATCAAACAACTACAAAATTTCTCCAAAAAGGAATCGTTTAAAAACAATTTGATTACTTGTAATGAATGCCGTACATGTCTGTCCTACTGCAGGGTATGGTGAACTTAGATTCTATTGTTGTCTGCTTTTGTGATCTTCCCCAAACGAGGACAGATCTAAAACTACAAATCCTTCACGCTGTTTCCAACAGATTTCCCTGGCTCTTCTGCTCTTGGCCGTGGCCGTCGCTTTGGTCTCAGCTGGCTACGGACACGGTGGATACGGGCACGGATACGGTGGCTATGGCGGCTATGGTGGCTATGGAGGCCACGGTCTTGGCTACGGCGGTTACGGCGGATATGGAGGCTACGGCCGCGGCTATGGCGGTTATGGAGGCTACGGCGGATACGGGCATGGCTACGGTGGCTACGGAGGCTACGGTGGATATGGCCACGGATACGGGCATGGATATGGCCACGGATATGGGTACGGCCGTGGAGGGTATGGTCACGGGGGATACGGTCACTCCTACGGTTTTAAAAAGATCATCGGCTACGGCTATGGTCATGGCCACGGATATCACGGTTAGATTGTTTTTCGGGATTTATTTCCGAAATAAAAATAGCGCTGCACTGTGCCTTTGTCGTCTCCTTTCTCGCGCCGGTAGGCCGACCATAACTAAACTGGACGTTATCCTGCGTTTGATTACAAAGACGAGATATTTCACTGGTATGTCTTAGTCACACTTGGATATCTATATCTATATATACATATACCGTATATATATATATATATAGACATATAGATATACATACACATGAATGGGTTCACCGCAATCGGCATCTAAACAACAGTAGATATGGTTACTGATTTTATTTACGTAATACAGGTGCGGCGTGGGAGATGGAGACGTCTACTTCGCGTCACTACGAGCGCCGAGGGCAACCAGGTATAGATATGCGCCGTATTTCTTGTTGTTCTTTTCATCCTGAAGCAACAGAAAGGTATCGAAGGGATATTATATTCAAAGGTTGTCTCAGCTACCCGAACTAACTACACTTTCGAGATACCCGGGATTTGCTCTTCCCGACATGCTATTTATTATCTCTAAATTGAGTATTATTATCGAGAAAACGGTAAATGAGGGCGATGCAAAAACAAACGTTCCAAATTTGCCGCTCGTTCAAGTGGGGTGACGCCACTTGGCTTAATCGCAACACTCCATGTCGCGATTTCGTTTTACAGCGGAGCTGTTAAGGGCTAGTTTCCCCAGTTTCATGTCCGTGAACAAATAAATCTCGACACAACGCTCTAGACAGCTACCGCCATCTGTGATCGACGACGGCAACCAGACAACTGGCTTGCCAGTTGTCTGGTTGTCGTCGTCGCTCATAGATGGCGGCACATAGTACAGCTCCGCTGCTCTTCCTTCTTCACCAGAGAGGAAAGGCTGAAAGTTTTTTAGATGCGGAGCATCTCTTGCTCGGGTCTATGTCCCGCGGCGTCGGCGTTGTAGTCGGCACTCGAACTACGCACGCGCAACTCTCCTCCTTCCCCCTCTCCAACAGCTGCGCGTTACTCTCTCCGCTCTCTCTCTCTACCAGCTGCGTGCACTGCGCGTGCGTTCGGTTTTTCCTCACACCGCGCGCGCACGCGCAACTCTCCTCCTCTAGTCTCCTCTCCTTCAAGTGTGAAAAAAAAATAAACGGCGAGCGGCGAGCGTTCCAAGTTTCTCTGCCGCGAGCCGCGACGAAGGCTCGCGTAGGGGGTAACGCTAGGGCAGTCGGTGGCGCCATCTCTCGACATCAGCACGCAACTGACTCTTTCCTCGGAACCAACACGATGCTCCGCATCACCCCATGGTTCCCCTCGGGAAGATGGTGTAATTTTTTTTTTTTTTAGCTCGAGTGAGCTTCTCCAGCATTCCTTTCACACCATCAAACTTCACATAACCCGCCAAGAACGAGTTTACTGCCCAAATTTAAACATCTGTCGTCACATATTCAGAATTGCATGTAAAACCCCGCAGTAAAAAAAGAAAGAAGAAAATTTTAGGATTAAATTTAGAAGTTAAATCTCCTCGCAAGATAATAATGTCAGCCTACAATTTAGGTTACTAGTTTCGTCGTCTCTTGCCTAACATTGGTTTAACACGTCTATGGACACGTTAAACCAATTTTTAGGCAAATTGGCAACAATTAAAATTTCGCCGGAGCTCCCTATTTTACCGAAGATATGGAAAGCATTTCCACGGTTCAACTCAATCACCAGTATAAATATTTCCATCTCAAGTGCGCTCGCACCTTGCAGGGTGCCTACACATAATTCCAGGTCAAGATGTCACCGAGACGAAATGTCTATCGAGTCAAAATGTCCAATATTGGACATTTTGACTTTGAACATTTCGTCTCGATGAACGTTTTGACCTGGTGGACATTTTAGAGCGCAGCTCTTAAGGCTGAACTCCATGGGACGAATTATGTGACGAATAGCTGGCGAACGCCGCCCGGCGGCTTTTGCTCTGCGCGTGGAATCAACACAGTGGCTGCTACGTCGCGCGCAAAGCGAGCGTGCCGTCGGGCGGCGTTCGCCAGTTATTCGTCACATAATTCGTCCCATGGAGTTCAGCCTTTAAGGCTGAGCTCCATGGGACGAATATGCTGCGAATAACCGACGAATTTTGACCGGCGGCTTTTGCTCTGCGCGTGGAATAGACACAGTGACTGCTACGTCGCGCGCAAAGCGAGCGTGCCGTCGGGCGGCGTTCGCCAGTTATTCGTCACATAATTCGTTCCATGGAGTTCAGCCTTTAGGCGCCCGCTTCCGGCTTGAGCGGCGTCGGCATCGGCGTCGCCGTCGGCGTAACTGCGCGGTGCATTATGGGACACTTCCCAGGATGCACCGCGCGGGGAGGAGGAGGAGGGAGAAGGAGGGAGAAAAGGACGAGGGGGAGAGGAGGAGGAAGGGAGGAGAAGGGGAGGAGGAGGAGGGATGGGAGGAGAGAGAATAGGAGAAGGGAAAAGGAGGAGGGGAGGAGGGAGGAGGAGGAGAGAATAGGAGAAGCTTGAAGGATGAGGGGAGGAGGAGGAGGAGGATGAGGAGGAAGAGGAGGGAGGAGGGGAGGAGGAGTAGGAGGGAGGATGAGGAGGTGAGGAGGAGGGAGGAGGGTATACCCTCCCCTAGTACCCTTCCCTTTTCCTGCTCCAGAGCCGTGCTCTAATTCGGCGTTACAGGATGTTGTAAACGTCTTTTACTTTTCACTCGTTAGACATTTTGTCTCGATGGACATTTCGTCCCAATAGACAGTTTGACCCGTTACACAGTTTACCTCGTTGACTCATATTTTGACACTGGTGCTGATACCGACTTGTATACATATGTAATATATATACACGCGCATTTTTGCACAAACGGTCATAATGTTACCGTTTGCGCATATCTGAGTGACTTTTTAATGTTCTAACTTTTTCCTGTACCGGATGTCTAGGGAGAACAGCCTTTTCTATTCGAAAACTCAAACAAATATTACGGCCCGCTCAACCTAAGCCAGGACATGCCCAGTGCCGGAACAAGTTGCCGTATGTTCAAAGAAAAGTGGTAAACGTTTTAAAAGTTGTGAGCGATTTTAGAAAAAATTTAAATGTTAAATTAGGCCGCGTTCGCTGACTTCAGTTTCACAAATTTAGCAATTTAAAAACAATCACGAGCAACTGGTCCCGCGAATCATAAAAAAAATCGTTTGAGAAATTCACAAAACATCGAACTCGCGAGAAAAAAATCTCTAATTTAGAGTATCCACGGCCTCTGTTGGCCGTTAGTTCAACATTAAGATAAAACACTTTCTTCTGAAAACCTCAGCTACGGTATCGAAAAGCTGGACTTAAGTTCTAGCAAGTTTTAATTCTGCTAGCGCTCAGAAAATAGGTCCCAATGGCCTGTATATTAGTAGTACCAATGGTTTGACAGAACAAAAATGTTACACAATTAGTCTAAAAGTTTTGTCATTTAGATAAAATAATGTAAAAAGAAGTAAACACGAAGATTTAAAAAAAATTAAAATGAACTCGAAAGTACTTTTTTGGCTCCAAATGGCGGGCAATAATATCCTCACCCCTATTATATATCTTTTTTATTTCGAACATTAATGCGCTAGTTCTGGTTGAAAGCGAACGAGCTGCACATGATGACGTTTGAAGCAGAAACATTTAAAACAGAGCTTCAGAACAAATGGCACATTGCTACTTCAAGCAACCTTACACTCCACCACGCCACAAGGTCCCCTGGTATGTTACATGGCCCCGCTGATGGCAGGAAGAATAATTATTTGTTATTTGGCAGACATATAGCTGATAAAGCAACACTTTGTACGACCACTTTTATTTCACTGTTTCAGAGCGGAAGGGTTCCCATCCAACGTACTAGCATAGCTAAACGGCCTGCATTCTCGCGTTGTCCCCACATGAGCACTGTGACTCCGAGCACGCCCGGTCCCGATTTTCGTACTCGAAGCCTCGAATTGAAGCCTGCCCAAGCCTCGAATTATTCAACTTAAGCTTGATTGGAATTGCTCAGAACGACTAGGTGTGAAATCAGTGAAATGGCAAATCCTATAGCCATCGCCGGACGAGCTCGCAGCAACGTTGGCCGGCAGCCAACGAGTGTCGTTCCCAACGTTGTTGGTACTTCCAAAAGAAAGCTAAGCTGTATAAAATATGGCTTAAATTATTTATTGACGTGAAACTTTCTTTTGCCAGTTGTTCCAGATTTCGTGAAGCCGTGGCCTCTGACGTTACATGACGTCAGATGACGTCATAATGACGTCACATCACATGACGTCATGTGACCTATATACCAATTCAGTTTCCCCGCAAACTTTTGCGGGAATATTGACGTCACGTAACCTACACATCAATTCAGTTTCACCCGCTGAATTTGGCGGGAAATTGGCATCACGTGACCTGATTACGTGGCTTATACACCAACTCAACTTCCTGGCTAAATTTAGCGGGAAAATTAACGTCCCGTGACGTACACATCATTTCAGTTTCCCCGCTAAATTTAGCGGGGAATTTGACAACACGCCAAAGTCCCCAGTTCCCTTGCGTTTGATGGACGTCGTTACAGCGATGCAGCAATGGCGGACAAATTCAATTCTCATTTTTTTTTTAACTCTGGTGCACAATTAGATACACAGTGTCCGATGCAAGACTTAGACCTATATATTTATCCCGCAGTCTCAAACATTATATTTTTGGCCCCATGTAGCGAAATTAAAATATTCACTTTCCATAATTCGTTATCGAAAAATACATCCGCCGGGGAGGATGATATCAAAGCCGAACCAGTCAAAGTTGTCGCTGACTTATTATGTGCTCCACTACATCACATCTGCAATAATGCATTATCTACAGGAACTTTTCCTGACAGCATGTAGATTGCTAGGTAGTAGTTCCACACAAAAGAGGCACTCTTGATAACATTAACAATTAAAGACCGATATCTGTCCTTCGTCTGCTTTTTAAAGTGCTTGAACATGTGATCAGAAAGTGGCTTAGTAAATTTCTTAATGAAAAACGTGGCTTTGTTAAAAAACAATACGGATTTCAGAAAATCAGATTTCCAGAAATGGCGCTGGTAGTTATAGATTAAAAATTATTAAACAATTTTGAAGTTAAACATTTTATTGTTCGTTTATTTCTAAATTTAAAAACAAAAAATTCGATTTTGTAAAATATAAATTTTGTTTTATAAACTCCCATTCTACGGAAATAGAGGCGCTGCGCTAAATTTAGTCCGAAGCTTTTTATCGAATCGGATGCAGTACACCTTTCTAAACGGCTATCGGTCCAAACCTGAAATAATTATCTATCGGGTTCCGCGAGGATTAATTTGTGGCCATTGTGTTTTTATCATCTATATTAATGATATTGTAAATATCTCGCACGCTCCCGATATAATAATGTATGCGGACAATACAAGCCCGTTATTTTCTGGTAACTATTTGTACGATCTTGAAGCTGCAGCTAACTTATGGTTGGGGAGCTGTCGTCCTGACTGGATTCAAATCAGCTACAGTTGAAAGGTAACAAATTTAAATATGTAATTTTAAGCCGCAAAACAAAGTCCATGACTGCGATATTTTCTTAAAATGTCGAAATTGTATAATTGAGCGAGTCACCGTCCATAAAATGTTAGGTGTTATTTTTGAAGAAAACGAATCATGGACCCTCCATATAAATAAGGTTCATGCGAACATCTCCCGATACACTGGCATCTTATAGAACGTCTGGTCGTTGATTCCAAGCTGGATAAGGCTTCAATTATATTACTCATTAGTGCATTACCATCTTTATTATTGCTTATTGGTTTGGGGCTCAACAACTAAAACAACTATAGAAAGGCTTTTTATCGCGCAAAAAATGGCAGTACACTGCATCGAAAATCTTAATCGCGTAGATTACGCTGCTCCGTATTTTTAAAGCACAATTTAGTTAACATTAACCAATTGTTTCATCTAAAACTTTCAATATATATACGGAATGATGTAATTAGGGACCAAGCAAATTTTTTTTTATATATTCCTTCGGAGAAATTAATATTGAATATAATTTGAGACGTTAACCCTATAAAATACCACGTTTAAGGACAACCTACGGAAATCAGAAATTAGCATATATAATACCATATTTCTTAAACAATCATCTAGATATGAAAATTATACAAAATAATGCTTCGCATTACAGCTTCATAAATAGTATAAAAAGATATATTCTGACGTGTCCGAAATACAAATTGCCAATTCATTTCCATATAGCATTGTGTTTAACATTGCCAGTCTTTTTTTTTTTTTGTGCTTACCACTCTGTAAAGATGACGTGTAGTTTTCTTTCTTTGTGAACGTTTTAATTATATTGTACTATTGGTTTTCGCCAGTGTATTTTGATATGTATTACTTGCGTTTTTGTTTCCTACTGCTAGCTGATGCAATGTGTTAGGGTGACTGGGCCTCGTCAGACAGAATGTGTCTGCCTTTTGCTCTGTTCTCCGGAAACCTTGCGTCCAAATAAAGAAACAAACAAACATAACCTGCTGTCACGTGATCTATATGCCATTTAGTTTCTACTCTAAATTTTGCGGGAATATTAACGTCCCGTAGCATACACACCAGTTCAGTTACCCTTCTAAATTTAGCGGGAAACATGACGTCCCGTATACTGATGTCACGTGACCTAAATGCCAATTTAGTTTCTAATCTTAATCTAGCGGCAAAATTAACGTCAATTTTCCCCCGCTAAATTTAGCAGAAAAATTGACGTCACATGACTTCGTGCCACGTGACCTATAGACAAATTCAGTTTCCCCGCTAGGTTTAGCGGGAAGATCGACGTCACGTGACCTACAGATAAATTCAGTTTACACGCTACCCGTCGTTCCCCATATACTCTGGACACTGTCCTATCCCACGAGAAAAGTCAATAGGTTAATGAGTCAATAGGGAGTTTTCGTAGATCGTTTTCGCCGTCCCGCAACGTTCCGGATATCGTGTACGATACCCGGAACTATACAGTCAAGGCCATCGGCGCGCAGGCGCAGTAGCGGCTTCTTCGTTGCAGAGGGCTTAGCGGAGGGAGAAACGCGGTCTACAAAAACTCCTTAATGAGGAGTGGAGATACATGGAGGCACAGCTCGGGAAGAAATGCCTGGAAAATACTAGCACTGAACCAAGAACGTTTCACGTAGCAACACAATTGCAGGGCAATTTGATATACATTTTTATGACGTATTTGTGCTTCAATGAAAAGTAATAAATGACAAAAACAAAATAAAAGAGTATTGCTAAACACACCAACGTCGTTTCTGTTTTATTTTTCCTTACTTTTTCGTACCGAGATGACGCCCGAAAACGCACTCTTCGCGGATCAAGGCATGTCTTGCTGGCGTCGAGCGTCACTACCGGCAGTCACCGCTTGACACCAACTAATGCACAAGACTCTATGGGAGAAGCGGAGAAATCTGCAATTTCTGACCTTTCTCGTCTTTTCATATGAAAGTTCATATTCTGGGCGCAAATGTCAAAACATTATGATACCATTTTTTTTAATAAATGTTTTTTGGTCGAGGGTTTTGACTTTCTTGGGCGTAAACTGTGATGCGGTTCAATGAGACAAGGGTTGCCGAGAGTCAGTGTGGAGTCGTTCGGGATCTCTAAGTCATCAGAGCTTAGCAGACGATAAGTTAGAAGGCCATTACTGGGGACATCCGCATCGTTACAATCGCTTTTTTTATAGTACTTCTGGTACAAGCTTTTGCTTTGTATTGCAGTGAAAGCTTCTGTGACCAACTTAAACTCGGAGCTTGTCCTTCATTTGTTAAACCCGTCATTTATTTTGCAACTGGAACAAGCGACGCCGGCACAATCGGTGGTGCTCCTGCACATTTGTTTTCCTAAATTGGCGTTCGAACGCTGGACAAATACCGATTCGATCTCAAACACCCGATATAATGATCGAAGCACATCATAAAATACTTGCTTTCAAGCCCAGAGTACAAGCTTAAATATTCCTACATTTATGTGTTTCTTTAATAGACTTGGGTGTATTGGGCAAGCAATGGCCACTGGTGGTGCCACTGACGGCTCCCGATCCGTGATTCAGCCTACCACAATAGAGATCAGTGGGGGCTTCAGCCCTTCGGCTTCTGCTGCCTGACGGCATTATCTCGTGCGAACAAGTTTTAACGTGAAACGCTCTTTGGCTAGTTGCTCCGGATTTCGTGAATGAAGGATAGAAGGAATTTAAGTATTGAAAATCGAAAGCCCCACACAAGCATACATCCTAACATTCAGGTTGTCTGCTCATGCGCCGCCAATAACTGGGAGCCTGGGCGATCTTGCAAGGACTGCCGTTGGTGACGATGGTTTCGTGGTAATTGTAAATCCGAAGAGGAAAAATGCTGCGTGGCACGCTCGGGGTGTCGGAGGGGAGCGGTAGCCTAGATCCTCAGCTCCCCCAGGGACACGTAGTCCAATAGAGTTCTAAGAATACTGGCCCTCCTATCTGCGTCTGATCTGTCCGTTACTGCCAGACGCTCGATGACGGTCCGTCGAAGTGCTGCTAGGGCTTCGCACTCCTAGACTTCGTGGGAAAGCCTGAGCGTGACTCCTGGCACGTTGCAACGCTGGCAACCCGGATCGGATGGGACGGTGTAAGGCTTTCTTCTCTTGAGAGTGCTGATTTCGATAATATAAATCACTCGAGGGGTGATCGCCACACCGGTCCGGGTCCGGTGGAGAGTGACGGTTTCTCGCCGACGGAAGGTGTTGTCCGAGATCAGATCGTACGTTGACGGCCAAGAGTGTTGCCACTCCCGTTGCCTTCAAAGCCGTTCGCTTCTCATTTCCTCTCTTGGGTTGGATTCTTCAAGGACGTTATACCCGCAGGTGTCGTCGTCGTTAGATATGGGTCGCCCCTGGGATGGTGACTGAGAGGTGGGCCGGTTCGGAGCTGCATAGCACAGCCCGCTCCTCGCCGCCCCGTGGGCAGTCTTGTTCCCGGGGATTCCTTGATGTGCGGGAAACCACTTGATGTTGAAAGTCAGTCCATGGGACCTCTGCAACCGCACGACCGAGGCGTACAGCGCGTCGGTGGTAGGACTTCACGTCGTCATGTGTTTTGTGACGTCTCTGAGGGTTGACTGTGGGTCCGTGTAGACGACGATTACCTTGCAGTTTTGTGTTCCCGCATGTACGGTGGTGTGCATTCCCAGATGAACTGCCTTGGTCTCTAGCGTTTCTGGCGCGTGTTCTGGGCCTCTGTGGGGGCGTGGCATTATCGCCTTGGTCGTCGGTGCCTCGAAGAATCCCCGATTCACGGCGGTAGCTACGGACCATTTTCCGGTGTTTGGCTTAAGTGCGGCATCTGTGTAAACCAGCACACAGCCAGTATCTTGAATCGAGGTCATAAATTCTCGCTCGTGCATCCTGGCTTGGTGTCTTCTGCGCTCCATATTTATTTTGGAGTTTATGTTTCTTTGGCTGTCGGGGTTAGGCTGACTATGTCCCATGGTGACCTCGGGGGCTGCCACCATGTCTTATGGTGAGCGTGTGTCTATTTGGAACCGTAGGTACGGGGCAATTTCCCTCCTTTTTTTGTGTATTGCAGCTTGGCTCGATGTGCCTCAGTTTGCTGCCTTTCAGTGTCTGCGAACTCCGGCAAGTAGATTGCCTCGTGCAGCTCGGCGACCTTAGTTTTTCTAGGCGACCCCAGCACAATCGAACTGCCCCTGCGAGCCTCGTTAAGTAGATTCCCGAGCGTCTTTCTTTGTTCTTTTGTTAATGTGTAGAAACTGGAGGCGTCATTTTGGAGGTGAAAACCGCCGTGACGAGTCTCTTGGCGGCTTTTTCTCCAGCTCCACCTTCTCTGTGAGAGATCCTTCGCACGAGATTCAGTCTTTGTTTTCATTTCTTGGACATTTTGCTGATCCAGCTGTCAGAAACTTTCTTGCTGTACCTCAAGCTAACCCCAAGAACTCTAACGTACTCTTCTCTCGATGAGGCTGCCGTTAAAGGTGAGGGTTGGATGCTTCTCGGGCGAGGGTTGCATGCCTGTTTCGGCCAGAAACTTCGCTATGGTGTCAAGTCCTTTCTGTGCTTCTGGCGCTCCGTCTTTTGTCCAGATCGTGATGTCATCAGTGTACGCCATCGATCCCAGTCCCTGCCTTTCGTGTAGTTTCCAAATAAGTGAGGCCAGGGCTATGTTGAAGAGGATCGGGGATAGAACTGCCCTTTGCGGGACCCCGACCCTGTTGTCCATGGTTCGTCTGTGTTTAGCTTCTGTGCTGAAACCGGCCTTGATGCTGTATTTTCTGCGTGCCAAAAAGGCACGGGCAAGGTCGAGCTACCTCCCTCTCAGATTTAACACACCCATCGTTTCGATGATAGTCTTATGAGGCACCGAATCGAACGCCTTCTTTATCTCTATCGAATCGACGACTCTCATCGTCTTGCTGCCGTGGATCATGGCGATACTGTCCCTGGTACTAAGATTCGCTGAAGAAGAGTGGTTGTTTGGGCGAGTTGGTTTGACATCTTATACAATCTTGTGCGCAGCAAGGACGAGGACAAAAGAAGAGAACAGGACACTACAAGGCGCACCTTGTTGTGCCTTGTTGCGCCTTGTTGTGTCCTGTTCTCTTATTTTGTCCTCGTCCTTGCTGCGCACAAGATTGTATAAGATAAGATTCGCTCTCAACCCTATTTGAGTTCAGTGGAAGATTTCCATTTTTGTTGCGGTGTGCTGTATCCGTGCCAAGACCATGCGCTCCATGCGTTTTCCGAGGACCGACGTCGGGGAGTGGGGAATGACGTTCTTCGCGTCGGTAGCCGGTTTGCCTGGCTTCGGGATCGGCGATACCTCGGACATTCTCCACTCGTCAGAATTCGAAGTGTTTGTAGCCTGGTGGGGCATTTGTGGCTTGTATATTTCTTGGTCTGGTTCATGATTCGGTTGGGGAAAGAAGACGTTCCAAATTTCCTCAAGAATTTCTTCCGTTTCCTTGTTCAAGAGTAACGCAATAACAAGGACGGCGCTGGAGCTCTTTTTCTTTCTTTTTTTTTTCCACTTATCAAGTTGAAGACTTTCCAAAGAGATTTCATAAGGGTGGTGTGGTCGAAAGATTCGCAGAATTCTTGCCAACGGTTTTCATCCAGTTTTCTCGCAGTACCTCTTGGTTTCTCTGGTTAGCTTGTTGGCTTCTTTGAGGTCTCTCTTTCATTTGTCTCTCGTGTACCTAAGGATCGCTTGCAGTCGCCTCTCCCACGAACTCAGGAGGTGCATGTCGAGGTCCGAGATGCCGTCCACGACTTCCCTCCAATCAATTGCCCTTTAGGTAGCGGTGCATAGCAGCCGTGCGATATGTGCCACGTCTGCATGGGTTACCTGGATGCCTTCGGCAAATTCTTTGTATTCGTCCAATACAACCACTTTCGTTGGCCTCCTGTGAGTCAGACTTTTCTTGCCCCCGACACGGAGTTCCATCGTAATCAGGTAGTAGTCACTGTCCCATGTTCCTTGTTCTGTCGTACACAATAGCTTTCTCGCCGCGCTCGTCGGTACGATGGTAGCATCAATGGTGGAGTCCCTGTTTTGGGGGTTGGGCGCCAATCGCGTCTGGCCTGTGAAATCGTTGGCGAGATTCAGCTCCCGCTTGCTCCACGATTTTTTCGAGTTCTTACTGTGCCGGGTCGTGCACTGTCGCCACCTTTCCGTCGTACCAGCGTTCGAGATAGACGTTGAGAGCTCCTCCCATGAGTATATAGTCGTTCAGGTATCTTCTCTTGAATTGTAGAATCCACGCGAAGTTCCGCTTGTCGTTACCCCGCATGTACGCCGAGACAATGAGGACTCTTTTCTTTACGTTTGATAGGGCGAGCCTGGCTGCCACCACTTCCTGGTCTGCCGTGCACCACTCAGACGTGTCGATCTGGATGTGCGGTATTCGCTTGTGGACATACACCGTCGCTTGTGCTTGTACGCTCTCCTCGTAGACAGGCGCGGTTCCTTTCGCTCCGCTTACCGCTTAGCTTCTTTCTATGAAATATTGAAAATGATAAAGTCCCTTGTATCCCGAAATCAATATTTGGTCGGACCTTGTCTCTTGAAGGAGGATAACTCTCACAGGTTTCTTCCCCGGGTGCTGCTTGAGTTCCGCCTTGCACTGGGCGATACTCCTGCAGTTCCATTGGAGGATCTTTAAGTGGTTTTTAGAAGTAACTTTGCTGCTCCTGGGTTTTGCGTCGGGGGACGGCCGTGGGGCTTGTTGTGCAGAGTTCCAAGTGTTTCTGCTGCTGTTGTAGGTGCTGTGGCTGCGGTTGCTGTTGCACTTGCTGAGACGGTGCCAGGGGCTGCTGCTGCTGGTATAATTGCTTTGCTACTTGGGCTACCAGTTGTTCCTGCCATTGCCATAACTGCAGTTGCGTCTGCTTTTGCATATCCTGCAGCTGCCGTTGAGCCTGTTCCTGAATTTGCTGCTGCTGAGTTTGCAGCGCTTGGCCTAGGGCCACTTGCCAGTCTGGGGCGGTGGTTCGCGCTTCCGGGGCTTTCTGTTTTGCCTGCTTGGACGGCTCCGAGTGCGGAGGAGTCCTGGCTATCTGATAGCATTCCTGACTGCTTTCATCTTCTCTGCGATCTCTGTCGGCTCTTTTGACCTCCGTAACCATTTGTATGTATTCACTAGTGGTTGTCCTTCTAGCGTTCCTCTTTTTTTTTTTTTTTTGGCTTCCTCTTCCTTGCGCCTGAGTTTGTGGAGTTCTTACTCTAATTTCTTAAGCCTAACCTCGAAGGCCTTATCTTCCTCATCGAGGCCCTTTAGCTCGCTGGGCCATGCTTCAACTTCGGCGTCACTGCTTTTGAAGTAACTCCTACCTTCTGCATGGGCGTAACCTTCTCCTCTCTCTGACTCTCTGACGGCGAGCGCGTCATGGCTTCTAGACTTGCTGCTTGCCATTCGTTTGCCTCTCGGTATTCTGCTGGTCTTTTTTTCTTGTGCGACTTATGCTGCGACTGTTCGTCCGGAGTTACGGCAAGTCCTGGAAGGTTGCCTTTCCTGGCTTTTTTCTTTTGTCGGGCTCCCCTTAGCGAATGTTGAGAGAGCGTTGCCCTCCCTTTTCTGCCCTCTTGGTTGGTGGGTCATTTGTCGCAGTTTCTGGTTTGCTCGAGCGGTGCCCAAGTTGTCTGCAGTTGATGCAATTCTTCCTTTCGCACACGTGCTCCAGCTGTGTTAGACAGCCCACAGTCCTTGCATCTCTTCTTTTTTGTACAGACATTTTCCTTGTGCCCCAGCTCAAGGCAGTTGTGGCAGGTCATTTTGAAGGGTTTGTAGAGCGTCACTTTGATGTACTTTCCATAAAAAGCCACGCATCTCGGGGGCCGCTGTCCTTGGGATGGTACTATAGCGCCAGGCCCCTTTTTCCCATAGCTCTCGCATAGTAGATGTCTCGTCCCAATCCGTCCAACGCTTCGACGAGTTCGTCCGTTTGGAGGTTTGGATCCACCCCATGGGCTACCCCCCTACATGTGTCTTTCGGCAGAACTTCATGGGCCACTATGGCGATCTCCTTGTCGCGAGCCTTCAGTTTCGTGGTGTTGAGAAATGCTTTTGCTTTTTCCCTCGTATCCACCGCGACCGATATCACGTTAGTAATGCCGTTTCTTCTGAATTTCGACACGGCGGATTGGCCGCATGTCTCCTGATCTAAGCATGGTATGTTACAAATGTTCTTCTGTAGCGTGGCTGCAGAGATTCCCGCTAAATTGTCTCTCTTCTGAGCTTTGAAGATTTCTGTCTTGCTCGACCTCAGGTGTTTGTCGTGACCGCTCACTTCATTGGCCTTACGGGTCCCTTGTTTTTCATCGACCGGCGATGCGCCTCCTGCCGTGGGAGGCCCGAATAATTACGGTCGCAGTCATTGTTGGTAGCTTCTTCCCCAGCACCGACGTCCATCTCGGTTGCTGCAGGAGCTAGCGTCCGCATATTCGGTTTGCGCTGTACTGGCGCTTTCTGACCGTGCTCCACGCACCTCGGCGGAGTGTTACTTGGCTAGGGCTGCTGTTTAGCGGGAAAATTGACGTCACGTGACCCACACTCAATTCAGTTTACCCGCTAGCGGAAAAATTGACGTCACGTGACGTCAACTCCGATTCAGTTGTCCCGCTATATTTAGCGGGGAAAATGATGTCACGTGATTTCATGTCACACGGCTTATGCACAAATGCAGTTTCCCCGCGAGATTTAGCGGAAAAATTGAAGTCGCATGACTTCATGTCACGTGAACAATACACAAATTAAGTTTCCCCGCTAAATTTAGCGGAAAAATTGACGTCACCTGGCATGATTACACGTGACCTATAAAGTATGGTTTCTTCGCAGATTTAGCGCGGAATAGAACGTTTCACGTAGCAACACAATTGCAGGGTAATTCGCCCAGCAATTGTGTTAGTAGTGATGAATGCCCATTATCGCGTTATCGCGCTGATGCAAGCGATAAGCGCGGACAGACCGTCGCAAAGGATATCGATTTTTTGCTTCTAACTTTTTATTCCGGTAGACGTAAGTCTTGAAACTTCGAAATCTTACAGCCACGGCCACTTGTGCAATACATTCAGGTAGATTCCGGGCTTTCGGCAATGCGGCAGTTCGTTTTTGCCATGCGAAAAACACGGTTCCTCTTTCTTCCAGACAGCCGGTATTCAATGGTTCACGTGCTCCCAACAAGGTTGTCCTTTGTCTTTTCCTTTTTCACTACTTCCCATCTTTCTTCCTTGTGCGCTGCCGAGTAGCGTTTTACAGGCTTCACCGGGGAAGTGCTCTTACTGCGGTGAAGCCAACATTCTGGGCATTGTGCCCTCGAAAAACATCGCGAAAGACGAGTAGGAGACTGGACAGGACAAGCGCTACTGTGATCCACTGAATGAGATACGTGCAGCCTGCCCCTGAAAACAATTTAGTACTTTGTTGTTGTTTTTTCATTAAAAAAATAAAAAAAAAAGTAAAGTACGCATCGCCGAACTCTCAGTCTCTGCCGAAATGTAACGCTAGCGCTCCGGACCAGATACCGAAGATTCAGATATAACGGTTATCTTCTTCAAAAGTTATGTAAGTGCATTTTTGAAACTTCCAACTGAAAAACGGGGCCTGCGTTCCCGGTATCTGTGGGCCTCGTCGGACGCCATTTTCCTTCTTTTTTTTTTTTAATTTACAGAAATCACTTGTAACTTTTGAATAAGATGAAACGTAACATCTGGTTCGGACCACTAGCGCTACATTTGAGCGAAGACTGTGTGTTCGGCAATGCGTAGCTTATTTTGCGATTAAACAAACACCGCAAATATTTTTTTTCCGGAGACAAGGTGTACATACACTCGTAATGAATAGAAAAATGAACACGCGAGCGACGGCCCATTGGAACAGCCGGTTGCCCCTGGAACGCCTCCACTCATAGGAAAAAAGTATATACGCACATGCTTGGGAGCAAAGAGCAGAAACGCGCTGTTGAGAATTGAGGGACACAATGAGCGTATACCCTTCGATCGCAGGGATACTACGAGACTCGACAGGAAGAGCCACGCGTTCGCGCAGCAGTGCGGTGCTGCAGGACCGTGGAACGTACGCTAGTCTCGATAACGTTGCGCAGAAACGTTGACGCCGAGGCAATTCCTTCGACGCGTTGATTGGGCACGAAGCCAAGTCGAGCGCATGACGCAGCACTCGTCTCCAATCTGCGTCTTCGCTCCATCTCACTACGATGATGAGGTCAGAATTCTAGTGCGCAGGTTCCGATTATTTTAGGTGGGGTTGGCTGGTGTCGTGCTTGTTGCGAGACGCTGCCAGATCCGCGCTGTCGGCGATGCTGACGCTAAGGCACGGCGTGGATCCACTAGCGTTCGGGAGAAAAAAGTGCAGGCATTTGTTAAACACGCTGCAAAAGAATTAAAAAAAAATCGCGTTCTACGACGCTGTAGCGGATGAATGCGCCTTCTGAAATACAAATAAATACACTTTGCTATCTACAAAGAGAAAAAATAAATGGGCCGAAGTCGCTGCTGCCGTTACGCTGAATCTCAAAGAAATGCGTTAGCATTTCGCGCAGCCGTCACATATAACGAAGCATGGTGAATGCGGCCTCTCAGCATTTTTCCGCGGGGTGAACATTCCCGAAGCCCCTCTTCTTCCTGGTGCGAGCAGATCAGATCGCGAACACATAAAGGCACTATAGGTGAATTCACGCGCTCCCCTGTGATACATCCGACGTGCCCCACCGCGGGGGGGCCGAAATTAAGCAGTTTAAGTATAACGCTGATGGTTTTTTTGTACTAAATACGCAGTAGTATAGTGTACGCTAAAAACTACCCGCTTGAACCTATTTTAGTTGTGCATTCCGTAGACGATGCCGAGTGAACATCTCGCATGGTCTTCATTCATTGCGCCAGAGCCTTAGAATTTCGCACGCTTACAGCACCACCATGCTCCTGAAAATAAATAATAAAAATCAAAAATTTCCAATAATTTTATTTCAAATTAAGCCAAGCCGCAACTGCGTTGTCAAGGACGCTTTTCTGCTTTATACGAAGGCTACGAGTACCATGGGTAGCCAAATTCGATCACGCAGCCTCCGTCAATCGTCCGGCACCTGTTATCAATGCTATCGCCGTAAGAAATACATGACCTGCTGATGTTCAGTCCACGGCGACAACTTGGGCAGTTGACATCTTCACTATGCACTCCTTCAGCTGCACGGCGTTCTGACTCGACTGCGATAGGTCCCGGAAAGAATTGCCGAGCTGAAAACCACGTAATTTCAGGTAACAGTAAACTTCGCGAACACCACGTCGCCCATGCTGCACCAGTCGAGGTAACCGCCATCTTGAAACTGGTGCTTTCGCTGGGCCCGAGGTCTCTTGAGAGCTTACCGCAAAGCCCGCTAGCCTGACACGCGAAATCCCCAACTTTGCGCGCGTATGCAATATGCTAGGCCTTCCATTGCGTTCTGCGCATGCGAACTTCTGACCCGAAATTTCTCTGCGTTATTCGCGAAGGGGGACGTCGCTGGCAATTTTTGTTTGCTAGGTGGTACGTCACGGCGTCGCTCCCTATAACCAGCCAATTCAGTGCAACCTCCTTTACTATGCGTCCTATCACCAAGCGTCTTGAAATATGTAGCCCGCCGCCATCTGTCTGCGCTTGCAGAGGGTGTTTCCTAGCCAGTTTCCACAGCCAGTGGGGCTGTGGTGCCCTCCCGCGTCGACGTTGCGAACTTTACATATACGTGTGCTCCAAACTAAAGCCACTATATGAATTTCTTTAGAGTATCGGCCCCATAGAGATCATATATACTAACTCTAAAGGAAAAGGCCCGCCATTTCCCACGCATTCTGGATGCCGCAAGCGGCGGAGCATGAAGGGAGACCTCTGGGGCCCCACACATGGTTACCAACTGCCTTCGATTTCACGAATATAATTATATCATTAGAACAGTTTCATGAACTTCAACAATCCACGTACTTACCGGTGGCAAGATATTCGCGTTTTTTTTAAGCTTTCTTTTTGCATAGTGCACAGGTGTACGGCCTCGCGTCAACGCAAAACTAAACCAGATCTGATGGGCGCGTCCTGGGAATACAAAACCGCGTAACCACCAGATTTCCGAGATTTCGACAGAAGGGAAGGTAATGCAGCGCAATGCCAATATTGCTTTTTATATGCGTTAGAATAGCTCAGAATTTAGTTTACAACGTTAAATTATTTTGCTGAGAGTTTTCAGTCTTCGCATTGCGACTGTCGTCCTTCAGCTGGCAATATAGGTTTCTTTCTCTCGTGTTCTGTCGCGCTCTTTCGCGATTTTTCACTCGGAACCCCAGATGTCGGCGCACAGGATTTGCCACTCCTCCTCACCCACCTTTACCCCTTCTGAAACGCTAGCAAGATGAATTGAATTCTGCATGCAAGATGGCTGTCCGGTGGCCGCGCTCGCGCTGCAACTAACAAGCGGGGATCCGCGATACAGCAATAGGCCTTATGCGAAATTGCTTTGTGGTTTGACAACACTGAGAGCGTCGCCATTTTAATGTTGGCAAGCGTTGTCGGTACCAAAGCACGGTGGAGGCATCGGAGACAGCCGTACGGGCAATGTGCGATGACGCAGCAAATGTTTTCCGCCTTTTGACCATATTATGTGGACAAACAGTTTAAACAACCTACCGCAACTGTCTGACAAAACTCTCGGAGGCCTGTGCACGCTGGCGACAAACTCGTCGAAGGAGTGGACCAAGTCCTACTCTTCGCTGTGGAAGCTTGTTGTCGCCAGCGTGTGCACAGCCCTCTGAAAGGACTATAGCCGTCATGCCTTTCATATTAGAGCGCAGCTCTTAGGCGCCCGTTTCCGGCTTCAGCGGCGTCGGCGTCGGCGTAACCGCGCGGTGCATCATGGGTAAATTTCCCCGCTAAATTTAGCGGAAAATTTTACCCGCTAAATCTAGCGGAAAAGTTTACCCGCTAAATCTAGCGGAAAATTTTCCCCGCTAAATTTAGCGGAAAGGTTTGCCCGCTAAATTTAGCGGAAAAAATTTCCCGCCAAATTTAGCGGGAAATTTTCTCCGCTAAATCTAGCGGAAAATTTTTCCGGCTAAATCTAGCGGAAAATTTTCCCCGCTAAATCTAGCGGATAATTTTCCCCACTAAACCTAGCGGAAACTTTTCCCCGCTAAATCTAGCGGAAAATTTTCCCCACTAAATCTAGCGGAACATTTTCCCCACTAAATCTAGCGGAAAATTTTCCCCACTAAATCTAGCGGAAAATTTTCCCCGCTAAATCTAGCTGAACATTTTCCCCTAAATGCGGGAGGGCAGGAGAGCAGGAGGGGCATTGCCCCCTCTACGTACCTTCCCCTCCTCCTCCTCAAGAGCTGCGCTCTAATTCGGCGTTACAGGGAGTTGTAAACGGCTTTCATTTTTTAGAGCGCAGCTCTTAGGCGCCCGTTTCCGGCTTGAGCGGCGTCGGCGTCGCTGTCGGCGTCGGCGTAACCGCGCGGTGCATTATGGGAAATATCCCCTAATGCACCGCGCGAGCCCCCCCCCCCCCCCCCGGGGTCACGTGACCCGGAGGGGATCACGTGACCTTGGGGGGTCACGTGACCTCGGGGGGGGGGGGGGTCACGTGACCCCGGGGGGAGGGCTCGCGCTGTGCATTATGGGACATTTCCCATAATGTACCGCGCGACCCCCCCCCCCTCCCCGGGGTCACGTGACCCCCCCCCCCGGAGGAATTGAAGAATGAGGGGAGGAGGAGGAGGAGGAGGGGTATACCCTCCACTGAGTACCGTTCCCTCCTCCTCCTCAAGAGCTGCGCTCCAATTCGGCGTTACAGGGAGTTGTAAACGGCTTTCACTTTTTTTAGAACACTTTTAATTCTTTTTTTGATGCGAGTACGCTTGAAGTCGTACTGTTTAGCGGTGTACTGCTCCACGCAAATACATGACACAAAATTAGTTTTTTTAGTTGTTACTGGCGGAGGGTTTTTCGGTGGAACGCTCTCTGTTGTTCTAAATTTAAAGGAAACTGTGCCCTGGGCAATATTTTTCAAGCGTTGCAAAGGGCTAAAATTGGTTTCAGATAGTGACTGCAGTGACTTTCTCAAAACTACCCCCGAGCTTTTTTGCAGAAAACGAAATTTCTACCTCGGCCGCGACAAAAAGAAGAAAAAAAAAAGAAAAGGAGATTGTAATATGAAGTTGGCACCGCGCCCGTGTTGCTTCATATTCGACGTCCGCAACGTAAGTTTTTGCCACCGCCGACATCGAAGTTTTAGCCACTGTGATTAACCTAACCATACCACTGTTAACCATACGCATCTTCAATTGTACCATTGGTAGCGTAGATTATTAAAACTGGCATCTTTTTGCCTCCCTTAACAGCTTTGATCTCGTCCGCATGCATTTATTTATTTATTTACAATACCCTCAAGGCCGTGAGGCGTTAGAGAGGGGAGTAGGGATTACAATGTTGCTGAATCACTTCGCGAAATGTGGCGGAGTCCTCGATGGCTGCGACGTCACCGGGAAGGCCATTCCATTCCACAGTTGCATGGGGGAGAAGGGCGTTTTGATGTGCTGTGGAAAAACACCGCGGCCGGGCTATTTTTCTTTTTTTAAAGGGACACTGACAGGGTATTTATGCTCGCCGAGGTTTTTAGTTGTACGTGACATATGAGAGCCCAACTACCCAGAACAAAATTTGCGGCTCGAAATTCGGTTTCTTTCCGCCCGAAAATCGCCGATCAAGAACTGGCCGGTTCGAGTCTCGCTCACTCTCTTTTCCGTGGTCACGGGCCGTTTTCTAATATCATCCTCGATCATCCGCACCGGTGCGCACCGGTGCACGGAGGTGCGCCCCGTCGTCTTCGATCAAGTGCACCGGTGCGCACCGGACGTCCTCGATCAACGGAGCGCACCCCCCCCGGTGCAGCTTTTCGTTGCCCCAACGCGCACCGAGAAAATCGACGGTGCGCCGGGGTGCAGTCCCATCAGGCATTGCGGCCAGGAGCGGTAATCGAGGAGATGGCGGGAATAGCAGACGCGCAGTCTGTCGAGGTGGCGACCTTTTGAAAACGAACACGCCTCGCATCTGCGCTCGATGAATTCCTAAGCTTTTCTGAGAACGAGACGACGAGCTTCTTATCATCACCGCGGTTACCGGCGATTGCTGCGGTGGCAAGGAGCGCCCGAAAGGTATGAACTTCGTAGAAAGCGTTGCGAGGTGTTCGATGACACCGATGTACGGCCATCATGTCGTGGTTCTCTTTCTCGGTATATGCTGCCCAATGATGGGCAGCATATACCTGTGAAATTGTCACCCGCTTCGTGACCCCATCGACAATCACGTCCACGATGTTCATTCGTGTGGGACCGCCAAATCCGCGAGTAAAAAAACAGGAGAAATTGACAGCTGACGGGCACCGCGCGCGGACCTACGCAAGAAAAAACAAACAAAATGCCAGGTAACGCATGGTGGAGCTCGCCGCGGTGCCCCGCCGCGGCGCAGTTTGTCTTCGATGTCGCACCGACTTCGTGCTGCACGACCGAGGAGCGCTGTGCACTGTCCAGGTTTCAGGGCGATTCCGGTGCGAGTTGATCGAAGATGCTATATGCGACCACCAAATTTAATCGAAGTCGTGGGTCATTGAAGGCACACAGTCAATATTAAAAATAGAAAAAAATATGAAACCCATTTTTTGTGGCTTCAAAAAAGCTGCAAATACGTTGATTGAAAAAAAAAAAAAAGTAGCACAAACAACCGGAAGCTTTCTGTGCGTTCACTCAACATGGCGTCGTTTCGCGTATCGTGGGACTAGCACTAGCGGATTGCAGCGGACGACGGGCGTTGGACCTCTACTTCAGAACTGTCGTTCACTGTACTGGCGAATTCTGTCTTTCTTCGAAAGAGAAATTTCGGACCAATCAAAAGAACTGATACTCATCCCGTACGACATGCCCGACCAGCAAGCCGATTGCACGAAGACGTCGCCGAGCCGTCGTCCCTTCTCCTGGCTGAAGACATCGCTCGCTCAAACGTCAAGCACGAAGTGCGTACTTCGAGTTGAATACGCACGCGTACGGTTACTTTACGAGGTGCGAATGTGCCCAATGCGTGGTGCTGCCGACTTCAAGCCGGGAGTGCATGTATTGAAGGGAAATCGGCAGCAAACTTCCGACATACAGTCTACCAGCTGCATAATTAGTTCACACGCAGAGGGCACGGGTTCGATTCCTTTCATTTTTTATTTTATTTTTTGTCAAGCATTCTGCTATGTTTACATTTCTTTTTTTTACAATTATCACAGGAAAAAAAATTGTTGTGGACGATACGTCGCTGAACTAAATGGTATGGATTCCATTTTTGACACCTGCGAACTCAGTGTATATCACTTTCCACAAAATGCAAGGAGCATATGAATCGGGTAGCGTCCGCTTTCCGAGCTTCGCGTAATGGTTCTACAGGAATTGCAGCCAGCCATTGATTCCGACACGTTGATCTTTCGGAAACTTGTGCACTCTGGCCACTTTCAGATGCAAGACATGTGAGGCAACTCTTCACGCAGCACCTTGGAGTTGGGAGTATTCTTTTCGGAGCTGATCACGGGAATTCACCACGGCACTCGGGCACTCACTACTAATTGCCAACACTTAAATGTACAAAACAACTCATCTTCAAGTACAAAACAGCGAGCGGAACAAACATAACTGCAAAGGAATACCATGGCGAACGGACGCATTTCGTCTGCTACGTGCGGAAAGAGGAGAAAAAAAAAAAACGCACGGTCGGGTGTAGCCACGTGACTTCCGCCACTCCCGCTATCCTCTCCACTTCTCGGTTTCGGTTTCGCGCAGTTGCGTTTTTTGGCTGTATTAAAAAAAATACGTGACTCTGTAGCAAAATATTAATTGGGTAGTCTTCCGACACCATAATAAATCGCCTGACGAAAAAGGAAAAAAAAATTTGGGGGGTGTCAGTGTCCCTTTAAAGGGATACTTCAACGAAATTTGAAATATTCCCGTCGTGTTCAAAAATAGGTTGAATATGATCCACGATATCCGTAAATGACAATCGCACGTTTGTATTTTGATCCTGGTGGCTGTATTTTTCGTTATAAACGGCCCACTCTGGCAAGCGCTCGGAGAAGGCCCAGCTTAGAGCACGTGACATCCAACGCAATCGTGACGTAGGTCGTCTCGAAACGAGCAAAGCTACGGCGAGGCTGACGCCGAGAGGATGGCCTAGTCATTCCAGCCACCGAAGCGGCTGCTTTTGTACGAATTTTGAGTGACGGGTTAATCTTCTATAATCTTGTAGGGGGACAATAGCGACTTCTGCGACACACAAAAGGGATTCTCGGGAAGAGGGGAGTTCCTCCTTCCCCCCTTCTCTCGTCGTGGCCGGAGGCGAGACAACCTCCGTCACTAGCTGTCAAGGTTCCTAGACGAGCATTACAAACGAGGCGTTAGCGACATCCACCAGGTGCTCTTTGCTAATCGTTTAATTTGTTTTAAAATTCCTTTTCGAGACTTTTTTAACAAGTTATTGGTATGTTCCATGTGATACTGCTCTTTTGAACAGATATAGACCAAAAAATGAGCGCCGAAATTTCGTTGTAGTATCCCTTTAAGGATGATCTAGTCTAGAAGACGAATAGGTTGGTGGAGTGAGAAGAGTCTGATGTAGTAGGGGCGAATAATAGACTTTATGCAATAGGCACAGACGAAGATTTTCCGTCGGGTAGCAAGTAAGAAAAGAGAAATGTCAGATTTTATTCGAGTAACACTAGAAAAACGTAAGTAATCAGATTGAATGAACCGGGCAGCACGGTTCTGGACAGCTTCAATACTGTCTGTTAGTGAAGAAAGGTGAGGGTGCCAAATGGAGGATGCATACTCTCATTTCGATCGTACTAAGGAAATGTAAAGGAGTCGCTTTAGGTTACTTGGGACAGATCTGAAGTTGCGACGGAGGTAACCTAGGCTTCGGTTAGCAGCAGCCACCACTGAATTAATATCACTGTTGCAAGAGAGGTATTTAGTTAGAAGAACACCGATATACTAGTATGTGTCAGTTTGTTGTAGAGGAAGAGCATTAAGAGTAAGAGGAAAGGAAGTTTGGAAGGTGCAATGAGAGAAGCACATGTGTTTACATTTGTTAACGTTGAGGTACATTTGCGAATTACTACACCATTTATTAATAGCGTCAAGGTCATTTTGTAGCGCTGCAGAATCAGAGCTGCTTGCGCATCAAGAAAAAGGCAGGCCGACACTACAACGCACCTAAAAGAAAAGACAAGGTCATAAACAAATTTGGTACAACTTCGTGGAAAGATTAGAGCCCAGTTCAATAGTTGTAAATGGCTTCACGCCGCGCGATAACGTCCGCGTGTTTCTTCGTGTTGTTACCGATTCTTTTTGTCAAAAGCTGCCTCTCAAGTAACAAAAAATAAAGAAAAAAAGGTGAACCCTTTTCACGTCACGTACGAATCAAAGGTTTATCGCTGCATCCGCAGCGGAGCGCAGCAATCGTTGGCATCGCATCTCTCGCACGAAGCGCGGTCGCTTGTTTACCGGTCGGGTCTCTGGTTTCGTTTTCTCGCCCCTAACAAGAAGCGGACGTAGTTCTCGGCGCACTACTAGATGGCGCTCTACATTTCGCATATGGCCTATTGTCAGAGATCAGTGGTCGTTACTCTGAAGCGTAGCTTATGTAGTGGCTCCACTCCAAACCAGTTCAAGGTCAGCGCATCTACAGAGCACTAATGCTAACGTATTAAAATAATAAGTGCCCCCCCCCCCTCCCCCCAGTCAACCTTCCGAGGGAGGGGGCCGGTCAGGATGGTGACGACCGATGGTGATGTTCGCCCGATGGAAGTCCACCGGGAAGTTGAATAATAATAAAATAAACTAAAAGTTGTTCGATCCCGCTGGACACATTACGACGTTGGCTGGTTTACGATGGCCAGCTGTGGCCACGTTTATTTCAAAACAAAACGACAACAAGTCAACGGTAATTTACAATACAAATTTCTCCCAAAATTAAAAACCATGCTTTAGTCCCCAGTCTCAAGAGCCGAATCCCCCGAGAATCCGCTCGGCACCCCCTCTCTAGACTCGTAGGGGACTCCTTTCCCTCCAGAGACAGACAAATCACTTCAAATTTGCCCATTGTCACGTAGTACACTCTTACCCAATGATCAGCGAGCTGTCAACGTGGTCCTTCTCCGACACCTCAACGGTCAAAACCAAATTCCTTGTAGAGTCACTACATGCTTTCCTCGACGCCTGGCTGGCGCCACCCAGTTAAGTTATTGCGTCAATTAAAAGCGAAGTTTCTACACTAAACGGCGAAATACACCAGACACAAGCACACTCGCTTAAAAGCCACAAGTGCGGACAGAAGTACCTCTGCCCAAGACACGGGTGTTGCGGCGCCCCAAGCTGAAACCCAATCTGTTTGTTAACGACCGGGGTCCGACTCATCTCCACCGAGCCTTGCGGCCATACTTGGGTAGTAATTCAATTACAGTAATTGAATTACTGTAATTTAATTACCTTTCCTGGTAATTTATAATTGTAATTAATTACCTTCGGCTAAAAGGAATCGTAAATGTAATTTAATTACTTTCTAGTGTCAGTAACTGCGAAATTGCAGGCACAATTACAATTACATTTACAAGACTGTTGAGCCGACGGAACCTCTCTGAAAGCCTCAGCGCTCGCACAAGCGGCCTAGTGCTCGGTGACACACTCGCACACATAGACACGCATGCACATACACGCACAACAAAAATAGTATTGCGTTGTTTGTTGTTTTGTTGCTTACACTGCGGGCTGAGAGACAATCCTCTTTGGAGTCTACCCCAACGGCGCCGTCTGCGGAGCGAGCAAAAAACAATAGCGTAAACATGCCAAAATATTGAGAAAAAAAAATTGAGCTTCTGCTTTCAGCCGAGCTTAGAAAATTTAATTGTCTATGCTTTTTTGCCAGTTTTATACGTTTTTCTTCCAGCACTATTGCATATTTGTATCTTTGTATTATTTTCAAGTTTATTTCATGTTGGTTTTACTTCGAATATTATTTGAGACTGACCTCGCACCTGTGAATATTGTCACCAATGATTCGGAAGCCTGGATTCGGTTCTTATAGATCTCTGAGCCATTATAATTTCAACTCAATGTAAATAATTTACAATACCATGATGTTTGTATGTGAATGCAGTCGTGTTAGCGCGTGCGGATTAATACTTGTAAAATATTCATATGTGACTAATTGTCGCATTTTTATTTGCCGAGCTGACAAAAGTCTGCCAAACCAATTTTTTCGTTAGCCGTCTGGCGTCTTCCATCATAGGAACTAATTAATTATTATTTATTAAAATATAAGAACGTAGTACTTCATTGCGCCAAACTGTCAATTTCTATCATTAATTTAACAAAACCCATAAAAGGAAAGTACAATACGTGACGTTTATGCAGCGATGCTTAAGCCTCCTCAAACGTTGGGGCATGGAATGAATAAATACGTTGATGCTATAGTCCGATGCAACCTAAGAACAATCTTTTAGCTCCACCCACAAGCGCATTGCGCCCATCTGAAGTGCCTCCGCCGTCGAGAAAGTAGTTCGCTAGCAACGTTGCTTTTTCTTCCTCCAGTAAACGTGTCTTAAACTACTACAATATTTGTTTAATTCATTCAGGACGTTTAAATAAGTTAGAATACGTTTTTGTCAACGAAATAGCTGTTTAGTAAAGAAAGAAAGTCATGTCCAATGTACCGTCTTCCCAATTCATTTTCTGTCCAAGATACTGTCTAACATACCGTCTTCCAGCGCCTTCGATTGAGGGAAAGCGGCGAAAACGAAACCAACCTTTCTCTCGCCAAAATTATAAATAACAAAGCACTTATAGTTCCTGCAAATAATAAATATTTAGTGATTTACTTAGTTTTGTGGGCTTTGCGCACGAAATGTGTGCCTTTATTTTGTTGGATGAATAGAAAACAAGAATAATTATACTTTTCGGGTTTTGACAAATCGGCACCCTCCCAAGTCATCGACACCACCACCGCGCCCCGCACGCCCCGCTCTCTTTGTCTTCCGTCATGTATCCCACTGAGGTGCACGGCAATCTCAGCTCACCCCGCGGAAACCACAGCGAATTGAAGCAGCGGTGCCGGTACTATGTTGAGTAGCAACGTGGGGCAGAGGCGACAGAAATCCAACGAAGCAGACGACGTCCGGCGTAGCTTCTCACCTCTCAGCAGTGCTAAGCCTCGCGCCCGCTTCGAAATTTTCGTTGGCGATAGCGTCACTGGATTCTCACGTTGTCGCGCAAAAACTGCTGCAAACGCAAGCCGATACCATTAAGATTTCGTGGCGTAACCTCGGGCACGTAAAACACGGTGCAAAAAAGCAGAATAATTGTCACGAGAAACTAGCGTCGCGTTACTAAGGCCAGCAGCCATGTTGAGCTTTTTTTTTTCAAAAGGATCGCGATTGGTCCACGGAATCGTGACGTCATGAAAACGATTGGCTGGTGTTTCTCGGCGTAGGGATACATTTTCCTCTGAGAGGCATTTCCGGTTTTTTCTTAGCTTGCAATCAACTATAGTTGTATAGAATATTCTATACAACTAGTTTAAAGTTATATGGCTCAAGTGGCGTCGCTCTGAGAAACAAGTAATTGTAAAGTAATTTCATTACTTTTGAAAAGTAATTTGAAAATGTAATTAATTACTTTTCACGTAGAAGTAATTGTAATTGTAGTTAAACTACTTTTGAAGCAAGGTAATTGTAATTGTAATTAAATTACATTTTGATAGTAATTTACCCATGTATGCTTGCGGCTGCTTGAAGCCCCCCGCGCGTGAGGGCGGAAGACAACTCCCCGTTCATGTTCTTCCGCAGCGAGCGTACCCCCTGCCGCGGGTCCGCGAGCAAACGCCCAGAAATGCCGCCACCAACATAAGCAGTCAAAAAAACAATGCCGACGCAACTACAGAAAGATAAGCTTTTCTAAAACAAATCTTACTACAAAAAAAATCCTTCGTTACACCCCCCCCCCTTTTTTTTTTTTTTTTGCCACCCGAAAGTTGCAAATGCGTTGACTGAAAAAAAAAAAAAAAAGAGAAGTTATTCCGATCACAGGAAGTATATGTTCTACGTACTTTTCAGTATTTCGACGTACCGCGGGCAACGTTACCGCGGGTAACGTTGACCGCGGGCGGACTGGACGATGCAATGGCTGCGCACGACGGACCAGCGTCGCCAACGTTGCGATGGACGTGGGACCGCTACTTCAGGACTGTCGTCCGCGGTACCGGCCAATCGATAGTGCAAGCGCAAAACAGCAAGCGCAGCAAGTACTCGAGCATGTTTTGACAGGCCGAGTAGGAAATTTCTTAAATTAGCAACCCTGCTAAGTACTTACTCATAAGCAGCATTTCGCGATATTTGCCCTAGCAAGTAAATTAGTTTTACATGAACATTTGCTTACTCAAGATATAAGTGACAGGCCCGTCAAATTAAATCTGGCATTTGTCTTCCCTAAAATTGGCGAAACGAAACAAAAGGGCGCAGGAGGAGAAATACCTCGGAAAGTTTGCCGTGAATTCTAGCGCTAGGCACCACTTCACGTACCTGTGTGAACAAATATTTATTTGTTTGAACAGATTCGCTTTGTAAATTTCGGCGTCGCCAGCCACCAAAAGTAAACCTCTATTCGCCACCGACAATCCTGGACTCAAATAATTGTTATGCAGACGGCTCTTTTTTTTTTTTTACGTCAAATATTGCGGACAATAGATAACTAACAATAATTAAAACAGCATACGCAAAAAAAACACCCAAAAACAATGTTATTATTGCGCATGCGCCGAACCCAAACCGCATTTTGGATTTGCAAATAGAAACGGCGTTATTTCTTTGTGCACGCTATTCTAAAACTCTCAACTGTTAAGTGTCTGTGGCAGTTTCTTACGCGGAAAGTTCCAAACTTTGTGTTAAAATAAATTAAGTGGATGGCACTGGTTATCTAAATATAATGAAATATCACTTAAATGACTGTCGAAATTGGAGCCAGCACGATATAAAATTTCTTAAACTTCATAGGTAAACCGACCAACCGAATGTTTACGTCGCAAAAAAAGATTCAGAACTTCATACACCATGTAGATGTGATATTATGAACAAACAAATCGCCTGATGTTGACGTACCCTTACTTCTAGCCTCAGATAAAATACAAGTTAAACGTTCGTTGTCTATCTCCTCCGCGATTTTCCTCACATAATCAAAAGAAACTGTTTTCGATATATTATGAATGCAAAGAACGATACTTCCACGAAATAAAGATAGTCTCCTTGCGCTGACTATTCTTGACGCCTTCCGATCCTAAATGCGCGATATAAATATACGCGCTTCTTACTGAGAATGTTCCGCCACTATTAGTAAACAAACCTGGGTTGTCATAAGGACATTTGAACCCTCGTGACGTTTTAGTCGTCGAGTAGACGTATCGGGCTACAGTTTCCGAAGTAAGGCAAAAAAGCGCGGTGAAACTCGACGAAGAACACGAATACAACGCATCCGCCAAGGCGCGGAGGGTGAGCGGAGCAGCAAGTTGAAGCAACCTAATGGCTGCCGCGTCACGTGATTTCAAGATGGCAGCGCCCATGCGGAGGAGGATGAAAAGGTCTATATTATATCATCCCATAATCACCCTCAATAGACTCTTCACCGCGGGCCTGCTTGGTACGGGCTGCCGCCTTTCTGCGGTGCCGTGGCTCTCCTGGGTCATTAAAGACTATTGTTATTATTAATTTAAATTATAAGCGCGAAGCAATCGCACGACAAACGGTGCACGCGACGTCGACGTCGTCTGCTTCACACCCCGGAGGAGCGAAAAAAAAACGGGGTAGAGAGCGATAGCCACGTGACTTCCGGCAACTCCATCCTCCACATTTCCCCCTCTTCCTCGGTACGCTAGTCGTCCATAAATACCCTACATGGGTAAATTACTTTCAAAATGTAATTTAATTACAATTACAATTACCTTGCTTCAAAAGTAGTTTAACTACAATTACAATTACTACTACGTGAAAAGTAATTATTACAATTACAAATCACTTTAAAAAGTAATTCAATTACTTTACAATTAATTATTTCTGAGAGCGACCCGACTTGGGCCATATAACTTTAAACGAGTTGTATAGAATGCAACATATTTGTTCATTCCTTGTCCCAATGTTTGAGGAGGCTTAAGCATCTCTGCATAAATGCCCCATATTGTACTTTCCTTTTATGAATTTTGTTAAAATCATGATAGAACTTGAGAGTTTGAGGCAATGAAGTACTACGTTCTTATATTTTAGAGCGCAGCTCTTAGGCGCCCGTTTCCGGCTTGAGCGGCGTCGGCGTCGGCGTCGCCGTCGGCGTAACCGCGCGGTGCATTATGGGACGCGTGACGTCACTGATGACGTCATTGGCATCCGCATCGTCATATGTCACTGATGACGTCATCAGTGGCGTCACTGATGACGTCATCGTCATCGTCACGTGAGCCCCCAGGTCGCGTGCCCCCCCCCCCCCCCCCCGAGGTCACTTGACCCACCCCACCTGTACCCTTCCCCCCCTCAAGAGCTGCGCTCTAATTCGGCGTTACAGGGAGTTGTAAACGGCGTTCACTTTTTTTTTATAAATAATTATAAATTAGTTCATGTGCCGGAAGATGCCAGATCGATAAAGAAAAAAATTAGGTTGACAGTTTTCTTAGCCCGGAAAATAAAAATGCGACAATTAGTCATATATGAATATTCTACAAGTGTTAATATAAAACTAAAATCCACACGCGCTAATACGACCACATTCACATCAAAACATCATGGTATTGTAAATTATTTATATTGAGTTGAAATTATAATGGCTCAGAACACTCAGAAATATATAAGAACCGAATCGGGGCTCCCGAATCAATGGTGACAATATTCACAGGTGCGAGGACAGTTTCAAAAATGCTTATGCAAAAATATACGAAGTAAAAACAGCAGGAAATAAACCTGAAAATAATAGAAATATACAAATATTTGACAGTACTGAAAAAAAAGACGTAAAAAACTGGCAAAAAAATACTTCATAGACAATTAAAATTCCCTGCTCAACTGAAAGCTGAAGCTCAATGTTTTTTGTTTTTTTTTCTTTCAATATTTTGGCATGTTTACACTACTGTTTTCTGATCGCACAGCAGACGGCGCAACACGGCGCCGTTGAGGTAGGCTCCAAAGAGGATTACCTCAGCCCGCAGTGTTAGCAACAAAACAACAAACAATGTGACGCTATTTATGTTGTGCGTGTGTGTGAGTTTGTGTCTGTGTGTGAGTGTTTCACCGAGAGCTAGGCCGCTTGTGCGAGCGCTGAAGCTTTCAGAGAGGATCCGTCGGCGCCGCGAAGTTTTGCAAAAGTAATTGTAATTGTGCCTGAAATTTTGCAATTACTGACGCTAGAAAGTAATTAAATTACAATTACAATTCCTTTTGGCCGAAAGCAATTAATTACAATCACAAATTACCAAGAAAATAAATTAAATTACAGTAATTCAATTATTGTAATTGAATTACTACCCAAGTATGATGAATACCCGTGCTCATTTTTCGGGTTTGGAGTAATCTTTTTTTTTTTTTGCTTTATCAAAAAAAATACATGACTCTGCAGCAAAATATTGATTGGGTAGTGTCCTGACACCATAATAAATAGCCTGGCCAAAAAAAAAATAAACAAAATTTTGGGCGTCCGCTGTTCTCTAAAGGTTTAGTGTGTGTGTGTGTGTGGGGGGGGGGGGGGGGGGAGTCGCAGAGAGATCTGTTTTCACGGACGGATGTGACGTTATGGACGAAGCATTGCCCAGATCTATTTTGTTGACCTAATAACTGCCGTTTCACGAGAAATTAAACATTTCTTCCTAGAAAACTGGCGTATATCGTTTTTTTTACGTAAAAGGCATCCTTGGGAGCCTTAGGAGAAAAGCGATGCAACCACTGATCTCTATGACAATTGCTGGATCGCGCATCCCCGCTCCGCGAGTGCGACCACCGGACGGCCATCTTGCTTGCAGAATTTTTTTCGTTTTGCTAGCGTTGCAGAGGCCGGCGGCAGCATGTTGAAGTCACGTTTTCTACTCGTTCGTCGTCATTAGCCGATGAAGATTTTTAAAACACTGTGCGAGCCGTGAGACTTGCCTCGCCAAACGCATCCACACGGCGTCGATTCTTGATCGGTATCCAAGCGTACGAAGGCACAGAGACACAGCACTTCGGCGTGCCAAGGAAGCTTTGATCAGGCCGCGAGACCGGTGACACTTGCTTTCGACAAGTTGTGCCTTTTTCCTGCGGCACTGCACTTTTGTAAAAATTTTCCTGTGTTCTCAAAGGCAAGTCTCACAGCTTACACAGGGTTTTAAAAAAACTTCTTCGGCGAATGACGACGAACGAGTAGAAAACGTGCTTTAGCACGCTGCCGCCGGCCCCTGCAACGCTAGCAAAAAAGAAAAAAATTACACCATCTTCCCGAGGGGAACCATGGGGTGATCCGGAGCATCGCGGATCGTTATTAATGGTGTTATTAACGGTGTTAGTAACGTTGTTAGTAACGTTGTTAACTTGCGTGTTATTACGTTGTTAACTTGCGTTGGTTACCACACATCGCGTGAACGTTGTTGGAAACTCCGCGATGCTCCGCATCACCCCATGGTTCCCCTCGGGAAGATGGTGTAATTTTTTGTCTTCAGTGGACGTAGCGTTGCTGTTAGTTTGTGGGGTGGTGCTGACGCTTGCTTGCGCCAACCCATTAACTGACGGGACTGTTGCTTCCATCACACTTCATCGGAAGAACGGAGTGAAGTGGAGTCAACAGCGCTGAACTGAACGCGCGCAGCGCGCTACCACTGCTTATATTCACACTTGAAGGAGAGGAGACTAGAGGAGGAGAGTTGCGCATGCGCGCGCGGTGTGAGTAGAAGCGAACGCACGCGAAGTGCACGCAGCTGGTAGAGAGAGAGAGCGGAGAGAGTAACGCGCAGCTGTTGGAGAGAGGGAAGGAGGAGAGTTGCGCATGCGTAGTGTGAGTGCGGACTACAACGCCGCGGGACATAGACCCGAGCAAGAGATGCTCCGCATCTAAAAAATACTTGCGCTTGTCCTGTATACTTCTTGTCCTTGTCTTTTTTGCGCTATTTTGACGAGCTTTACAAATGTGTGATGGCGTCCGCACGCACGTTTTCGCGGCTCCGCTTCTGCCTTATTTTTGTTACGCTACTAAAGCTACGTCTAGACGACTTCACGGGCCTCAAGACTCATGAGCGTTCCAGGCATCCCCTGACCCGTCTGCAGACCTACCCACCCCTCTCCAACTGGATTGCCGTTGGGGCTACGACGTCGCTTAGGCCTAACCGGCCGGGCTACTCGCCGGATCGCCGTCGGTCCTCCGCCGCTGGCTTCACGATGCACGCTCATCGTCACCACATCGTCTGGTGCCTGCTTCTCGCAGGCGACATCGCTCCTAACCCGGGTCCGCAGCAAACTACCTGCGCCTGTTGCACGAAGCGAGTACGGGACAATCAGGCCGCTCTCTGTTGTGACACTTGTGAGGGGTGGTTCCACCGCGGCTGCGTCCATATGTCGCTGGGACAATACCGCCGACTGGGCTCCTGCAGCGATCCGTGGGTGTGCATGGTGTGTTCGCTGCCGCACTTCTCGGACGATTATTTCGACGTCCCCAAGAAAACTCCATGCCCCCTTTTACCGTCGCCAACCCCCGACATCGTGGACGGCCGTCGGGTCGATGCCGAAAACCAAACCACTCCTTCTGGTGTCAACAAGGGGTTGACGCTATGGTACACTAACTGCCGTAGTGTCAAAAACAAGATTTTCGACCTCCAAGCCACTGTCGCGTCACTCGCACGTCCTGCCGTCATCCTCCTAACCGAAACCTGGCTCGATCCCGGGGTCCACGACAGCGAGCTCTTCGATCCCTCTTACACGGTGTTCCGGAAGGACAGACACGGGAGGGGTGGCGGTGTCCTCATCGCAACACCGTCCAGTCTTTGCGTTAATCGCAGGGAGGATCTTGAGTCCTCAGACCTCGAAGCTGTCTTCGTGGAGGTGTTCCTCCCGCGTGGGACCGTTCTGCTTGCTTGTGTGTACTGCCCGCCCAACCGCCGCGAAGAATCTTACTCACTCTTGGACGCCTCGCTCTCTCGCGTGAGATTTGAGTGCTACAAGGATGTCGTCCTCCTTGGCGACTTCAACTCCCATATTGACTGGTGGAGCCGCCAAGACCCAGTTAAAAATGTCCATTGGGTCCAATTGGTTTCTGACAATTGGAACCAATGGGGAAAACTGTTTGTGATTTCGGACTCCTCATTGAAAAAATCAATTGGTTCCAATTGTCGAAACCCAATTGAGTATTGCCAATTGGTACCAATTGGGCACGACCATTTGGGAAAACCGTTTGTGATTTCGGACTCCTCATTGAAAAAATCCCAGTTGGTGTCAATTGTTGATACCCAATTGAGCATTGCCCAATTGGAACCAATTGGGAAAACCGTTTGTGATAAATGGACAATGAAACACTAGTAGATGATTTTTTGGGGGGGATTTTTATTGAAATTAAGAGATTCACTCATTCGGCCTCCTCTTGCTTGGCAGTCGTCCTGTTCTTCAGGCGTTGCAAAGTTGGTTCGGTAGTTTCCTCCTGGTCCAGTTTTTCCTCGCCAGCTTTCCTAGGAGCACCAATGTAAGTTAAGTTACTACATGGCCCATATACGTCTTCATATTTAGCTTTCGATAAGGAACAATGACGTTTTCCCTTCATAAAACATGACTTTTTATATATTTAGAAATTAAGTCTTCGATGCTGCAGCAAAGGGCGGCCAAAGCCACCCAACAAGGCTTTGCAGGCAGCATTTTGGACTGGTCAGAAATATGGATACACTAAAACTCTATATTGCTTGAAGGAGAGCATTCGGCAATATGTGCAGTACATCCATAATCGATAAGCAAATTCTGGTATTAGATAATTAGGAGCATGTATTTTTATGTTGCAAAGAAAAAGAACTGTGACCATGTTGACTAAGTCCAATTCCATGCTTCAGATACTCAACGACTAGCTGTTTCCTATGAGCCACTGAGGCATTCTCTGCTGCAAGGGGTTAGGACAGTTACTATGCTGTAACTATACATATACTGCATAGTTGCAGCATTTACAACATAGTTGCACATACTGCATAGTTACAGTGGTTTGAGAGACAAATTTCTGGTGCTTCCTCAATTTTAATAAGGTTCTCCAGCGAAAGCTTTAGCTCCAGCTCTCAAGCGACATTCAGTTTTACAAAAACAAGTTTCCAATGTACTGAGTCTTTCCGCGATAAAAGAGAATAGTGTTTTTCTCACCGCAAATATATACGGATCGGGGCGCGCTCAAACTTCGCCAGATACGTAACCCTAGCCTTTGGTGCAACATGCCAAAGTTTTGGAACATAGAATGATTTGATTCAAAACGTAGAAGCAATTTTCTAGAAATTTCAATGACCAACGTGTTGCATCCCGGTAGCGTTTCTTCGCTAAAACGTCAATCGTTCATGTAGTATACACCAACTCATGTTTACAAACAAACCGGAGCGCCCGGAGCGCCCCTAGCGGACGCCACCGGTGCCGCGCATGCGCGATGGGGGTGTGGGCAAGAAACTCGCCGTCGCCCATAAACACACCATTGAAATGCGATGTTGTCGGCGTCAGTGTGAGTCCCCCTGCCCTTTTTCGCGTTCGAATTGTTGGTTCTACGTCTTCCAGGCGATGTCTGACTATCTTGAGCGGCGTCAGCGAAATTACCCAGGCTCGTTACACCGCAAAACTTCGCGTGAATAATGTGACATGTGGCGATTCATTCCGCGTGGACGCCGCAGAATGTACGCTAAAGCCTGATTCGCATGATGAGATTTCTCGGGATTTTCAGTCGCGACGCCGCTCGGGCTGCAAAAGCGTGAACCGTAGCTGAGATGGTTGACGTCGATACTGAAAATCGCAAGCAGGATCGGACCAACTGAATTAGGCATAACAAGTCGGTGAGGGTCACTGGTAACAATGATCAACATCTCCTTGTATCTACTGTTTTCATCGAGCCTGCTTACCAACCTTCAAATTTAAGTCTTTTGAGGCCTGCACTTCTTATCGCAAGTACCGGGCCAACATTTGGTCTACGGACCGGCGTCGTCTAAGAGAGCAGACGACAAGCAGAAACGTTTGAAAGAGCAGACGACAGTTCGAACAATCAGGCGGCCGTTTGAACTTGAAGACGCACTGAACGTAGTCCGCAGATGGTCCGCACAACTTGACGGTTTTCTGGCGTTCATGTTGGAACAAAACAAATAAATCTGATGACCACAAGTATCCGTGAATTCAACCCAAAGTGCTTCCCGCCCAAGCAATCATTGTCCGACGTCGTCTGCTTTTCCCTTTTCACGGCACATATCCAGATTCTCGGACGAACCGAGCACGTGAAAACTGAGCTTCAAACCTTTCTCGACACTTTTGGTACGGCCCCAGGCGCGGCGTTTTGACGAGAAGGCAGGTTTTTGTCTGGTTCCTTTCAAAACAACGCAGGAATACACGTCTGGCATGGGGACTTCTGCCCACAGCCCCAGACCGGAAGTGCGACCGACGCGCCACCACCATCCTCATTTAAAATTTCCGAAAATCGCTTTATAAGTGTTCAATCAGACAACTCTAAATCTGTGGCTAACTTTTTCTTTGTTTCGCACAGGCACCTGAATAACCTGGGTAGACTTTCAAACTGACAGCTCGGAAAATTTTCTTCTGTAAAGTTTCATTCCTTCAGGCTCCTACCTTGTACTGACCATAAAGCTAAAGGTGTCTCGGCATATTTATTAATCCGAAATCGCCGATTTTCAATGCAGCAAGCACCAAGTAAAGAAACAAAGAAGTGTCCTTACCTTGACCCCATAACCGTTTGCTATCCATCCGTCGCGCTCCAACGAAGTGGCAGGCCCAATGAAGTAATGATCACCGCACTATTCAGCACTCGCAGCAATAAAACAACAGAACTTTCTTGAATTAACCATGCCAAAGATGCCAACGTGCCATCAGTGCGATTGCTGCCATGTGCTTACTCGCTTCTTCGCGGCCGCCATCTTGCCCAGTGTGTACAGACGCTTCCAACCATTCCCGCCTATTTTGGTAAAACTTAAAAAAAAAAAAATTACCGGGATATTAAGAAAAACAAAATCCTGACATATTTAATTTACATGCACAAGTTTTCCTCATTTTGAGATTTAAAAAAAAAGATATGTGCAAGTGCTATAATTAGTACACACCATGATTGGGTTAAATTCCAATAAAATTATTTACCACTTGCAACTTATTTATTTCTATTGATTTTGGGATGATTAAATACTCAATGAAAATACGATTACGATTGGTACCCATTGATATTCTAAATGTACCCAATGGGTATTTTAACTGGGCTGCCAAAAACAAATATGTACAATGTTTTCTCCAGACGACTTTAATCAAACATTACCTAACATAAATAAAATAACCAAAAACCCCAACTGAAGGTACAATTATGTATCAGGTGCCAATTGAAAAGTACAGTTTGAGTTGGGATAATCAACTGGACATTTTCGTCCCAATTCGCATAACTAATTGTTCATCTTAATGCCAGTTGGATTCAACTAGTTACAACCAGTGCCAACTGAACTTGTAATTGGTACCAATTGGCACAACCAATTGTTTACTTCATGCCAATTGGATCCAGCTAGTTACAATTGGCATCAATTGAACTTCCAATTGGAACCAACTGGCATAACCAATTGTTTACTTACTGCCAATTGGATGCAACTAGTTACAATTGGCATCAATTGAACTTCCAATTGTAACCAACTGACACAACCAATTGTTTACTTATTGCCAATTGGATCCAACTAGTTACAATTGGCATCAATTGAACTTCCAATTGGAACCAGTTGGAAACAACTGTTGCCAATTGAAATTGCAATGGTTCTCAATGGTTATTTTTACCTGGGGAACCTTATCCCAGCGACCACACCGACGATATCCTCCTTGACGTCACATCTGCTGTGGGCCTCCAACAAGTATGTCGCTCTGCCACCTACCAAACCCAGCTAGCGCAGGGCTGTGCCTCGTCATTTCTCGATCTAGTTTTTACCACAGACATCACTCGGATGCTCTCCTGTGACGTATATCCTGGCCTGTCCGGAAGCGACCACCAAGCAATAGAGGTTGAGTATGCCACTTGTCTCCCTCGGAAAGGCCGGTTCGCGCGGACTCTGTGGAACTTTTATCAGACCGACCATGCCCATATGGCTAAGTTAGCACATCTTGCACCCTGGTGTCTTACCACGGGAGACGATTGCGCTGACAACTACGAACTCTGGTGCGACTTTGTTGGCGCCATCCAGAAAGAATGCGTACCATGCTCGCGTAGCTCCACGCGAAGGAAGAGGTCCCCTTGGATCACCCCCGAAATCAGGAAAATGGCTGGCCGGAAACGAGCCCTCTTCAGACGTGCCGCTCGTACACAGTGCCAGATTTCACTTCAGAGGGCTAAGGACTTGCAGCGCTCAATCAAGTCTGCCATCTCTCGTGCTCACAGTGCTTACGCCCACACCATCTCTATGAAGGCAAAGAAGGACCCTAAGCTGTTCTGGCAGTACTTCAATGGGCTGCAGACTAGCCGACAGCGTCCCTGTTTCTCCAGAGACCATCACCCCATCACGTCCCCCAGGGACATAGCACAACTCTTCGCTTCACAGTTCTCCTCTGCTTTCAGCCACAACTCCTCTACTCCAGATCCCGACCTTCTTGTGCAGACTATTGAAGCTTCCACCTCCCAACCTGTAACCTGCCTTCCAAATTTGTGCTTGTCTCTCGACGACCTGCATGAAGCTGCCCGACTGATCCGGCCCTCCCACTGTGCTGGGCCTGACCTGATTGCCCCTACTTTCATCAAGTCCCTATTCCCTTACCCATCTTTCTCCTTGCTTTCACTTTTCCAATCCTTTCTCGACCACTCCTACGTGCCCTCCGCCTGGAAGAAGGCCCTTGTGACACCAGTTCACAAGGGTAAAGGAAAACCTCTCAACGACCCTTCCAGCTACAGGCCCATCTCTATTACTTCTATCCTCTGCCGCACTTTTGAACGCACCATCAACCAGCACCTTCTTCGTTTTCTGGACAACAACGGCCTCCTTTCTGCCTCCCAGCATGGTTTTAGGCCCAATCGAAGCTGTGAATCAGCTCTCGCTACTATTGTTCACCACATAAGCAATAACCTGGATAACCGTTCCCCAACTGATATCATTCAACTAGACCTGTGCAATGCCTTTGATTCCCTCGACCACTCTATCCTCCTCCAGAAAGTTGCGCAATCCGGTATTCGTGGTCCCCTGCTGCTCTGGCTGAGCCGTTTTCTTATCGGTCGCTCCCACCGTGTATTGTTCCATGGGAAGGCCTCCGATGAGTTCGCTGTCACCTCAGGGGTACCCCAAGGCTCAGTACTGGGCCCCACATTATTCCTCTTGTATGTGAACGATATGCCTTCATCGCAAGAGTGTCTGCTGGTGCAATATATGCAGACGACACCACCATTCTGGCCCCAGCAGACGTACCCGCCTCCACGCCGGGTGTCCAGAGTCTCCTGGGCCAGATTGACTGCTGGGCAAGAACGAACTGCCTCTCAATTAGCTTCAACAAAAGTGCTGCAATGCGGGTCTCCAACCGCCGGTCCACTGTTCCTCCTGCATACCACCTGTCAGGCTCTCCGATTCCTAGTGTTCAGTCCCTCCCAATCCTTGGGGTTGTGTTCACTTCAACTCTAGACTTCTCGCCTCAGATTGCAGACACTGTGTCCAGGGCCCGGCGGACTCTTGGCTTTGTCACACGTGTCTCAAGGAACTGGGGACATGAAGCTTTCCGCGCGCTCTACACTGCCCTAGTCCTGCCTCGTCTGGAATACTGCTGCTCCGTGTGGGGCTCCTTCCAGGCTCACCTCATCGACAGGCTGGAGGGCGTGCAGCGCCGGGCTACTCGAACGCTTCATTCTCGGATGTTGGGCCGTGTTCGAGGCGGGGTTTATGCCGCACGTCCGGAGGCCTCCTGGCTCGTGACGACGACCATTCCCCGAAGTGAAGAACCCAGGGGTCCATTGGAGGTGGGAGAATTGGTAACGTAACGAACGGTTTAATTACATGGTAGCGATACAGTCGTCAAATCCGAGGGAACCACTGGAGCCGCCTCACGCCCCGCCTTATATAGGGTCCGTTTTCTCCCTCACTCTCCGCCAGGGCAGCAGGTGCGACCGCCAAGTGCGTAGCAGCAAAGTCCGCCGCGTCGTAGCCAGAAGTGCGTCGTAGCCATGGTTCTCCGCAGTTAGGCCAGGCCTCTCTCCCCTTCCGGAGCGCACGAACCCACACGCACACACACACACGTCCCGTTGACGTCACGGACGCGTTGAGACTCGTTTCGGGCAGACCACGACAGGTGGGCGACGGTCTTGAACACGTCGGGACTCGTTTCGGGCAGACCACGACAGGTGGGCGACGGTCTTGAACACGTCGGGACTCGTTTCCGCAGCGTTGAAACTCGGAAGAAGGTCGCCGAAGGTTCCATTCTTAACAGCCCCTCCGGGGCCAGGGAAACCTCGAATGGTCGGTGGTACTATCGCTGGCCTGAAGAGGTGGGCTTGGAGTAGGCCTTGAGAAGACGCGGCAAGCACCAAACAAACTCCCAAACCTCTCACAACGGAGGCATCAGCGGAAACGTCCCCCACAACACCACGCCACACCGCAGTCAAACGCTCGGAGTCCGCCAGAGACCCGCCAGACTGGATTACGGATTACCAAAATTTGGTACAATTCCGGGTATCGAGACCCCCTGTCGCCAAAAGAAAAACTCATTTTTCCAACGAGGTCACTAAGAACAAAATACAAAAGACAAAAACTCTTCGCAATTTGTGAGGTCCTTTTGGGGTTTCAACGAAGTGCCCCCACTTAGATCCTCATTCCCGTGGATGACGAAGACCTCTGAGATCATCCCTACTATTTTTCGTGATGTCAGAAAAATCTGCTCAACCCATCGGCATTGCCGTTAAATTTGCCTTTTCTTTTTCTTACGCTGAAGTCATAGTGATCGATTTTCACGTGATTTCTAGACGTGAAAATGCGGTCCTTATAGCGCCGATAAAACAATCCGCCTTTTTCATGCCCCGTCACATTGGTCCTAGCAATCTCCTGAGCTGTACCGCGAAACCCTGACACACTAGGGTCGCTCTTCTGCTCGACTGTCAAAGACACTCTGTCTACTCGTAGCAGAGGACCAAAGTTACGCGACGCCGGAGCTACGAGAGATCTTTCACTGATCCCCTCTTCCTCCGCCTTTTCCGCCGGCGCGTTGGGACGGCGTACGCTTCCTAGTGCTACGAGATCAGGCTGTTCTACAACCTGGTCCCTCTCATCCCGGTTTTCTGCCTCCAACTCTGGGAGTGCTTGCTCCCCGTCAGCTGCCTCTGGCTCTGGATCACTCGTCAACAAAGGGGCGACCTGACGCGATTTGGACCTCGTACACGACTGAACTAGCCCTTCTCCCAGTTGTTGACCCCTTTCGCGCAGCAGGAAATCTGACCGGTTAGAAAACAAATAAGGATACTCCAACGGGACTGTTTGCGAGACAGCCGCCTCTGTCACTAGCTCTCCGAACGGGCCAGTTATCCTTACTGTCGCCATAGGCAGACAGACACTGTGCTTTTCGGGCAGCTGCTTGATCCAAACTACCTTTCCCGTAAAATCGGATGGCGTTACATACGACGGATGAACAACGTCCATCGTCGCTGCACTGTCCCGAAGCACCCTGCACGGCTTTCCGTTTACCTGGAGCTCGTGAAGATAGGGACGAAGAAGCTTCAGGTCCTTGTCACTACCGTTCACGTACGAGAACACAACCCGCGGTTTCTTACATCTGGCCGCTGTGTGTCCCGGCTCCTGACAGTTGTAGCACAGGAACGGCTTCCTTGCTTCGAACTGCCCTGTTGGGCTTTTCCGCGCCTCGTCTCCGTTCGAGTGTTATGCGCTCTTTTCTGGGACCTTTTGTCCTGATTCGGGCTTCTCGGGCCCGTTTTCTCGCGAGCCGTTACCCTGTCGGAAGGTCTTGCGCTGATCGCTCCGGCCGGGTTCGCTTTCCTCTCCGCTCAGCTTTCTACGCGTTGCGTACTCTTCGGCTAGCTCAGCGGCCCTTTCGACAGAGTCGACTCCCACCCTATCCTGCACCCAGAGCTTGACTGACTGCGGAATGCTACGAAAGAACTGTTCGAGGCACACACACTCGACTACCTTGTCTCGGCTTTCGTACACTTCCTCGCTCTTCAACCATTCTATCAGGTTGGTTTTAAGCCCGTACGCGAATTCCGAGTAGCCCTCGCTGCTCTTTTTGGATGCGTTTCTAAACCTTTGACGGAACGCCTCGGCAGAAAGGCGGTACCGCTTCAAAAGGCTGGACTTCACCTTGTCGTAGTCGTCCGCGTCTCCAGCACTAAGGCGCGCGACAACCTCTGCAGCCTCACAGGGCAACAGAGTCAAAAGCCGTTGCGGTCACGTTTCTGGGGCGAAACTCAACTTCTCACATGTCCTCTCAAAGTTAACTAAGAATAGGCCCACGTCTTCCCCAACTTTAAACGGCTGCATGAGCTTCTTCATTTGATACGACTCGGTCTCACTTGCTCGTACCGGAGCCCCAACTCTACTGTTCTGCGAGTTTAATCGCTGTTGTTCCATTTCGAGCTCTAACCTTCTCAGCGCTCGCTCCTCTGTCGCCGCAGCCCGCTCCTGTTCTCGTTCCTCTCTCGCTGCAGTCTGTGCTCGTTCCTCTCTAGCTGCAGCTTTCTCTCGTTCCTCTCTCGCTGCAGCCTGCTCCTGCTCTCGTTCCTCTTTCGCTGCAGCCTGTTCCTCTTTCGCTGCAGCCTGTTCTCGTTCCTCTCTTGCTGCAGCTTCACTCTTAGCGTTCTGAAGCAGTTCCCACGCAATTTTAATTTCCTCTGCTTCCGCGCTCTCTGAAATCGCTTTACTGATCTCAGATTTCTTCATCTTTTGCTCCACCTCCACACCCAATTCTTCACATAAACAGAATAAATCTGTTCTCAGTAACCTCATTATGGTGTATTCGCACGACGGAGTTTCTTCCCGAGGAGAAGAGAATACGTCATCGAGTTGTGAGGTCACGTGCTCCGCGTCACGGATGTTCGCTGGTCCCCCGAGCTCGCGGCATGCTCGCGGGGACCCGAGGAGAATCTGTGGCAAGCCTACAGAATATCCGCCGTTCCGTCGGTATCCGTCGGAGCGGCCGGACCCCCTCTTTTGTCCCCGTGTTTTTGGGGAGGGATAATGATGAATAGCTTTCAAGTGTGGGGTGCCTTTTCTTTATTATATTTTGCCTGCCTTTTTGTTCGATGAGCCCCCGAAAGTCGCCAGCAGGCTTGAAGTGTGGGGTGTCTTTTCTTTATTATTTTTTCCCTGCCTTTTGTTCAATGAGCCCCCGAAAGTCGCCAACAGGTTTGCGAAAAGAAAAACTCCGGCGACTCAGCTATATGCGACTCCGTCGTGCGAATGCTCGCTTGGAGTTTCTGCGCTGCTTCCTCCTTCTCGTGCCGTTTCCTTCTCTCAGCTCTATGACGTACTCGGTTTTCTCCGGGGATAAAGATCTCTCGTGCGAATACACCATTAGATCCATGATCGCTGCTCTTTAGCTTTGGCTTTGTTCTAGAACTTGTCGCGAGGTTGTACCAAAAACCTAGCGCACGAGTCAAACACTAAGGATTCCCAGCAGTTCAAAATTAATTACCCATAATCTGAAGCCTGGCGAATCTCAAAGCAAAGTCCAAACGCTCACCCACAGATGTAGCACGATGTCGCATGGTCCGATCCCAACCGCTGCCAACCAGTTGTTCGAGGCGGGGTTTATGCCGCACGTCCGGAGGCCTCCTGGCTCGTGACGACGACCATTCCCCGAAGTGAAGAACCCAGGGGTCCAGTGGAGGTGGGAGAATTGGTAACGTAACGAACGGTTTAATTACATGGTAGCGATACAGTCGTCAAATCCGAGGGAACCACTGGAGCCGCCTCACGCCCCGCCTTATATAGGGTCCGTTTTCTCCCTCACTCTCCGCCAGGGCAGCAGGTGCGACCGCCAAGTGCGTAGCAGCAAAGTCCGCCGCGTCGTAGCCAGAAGTGCGTCGTAGCCATGGTTCTCCGCAGTTAGGCCAGGCCTCTCTCCCCTTCCGGAGCGCACGAACCCACACGCACACACACACACGTCCCGTTGACGTCACGGACGCGTTGAGACTCGTTTCGGGCAGACCACGACAGGTGGGCGACGGTCTTGAACACGTCGGGACTCGTTTCCGCAGCGTTGAAACTCGGAAGAAGGTCGCCGAAGGTTCCATTCTTAACAGCCGGCAAGTCCCTGTGCCGCCGTATGAAGCTCGCCTTAGGGCCCTCAGGTGGCAGAGCCTCTGCCACCGCCGGTCAGTGGCTCGGGTTGGGCTCCTCTGTAGGCTGCTCGACGGGTCCATGAGTGATAGCCACCTCCACTCATGCATCAGGATCGGGAAGCGATCCGGGCAGCCAGAACTCCTGCATGCCCGAACAGTGCGCCACTCGCACTCCGTACTCCCCGCCGCCCTCAGAGACTTTCTTGCGGCCCCCCTGTCGATTCGTTCTCCACTCCCCAACAACCGTGACGAGTCCGCTGCCTTGCGCCGTGCATTCTCACGGTCTAAGCACCTAGAATGAATGTATGCCATGATGTTCAGTGTTTTGGTTTCACTTTGGTTTTCTTCATTCTCTGTTGTTGTTTGTTTTGTTATTCCTTGCCCCGGGTGGTTGGCTGACAGGCACACTAGTGTACGGGCTCTCGCCTTTCTGTCTTCGCCTCGCAAGCCACCCGGGGTAACATTCCTTTTGCAAATAAAGATTATTATTATTATTATTATTATTATGAAGACAAAATTCTGCATGCAAGATGGCCGTCCGGTGGTCGCACTCGCGCTGCAGCGAACAAGCGGGGATGCGCGATCCAGCAATTGTCATAAAGACCAGTGAATGGAGTGAATGCAACCCAAGCAACCAAAACAACGCGGGAAATTTAAAATACGCTGTTGCCAGTGTTGCCCGGCACTCTCTCGGTCCAAACAGAAACCAAAACAATCAAAGCAAACCTCGCAGAGCAGCGAAAGGCAGCGGGCATTTAAAAAAAAAAAAAAAAGCGCGCATGTGGCGAGACTTTCTCGTCAACTCTAACTTGTGAAGCTATAGCAACACTGTTTTCCGTATATTGCCGCCACCGCATGAGCTCCGCAAAGGGGGTGGTCAACCGAGGACATGGAGAGGGCATGACGTCTGCCCCGTAGCTCCTGCAAGCCAAAGCCTCTGGACGCACGCTCCTCTTCTCACTCCCCCTGCTCCAAACCAAAACAAACCTCCTCAGCTCATGCCCTTTTCACGTCTTCTAACATCCTTGAGGGGAACGCATAGGAAACGGCGGCACATACTTCCCCATGCCCTCCCCTGATTCGTCAATCAAAAGCAACACCATGTTCGAAACCGAAACCGAAACCGAAACTGCTTCGTTGACAATGGATTTTGAGAATGCCATGCACACAGTGTGACATACTTGAATTTATGAAAGTAGCCTGCTGTTGAATTTTACGCCACGCCACGCCAGCTTTATTGACACAAGTTTATCTACCAAAATCGGTGTCTTTGAATACGGGAAGCTTTCGCGTCACCACTACACTGTACCGCTGCAGGGAAAGAAAGTGAAGAGCATTGAAAAATTAAAAACAGCTGCGCTCAATCTTAATTAGTACTTTTGTCTTTCTCTCCCTCTCTCGTCATCTAGTTGAACAGCAAATCCACTGAAAACTCCTTGCTGAATAGACGCAAGATACACTGGATTCTTCCTCACTCTAGTCCTCACGATTATCACGATGGCACATTTCCTGGAACGGTTGGCAACGGCTTCGTGCCAGAAGTCTAGCAAATTCCAAATCCAAAACACCTTCGCTTTTGCTGATATTGATGTTTTTTTTGGTTGCGCAGTTCGTCGTCGCTCGGATTGAGATTTTTCGGTTTTTCGTTCGTTACTAAAGCATCATCGGAAAACGAAACAGAAAGAACATGAGGCATCGGAACTACCGAGGACTCTCGTTAAGAAAGGAGTCCCGATCGACTTCCTAGCAAGTGCTGTCTTTCTCTTCGTTGCCGTCCGCGGAGGCACGGCCAGCACGGCTCCGACCAGCGGTGTCGTGGATCGTCAGCTACCCGTGGAACGATGCCAGTGTCGGCACACCGCTTTGCTTATGCCGTGAATCCCGTGTTTGGCAGCTGATCGCTTGGGCCGTGCGTGCGGGATTCACCACTTCTCACTAGCCTCAGTCATGACCGTCGAACACTCCTCTCTGGATAACCACTGCAAAAAGGTGAGTTAGGCTTAGAGCATTTCCCGAAGGTCGTGCACTTATGGCCCGGAAGTTTATTTGGTGGTTTCGACGGCAGCACGTTAGCGTGCTTTGTTGTCCTTCTAGATCGCGCATCGCAGCGTGGACGGGCAGCTCGAGTGCCGTCGAGTCGGGAGTGTCGGCCGTCTCGATCAGTGTGAGGGCGAGGCGATTATCTCTTCTCAGGTCCGCGATAAGGATGTTTTTGTTGATGTGCGATCTTGCCTTCATGTCGTTCACGAGGAAGTAAATCTTATACGTACACACACACACACACACACACACATAAAAAAAAAAGAATAACAAATGATTTTAAGTGGTATACTGGAAACGTTGTACCGGTAGTGTGTGCAGAACCTCTAGTAGAGACTTGGCACAGTCGGAGCGGCTCGGAGCCGTCGCTCCAAAATTGGCGCAGATCTCCGCAAAGGGCGTGCAGCAAATTACGCGTACATCGTATACATGTGCGGGGCTTACTTAGAACGCACGTGTATTATAACGCAGTTGTCTGTAATAGAGATCTGACGAGGCAAATCGCTGCGTCGCTCATATTTCCCAACAACGCTGGTCTTGCATTTCCGATTTTTTTTTTTTTTTTAAGTAAAAAAAAAAAAGAAAACCGTTCTGAGAGGAAAAAAAAAATGCTTTGTCAATGAAAATTCTAGTGCTTATATCTTCATTTCTGGACAGCGAGGCTGTACGGCCCCGACTGTCTATTATTCGGCGTGCACAACCAAACAACACGGAACAAGTGGGAAAAAAAAAAAAAAAAACGGCATTCTCGCGTGTTTCAGCACCAGGTAGTTGTCGCCGAAACGGGACGGTATGCCGAAGGTGTGGCACGCCTCCTCTTTTGTAACACGCACTTTGGCAGGTTGCCAGCTGAACACCTCTCCGGGCGTCTCGGGTGTCTCTCTCTATGCGTCACTCACTTTTTGCCTAGTTACAACACACTGTCCGCTTGGGAATCCTGACCTGACAGCTTGCTCCCAAAACCGTTTGCGGCTTGGCGTTTTCAGCTTGGCGTTTTCAGCTTGGCGGTCTTTGACTCTTCTTTTGACCCACACTTGAGTAGGAAAACGGATGAATACTCCTACAGGGAGGAATTCTTAAGTCATTATAGTCGCCAGCAGGTTGAGAACAGCAGGGAAGAGCTTCAGTTGCTCTGCCTACAGCGTGAGCTTCCTGCCTTCGACAACAGTTTGGTGTCTCCGGTGTCTCGAGCGTGCGTGTGCAGCCGAAGCACAGTGGAAGGTGTGGAGCGCGTGCTCGAGTCCAGTCGTTCGAAAGGCATGCACTGCCCTTCTCATACTACCAGTGACTAAAGACCAGTGTCGGATCTGTTCCATGGGCGCCGCCATGACACAGCACTTTTTGCTAGACTCCATTCTCTTTAGAAACCGTTGCACATATCGTAGCGCAAGGAAGTCAGGAATGCATAGTCACGAAGCTCCAAGAACAGCACCGATGCCAAGAGTGCTGTAAACAGCAAAGATCTTGTTTTCTGCGCAGCCCCTATTCACAAAAGTCCCGTTAGAGTTTATTTTTTCCCATTTTTATCCTTCGGATCAAGGATTTTGGACACTGATCTATTTGCGACTCCAATTCACTATAGGTGGTGCCACTCGTTTTCCGAAATGGTGGTTATAGTGAGGGTCGGAGATGTGTGCCTCTATGCCAGTTGCTGAGCCTGTTTAGCGTACTGGCTTCGCCGAGCGACTCAAATTATTCTTGCTTATACGAGAATGCTTGGGTGTTATGAGCACAGGTCAGCTCTTTATCCCGAAAACAAAAAAAAACAGTCTTTAGCATAATGTTAATGCCAGGGGGCACGTTTTAATTCTGGAATGAAACCGAAAGTAACCTCCATTTTGGATATAATTTCTCGGTATAGGTGTTCATTTCGGATTCTTTCATAACTCAAGATGTGCTTCTTGCTGCCTTTTCTCGCTCAGATAATTGTCATAGGAAATAATGAACTGCGGGCCTTTGGGTTTTTCGGTATTTAGGTGATTAATTGCTTTATCATTATTCCCGGCACAAGAATAACAGAATCAATCCAAATTTTAAAAATATTGCCGTGGGTGAAGCATTTACAAAATGTTTACAAAAGGTATAAATTGCGAAACGCTGTTCTTACTGCAAAAACCCAGATATATATATATCTGCATATATATGTGTTTGTTTGTTTTTTTAAGCAACAGGTGAGGCATAGGACTTTATATTACATCCAATGTTTGAGTGCTTGTCTATCTTGATAAGGATGTCAGTGTTTTTTCATACACTAAAAAGAAAACAAAAGGAGACCTTTTGAAAGTACTATTATGGTTAAATGGCGTATTTTTGGGATTGTGGCGTTTATTATGATTGTGCCGCAATTCGTATTGATAATAATAATCCAATTAAGATATTTTAATACATAGTTTTTTAATGGTGAGTTCGTTTCACGGCACTCGTGTCCACGCGTGCCCACTCGCGGCGTAAAGCGAGTTCGTTTCGGCAGGCACTCCACGAGTGGTTGCACTCTCCGAGTTTGTTTCAACGGCGGCACCCCACGCGTGCATGCACTCGCTGCACCGAGAAAATCGGGCGTGCGCCAAAATGCAATCCCGTCATGCCTCGCTCCGGCGAGGCCGGCGAGGAGCGGGAGCAGATGATGAGGGTTCGTCTGCTATGATGTGTCGCGGAACCGAAAGGAAAAAAAGTAGATTTTCTGATAGAAATCGCGTCCCGCGGGCAACGGAATCAAACGCGAGCTTGAATTGTGAGCGTCTGCTATTTCATGAAGGAAGCAATTGACATCCCGTGCTTTATTTGCAGGTTTTAAGTCGCTCTGTTGCCGTACAGACGCTGAAATATACCAGTGTGTCAAGAAATGAACAAACGCATCAGCGGCTTCCGAGATGTTTATCACCGTCCGTGTGCAAGTAAAAAATCGAACATTTGTCGACAAAACTCCCCCAGCAGAAACCTCTGACTGCCCAATAAGCACCAGAGAAAGCTAAACATAGTGACTTTACCCAAGGCTTGGGCAACATCCAGGGGCGGATTCAGAGGGGGGGTCCGGATGTCCTGACCCCCCTCTTGAATTCTGCATGTGTTAAAATTTAGCACGTGGAAACGGCAACGGGGGGGGGGGGGGGGGGGGTTCTTAAACATGATACGCTGACCAACACCTGACCCCCCCCTCAAGAAATACCTGCGTCCGCCCCTGGCAACATCATCATGTTTAACATTTACCTGTGTTAGCTAACTTGCCCCGTCGTATTTTGTTCGAGAAAACTCTCGTTCTCGACGTGCTCACCAAGGCTAATATCTGATCCACCTGTAGTGACGATTGAAATCAAAAGTCCCACGAAAAGTTTTGTTGGATATTCCAACAGACTAGTTTTAAGCCGTACCCTTTCAGTGGTTCACACATAATACCATGCTCAAACGGATCAAGCTTCTGCTCGGACAGCATCATCAGTTTTCTTCAGTGTAAACGGTTATAAGAATTGAAAGATCGCAACCAGCTGCTTTGTAGACAGCTGGGTGCGGAAATTTACGCCGTCTGTAACTATCTCTACGGCAGCCGAGTTGCTTGAAGTCATCACAACTATAAACTACAGGTTGCAGCGTTCAACGTTTGTAGATAAACGTTGGTGTGCACTCTCGCATCCCCACCCATCACTCCGAACAGAAAGGCGCTAGTTTCGGTTTGAGGTCGGTTCCTTTTTTACAACATAGATGGCGGCAGCATCAGTCTTCTGCACTCGGTGCATTTGGCGAGTTCGTTTGAGTCCAGTTCTCCGTGCAACACTCGGCGAGTGCGATGCATTCTGGGAGAGAACTCGAACAGTGCCAGTGCGTGTGAAACGAACTCGCTATAAGCTCTAATATAATTTGTTGCTTATGATCTAATTTCAAATGTGCAAACAAGTATGGCGATCAAAAATGTGCAAATTATCATTACTGGTGCTAATTGCAGCATTTTAATTAAGGAGTTGTAAAATAAAAATAGTCTAAACTCAATGAAAACATTCTAGCAAATCTGAGAAATCCATGTAAAATTACATTGATTCTGCGTAAAGCATATGGTGCTATGAAAGATGCAACTTTTGACAGTACAGTGATGTCTCGTTAATATGGACGCCTCCGTTCCCCCCAAAAATTGTCCGCAATGTGATTTGTCCATATTAACAAGACAAAAATGCATGTATTTTCCCAGTTCGTCCCCGAGAATGGTGTTCATATAGCGGGGTATCCATATTAACGGGGTCCATATTAACGAGACATGACTGTAGATCAAACTTCAAAAGTCGCTGCCAATCCTTCCAAACCGAATGCCCGAAATAAAAAAATAAAAGAAACAAATTTTGTTCTAGTAGTTTTTTTTAAATTACCAATCTTCCCACTACATTTAGTTTCATTTTTACGCGCCGTCGTTTTGCGAATTTCTGCCCTTCCAGGTCGAAGGAACGCCTACCCGCTTGCACGTCTGCTCACTGCAGCACGTTTCGTTGACTTTGCACACCTGTGATACAGTACTGAGTTTTAGTGTTGCGTATACGAGCGAACACAAGTACTGTGTGTTTGCATGTTCCACAGTGCACATGCGTGGAGCCCAAAATGGCGGTCTTAGATTGGAACATTGCGACGACGCGCATGTGCAGCATGGAGCACCCAACTGTAACGCAAATGCACAGCGCTTGCTTCTATACGCAATACTAAAACTCTAATAAGGTACAATTCCATACCGGCTGCAGCACTACGTTGGGACAGTGAGGAATGTTTGCATTCGGAAAGGGCATTTTGCGAGCCATGATCGCAAGAAGTTCAGCCATGCCCGCTGAGCGGGAGAATCGGGGGACCCTCACTAGAGCGCTTCCCATTTCCGCCGCGGGAGGGCGGGTAACGAGGTGGAGACGCTAATAGACCCCTTTCAAAAAGTCTTACAACAGTGAAAAAAAGCTAGATCTTGCTGGGTACACTGGGCAGCGAACGCCATCTTGAAGGATGCTCCCGGTTCGTTTGTGTCGCCCCAGTGTGAGCTTTGTTGAGTGGTGAGAAGGTCTTGTGGGTGAAATACAAGTGCCATTTTAGAGCGCAGTTCTTACGCGCCCGTTTCCGGCTTGAGCGGCGTCGGCGTAACCGTAAGGTCACGTGACCCCCCCCCCCCCCCCTCCCCCAAAGTCACGTGACCCCCCCAGGTCACGTGACCCTCCAGGCCATGTGACATCCGCCCGAGGTCACGTGGCCCCCTAGGTCACGTGACCCCCTTGGTCACGCGACCCCCCCGCCTTCCCCTCCTCAAGAGCTGCACTCTAATTCGGCGTTACAGGGAGTTGTAAACGGCTTTCTTTTTTTTTTATCATGCATTGAGGAATTATTTTCTTTTTTTTCTGCTTGGAGTAAGAAAAAGAGATTGAGTGGTACCATTAATTTGTTATAAGTGAGAGTGAAGTAGTTCCTTGAACGCCCTTTATGTATTTCGGTGATGCGATTGCAGCCACCTTGTTGTGAAAGATAAGTGAGTGTTTGTGGTTACACGAGTTGAAAGGCTTGCTATTGCATCATTCTGTTATTCTGGAGTCTATTCCCAATCAGTCACGAGCTTATGTAACATGCAGTGCGCAGTTGTGGGCGATCTGGTGACTACGGGCCCTCCAATTGCTAGTCACTGCGCTCTCAAGTCCTCTGACTGCCAAACTCGCTACACACTGCCTCATCTTACGATCGACTACAGCCCAATGCTGCAATGTCCAATCACGAGCCTGTTAGACACCACATGGGATATTTACTCCGTCGTACGTATCAGTGCACCAAGACGCGTCATGCCGAGGCGAGTTTTTCGTCTGCTAATCGAGCCCTTGCGGCAGTTCCATCTGCTTTCTTGTACTGAAGACTACTGAAGGGATTAGATACCGTCTGGAAGCGATGTGGCAAAGAGAACCCGACATCAGAACCAGTGGCCATTAAGAAATGAAGATCAGTCAGATCGAGTGTTCGACATGGGAGTGTATGTGGACCACGTGAGCGAAAGGGACATACAGGTAGGGATGTAGCGAACCTGCCAAGGTTCGAGTTCGACCAGCTTCTGCTTTTTCGAACTGTGAACATGAACTTTGACAAGAGTTCTACCGAAGTTCAACTATTATGTGCATGTGCGAAATTAAAGAAGATGGACGGGCTAGCGACTGGATACGAGTACAACTATGCAACAACTATGGTACGACCGGCACAACAACGACGAGGCTCCAACTCGCTGGCACTACACTGTACTACTTACCAACAAGCCAATGCACTGGTAAGTTATTGAAAATGCAAACTGGAAAGGTATCAAGAAGAAAAAAGACCGGCTCAAACGGGGATCTTCGACTTGCTCTTGCGTGTCATGCTCGTACCCTTCCACGTGTTCGTGGGAAGTGCGCTTCCAACGTCGGTGCTGTTCGAGCCTCCGGGGCCCTGCACAAACAAGTCTCCTGGTCTTTTATGGGGGAGGGGGGGGGGGGTTCTTTTTCTTCTATTTTTTGTCAATAGCTGAATGCTGACATCAACATTACATCGTGTTGTACAATCGGATGCGCTCTGCACGACCGATTATGCGAAGCTAGCAATGCCTGTCAGGTGAAGTGTACTCTATTTATAAATGCCGATGATCATTTACTTACTGACTAGGCACGCTCCTGCAACTCCTGTGCCCTTTTGGCATAGTGAAAGCGAAGGCAACATAATCTCCCTGACGTAGTAACCCTGGAGCAAGTGGAAAAAGGGTCGGACAAACACAAATCCCCCTCTCAGTTTAGTTACCAGGGTGTTATTTCGTGCTGGCGTGCTCCTTTTCAACGCTTTTGCTCAAGTTCCGTAATGGCCAGGTATATACTCTTTTATTAATCTAAACCAAACCAGAACAATGTCACACAAATTTGTGAAAACATAAAATAAAGTGTGAACGAGAAACGAAATGTTACAGCCCTGATAATACCTGCTTATTGAGACTAAACGCTGTCTCTTAGGGGAAAACTAAGAAACAGCAAAACAGCAAATGACTAGATGCTTGAAAATGTACACACATTGTCTTCGTGTTTCAATAAAATATTCAACCATCAGTAAATAAAGCTCGCTGAAAAGTGAGTTTTATTCTTCGAGTTCTGTGCATTCTTGTGCATGTCACTGACACAGGTTTCGATTGCAAAATCTTTCTTGGCCAAACTTCTGTCCATGCAAATGAAACAGAGCATGCTGACATTCTTCGATGTAAGCCAGGTTCTTTGAACGGTCACAATAGTGCCAGCTGTGCTGAAGGCTCTTTCGGAGTAGACACTTATGGGGGCTTGCAAGATACCATAGAGCAACAGCAGATAGAGATGGCCACTGGTCTTGCTGCATGTGCCAGTAATTCAGTGGATTACTATGCAGGTAACTATTCAAGTTGTCAAGCGCATAGGCATCAAGCTCAGCCCTGACGACTTCCTTTCCTTCCTTAATTGGAGCAGGTCTGTCTCGGCGCTTCTGTGAGGCTGCCACGAGTCCCACTTTGACAGAAGGGGCAAACCACAAGCCCTCCATGGTTGAGGTTGCTCCATGGTTGCTGAACTGCAGGGAGAGGGCGATCGAGATGCTTGATCGGTCGGCTCAGTGTTCCTGTACTTCCTTGAGAGCTTCTGTGATCAGTCTTGCGCAGACATTTATTTAATTAATTTATTTATTTATACATACTGCAGCCCCGTTGGGGCCATTGCATTTTGGGGACTATAAGAAAAGTGTGATCGTACATAGATGAAAAAAAGCACACAACATAAACATCAACATCAATCGCTGTCAACGGCTCACAGAAATTCATCAGACAATAGCAAACAAGTATTTCAGGGTAATGAGTTCCATTTTTGGGTAAAGAAACTATTTGAATATATCGGTATACGCAAAAAAGGGTGACATATTTAAGTCGCGGTGGCTCCTTGTAGATGTCGCATTGGAGAAATGAACCTAATAGGGTGAGACGAGATGAGTATATTAAAAAGTATAGGAACTTCACATATTCAATGCAACGACGCGCAGAAGAATGGACTCTGGCCTAATGGGGTAAGGTTAGAGGTGGGCGAGAATTCGCTATCATAGCGGCTAAAAATCACACATACTGCTTTCTTTTGGATTGACTCGAGTTTGTTAATATCTAATTGTTTATAGGGAATTCCAAATGGTGAAACCATACTTCATTATAGGGCGGATTAGTGTTTTATATTTCAGAAGTTTAGTATCTTGCGGGGTAACACGTAAAGTATGCCGCGGGTAACCGAGTTTTTTTAGATTCGTGAAGAGAAGTCCAAGGTACTTGCATTCAGGTACTCTTTGCATGTAGGAACCGTTAAATGAATAAGTGAACAAGGGAGGGGATGAACTCTTAGAAATAGACAGGTGGACGGTTTTAAAGAAATTTATACTCATTTGCTAGGTGTTGCACCACATGCAGAATCTTGAAAAAGAATTGCTAAGAAAAGTATTATCATTGGGGGAGTTGTGTTATACAAAATGCAGTCGTCAGCGTAGAGACATATTTTTGTGAGGATGTTACGAGGCAAATCATTAATATATAGCAAAAAGAGAAGTGAACCAATAACGGCCTTATGGGACACCTTATGATGTATCATTAATAAAAGACTTGGACGATTAATATACTGTGAGCGATGAAAAAGGAAACTGGCTACCCAATTAACGAAGAAATGATTGTTTAGTATGACATTGAGCTTGTACAAAAGTTTAGAGTGAGGAACCGTATCAAAGGCCTTGGATAAGTCTATGAATATTGCTTCCACTTGGTTACCAATGTCGAGAGACTGAGTGATACCGTGAGTGAATTCAGTTAGTTGTGAGATGGTACTGTACCACCGGCGAAAGCCATGCTGTAAATTGCTTAAGATCTTGTTAGTTTATAAATATTCTATATGTTTGTAGATAATATGTTCTAATAATTTACACACGAGATGTTAGAAAAACTGGTCTGTAGTTCCAGATTTAAAAAATGGGAGGACTTTTGCAAGTTTCCATGACAAAGGTACTCTGGTGGTTGACAGCGATTTCTGAAATATTTTTGTAAGGTAACTACTGGTCTAAAGAGAATATCGCACTAGAAAAGAGTTAGGGATGTCGTCAGGACCAGGGCTTTTTTCTTGTATCTAATTTTAGAACCAGGTCTAGCGCACCATGACCACATACAACTAAATTCGCAGTTGGTGAATGTGAATTATTAGTAAAAGGACGAATTACGAAATTATCAACTGTAAACGCTGATTGGAAGTATGTATTGAATGCAGTGGCAATGACCAGTGGGTCGCTAATGGCTTCGTCATTAATTAAAAGGGAATGAACAGTAGAACTGACAGGTAAAATTGACTTCCAAAATTTACGTGAGTTGCTTGTCGTTAAATTTGGCAGTGTTACACGAAAATAAAAATCTTTCGCTGAATTAGTTTTAAGTCAAAGTTCCTCTTTAGCGCTGTTGAATTGTTGAGTATTTACAGGATCACCTCTATGTTTGGCACGCCTAAGTATACCTACGCATCGATAAATTCTTCTTCTTGGTTCTAGAAGGCACTTTCAGCTGCCAGTTTGTCGCTCTAAGGCCCTCTACTTCCTTAGAAATATGACATGAATGTTTATAAAACTGAATACCATGTACCTTTTCTTCACCAATATAAAATAGCGCGCTATCACAACCGAGAACCATATGCATAAGATTAGTGCTCTCCGTAACATGTTCAGGTCGGGAGGGCACTTTCGACCTGCACACATCTTTCACCATGGACTCAGAATAATTCTGGCAATGCTATAAGAGACCATTTTTTATGGTGCACAGATTTGATCTCCCAAATACTTTAAAACCTTCGGTCTAGTTATATGTTGACTATACTTCGTTTCACCCTAGCATGGACTAACCGCAAAGGCTGTGCTAGCGCGAGCGGCCAGCCTTGACTGCCTTGACTAGAGCACTTGCTGCACGAGCGCTCGTGCAGCCGCCGCGGCTTCATTCAAAGCGACTAGCTCGCACTTTTAGCACGCGCGGCTAACAATAGTCTATACTAAGGTGAGACGAAGTATAGAAGGGTTCCAGGGCTGCCCATTGGATGGCACCAGCATGCCAGTGTGATTTCTAGTATTCCCTCACAAGATTTACGACCCTTATGGCATGAAGACCGGGTGACTTCCAGACAAGAACTACAACAAAGAAAGCATATCGCGGATTCGTTCTTTGGCCATGTCGGGACAGGGAACCTCGGGCAACATATAATCTCGCCCCACCTTTCATCTTTCAGTTCTCTCAGATGAAATGATTGAATCAAGCTATCTTGGTTTTAGAGTGCAGCTCTTAGGCGCCCGTTTTTGGCTTGAGCGGCATCGACGTCGCTGTTGGCGTCGACGTAAACGCACGTTGCATTATGGGACGCTTCCCATAATGACGTCACACGTGGCGTCACGTGTGACTCACAAGGGTCACGAGTGACGTCACCGTGCGTTGCATTATGGATAAATTCCTCGCTAAATTCAGCTGAAAAATTTTCCCGCTAAATTTTAGCAGAAAAAATTTCCCCGCTAAATTTTAACAGAAAAAAATTCCCCACTAAATTTAGCGGAAAAATTTCCCCGCTAAATTTTGCGAAAAATTTTTACTGCTCAATTTAGCGGAAAAAATGTAAACCGCAAAATTTAGCGGAAATAATTCCCCGCTATTTTTAGTGGAAAAAATTCCCCGCTAAACTTAGTAGAAAAAATTTCCTGCTATATTTAGCTAAAAAATTTCCCTGCTGAAATTAGCACAAAAATTCCCCGCTTAATTTAGCAGAAAAAATTCCCCGCTAAATTTAGCAAAATGAATTCTTTGCTAAATTTAGCGGAAACATTTCCCCGCTAAATTTAGCGGAAAAAATTCTCTGGTAAGTTTAGTGAAAAAAATTCCCCGCCAAATTTAGCGGGAAATTTAGCAAAAACTTCCCACTAAAAGGGGGGGGGAGTAGGGGAGGATACGGATGAGGAGGAGGGGCATACCCTCCTTTCTGTACCTTTCCCTCCTCCTCGTCAAGAGCTGCACTCTAATTCGGTGTTACAGGGGATTGTAAACGTCTTTCATTTTTTTCTTTCCTCTGAACAAACATATTCTACTACTACTGGCATTCCCTCCGTCACAAGCACTCGTAGTGCACTCGATCAGAGTTAAATGGAAATCTGTGACCCGGCCTCGAGTCGTTTGCAAATGTGAACATCTTGTACAGATGGTTGCCGAGCGGGCGGCGGTATCTCGCGAAGTACTACTGTAAAACCTCGAGAGATGCCCCACCCCCGAAAGATAGCCCACCCCTTTTTTTTTTGGCTTGATTTGCTATATTTTTTGAAACACCAAAAGATAGCCCACTCCTAGTAATAGTAGTGTTGGGATCAATGATGGCCTCGGTGTAAATGCTGCTTGTTTGCTATGGCGGGATATAAGCAAACGTTGCTGACTGGGAAGTACGTTCATCTTTGCTTCATTGACCCTCGCCACCATGACAGGCTGGGAAGGGACACAGTCTAAAAATAGCAATTTTTAAAACCTTTCTTGATTATGCACCGAAAGTTAGCCCACTCCATATTTTCATCCGATTTGCTCTTGATGTTAGGTGGGATTTTGTGGTAGTCTCACGCACCCCATGTGTCTCTCTCGGCGGTGCCCCTGCAGCAGCAGCGTGAGGAGACTGCCCGGCTGGTGCTGAGCCAGCTGAAGGAGATCACGGGGGTGGAGGATGCGGCCATCCTGGAGCAGGCCCTGGAGGCAAGCCGCACCCGCTCGGGGGACTACGACCTCTCCCAGGCCGTCAGCATGCTCGTGGACGAGGATGCCACCGCTTCCCCGGCCGCCTCCACCCATGGCACCCAGGTGACCCACCTGTGGCCCACGGGAACGTAGCCGACAGAGTGCTCTCGTAACTTCGACCCTTGGACAACGCTAGAGCCGCCGAATGAGCCATGCATAGAGTGCCTGCACTCCATTCCTCGGTTGTCTCGTGCAAGTCGCCATTTTGGTGCTTCGAGCAGAGCGGGCACAATTGCTGACTGTTACGACCCGAAAATGCGACTTTCTCAGCTTTTCTCTGGGCTTTCTCAGCTTTAAGCCGAGCAACTCCACGCTGAGCCAAAAGCAGTTAATTGGCGCGAGTGCGGGAGATAGAGCACGTCGTGGTGTTTGAATGTGTGTTGTCTGCAGGTGGCAGCCAAGCCGGAACTGTCGGGCGACGGGGTAGCCTTAACGAGCAACAACGGCGGTCCGTCGTCCTCGCCGCAGAAGCGGCCTGCCAAGGTGATCGACCTCACCGCTGCTGAAGGAGATGACTTGCAGAAGGCCATTGCCCTCTCGCTACAGGAGCAGCAGGTTAGCACTCGCTTTACCAGAGTTTTGCTACACCTGGGTGCTCTTGGCCAGTTTGCAGAGTTCTAAAACTCTTTGCGGTGTTGGCTTTGAAGTGGCACTGAAAATACTGGTCCTACTGCTTATAGTTTGTTTCACTGTATGTGTGGGCAAAGTAAAAGCTAGGAGCATGAGCATATTTCCCCGAACAATGCTTGCACTGTACGAGCGCATGTGGTCAGCAGGGACACTGAAAACCCCTATCTCCATCTTGTAGGTAGCTTCTGCCACTCTTGCTTTAAAGTGAAACCGAGTGCAGTAATGAGCGCATTAAGTCTGCACCCCTTTACTTCTACCCGGACGCTTCGAATTTCATACTCTGAGTGCAGCATCTTAACGGAGCGTAGCGTACAGGAGTGTGACACACTAAAACCACCGACGTGTCGCGTGCCATTTCTGGACGTAAGGTTATGATGCAAGCACAGAACGTCATGTATATGGGTAGCAGAAGCTCAAATCATTTCGAAAATAAATTAAGGCAGCTCATACTTGCAGGCAACGGCAGAGTATAAGGCAAAAAGAAGTAGGCGACGCTATACAGTATAGAATGTTTTAATTGTTCTAATACTCCCAAAAGGTTGAGAGATTCCCTTGCTTTAAGCACAGAAGTTGTATGTTTCCGCGACTGGACTATTTATCGCCATCCTGCTCAGATTTATAAAACAGACTTCATTTTTTAATTGGCTCGTCGACTAGGGGAACTGTCAAACTTCTCAGGGATGTTCAGGGGAGTTTCTCTCTTGCAGTGGGAGAGCAAGACCCATCGATATGCCATTGCACACCACCAGCCAGTTGATAGCATCCTAGTCATTCATTTTCAGGCAAGATACACAAACAAAACTTTTCCAGAAGGCTGATTGATGTTTTGGCTTTCTGATTGCATTGCTTAGTCCAGTGCATACTGGACTGTGCATTATTGAACTCAAAAGGGACAACAATGCGACTGCACTCTTCATCACGCCAACGTTCCTGTCGACGCAGCCATCTTGTTCTTGGGAAGTGACGTCATGGATCGCGGAGAAGTCACTCGCGCTCCAAGAAAGACTCTGAGCATGAAGAGCACGCTTGAGTGTCAGTCTCTGGTGATACAGTGAAACCCATTTAGAACGAACCCACGTACAGCGAATTATTGTCGATATCGAACTCGCGGAAAATTTAAATAAAAATGAATGTAAAAAGTATGTTTTATAACGAACAACATATTGGCTATATCAAATTTTTCCCCCCCGGGAAGGCTTCCAAAAACTCGCAGACAATCGTCTTCTAGCCTGTCCCTTCCCCCAAAAAAAAGAAGTAGGAAAGAAAGAAAATTCCGAAAGCTCAAGTTGCGAAAAGAATGAGCAAAGATAAGCGATTCAGAAAAGGAGAAAGCTAAAAAATACACTTTGCACGCACACACAAAAAAAAATATTTTCATCCCAAAACGTTTCCCACGAAGAGAAGCGATTCAGAAAAGGAGATAAACTAAAAAACAAAACTCTGCACGCATCCCCCCCCAAAAAAAAACTTTCCAGCGCGTTGTTACAAGGCGGAACTGAAGAGATGAGAAAAAAAGAGAAGCTCTCGCCTTACAACGAACTCATTGTGGAAGTTCGTTGTAAATATTTTTTTGCTATATTGAACTACTTCCTATATCGAACTGATCGTAGCGTTTCCTGCTGTTCGTTATAAACGGGTTTGACTGTACTCCTGTCCGTTTAATGAACAGGGTGCCAAACTCTCGAACTCCGGAGCACAGACTTATTTCGGCCAATAATACCTTGGCAGATCAGATCAAAGTGTGATTAACAACGAATGTACAAATGAAAGTGATGGAAATTACATTTTACTTATCTGCCTTCATAATGACTTGAGTGTGCATTTCCACTTTTTTTAAGTGTATCATGCGTGCAACTGTGTTTGACAAAAATATGTCAAAGCATATTTTTGCTGCGTGGTTCGCAGCAACACTTATCGGTCTGAGCTTGCTGTGGGCATAGAGCCCCACTGCCTAAAAGTGGGGCAAGCATTGCAGAAAGGTCAGCCCTTTTTTCACGTCTTAGATATACTGAGGAGTTTTTCCGTGTTTTTTTGTTGAAAACCAGAAGCTCTTTAACTCGCCCTGTGGACAGCTGAAGTGAGCGCCCGCTCTCATTGCTCGTCCCAGGTGGCCGGGGTGTCTGCGGAGGAGCAGGACATCAGCCGGGCCCTGGAGCAGAGCCTGGGGTCCGGGGGCAAGCGCAAGAGGGGAGCCGATGCCTGGCAGGACCCGGCCAATCCCCACGAGCGCAGGCGCCAAGGGGACTGGCCCGTGGGCATCAAGAACGTCGGAAACACCTGCTGGTCAGTGGGCATAAAGCGCCTCGTGGGTCCGCACGTTGGGCCGCAGAGGAATGCTTCCTCGCTACGTTTCAAGCTTCCCTCTCATAACGAAGTCATTTTAGCTGGAAGGCTTTAGATGCAGTGGAAGCTCGTTTATATGTTCCCGGTTTTTTGTGTTTTCCCGGCTTTCTTCGTTCAGGAGCGCCTGTCCCGCCAAGCTCCCATAGGAACACACGCATTAGTTTCCCGTTTAGTGGGTTCGCTTTCCCGGTTCTTGCGTCCAAAAAAGTCGCTGATCAATTCATACGACGAACTGATTGGCGTACGGAGTGATCACGTGACATGTTTGCAGGTCGTTTACCTCCCAAGCGCATTCACAGGGAGGAGGGAGACGAGGGACAGTGAGGATCGTCCAAACCGCTTAACGACTGCACAGTGGCACCATTGTCCAAGAGCTACGTTTGTCGCTACGGTCACAGCGCTATTGCAGTAATACAAAAAAAAGAATTGTTCTGTACTTTGGTTACGTGCCACATGAGACAGAACACTACGAGATGTTTAGCTCAAAGCGCCACTACCTTTACCAACCCAAGGCATAACACAGGTGTGGTCCTGCTCGAGGGGGGTTGGAGTAGAAGCGACGGAGTCCTGGGCTTGCAAAGGGGTGCTTGCCCATGTCCTCGTCCCCACGCACTCATGCACATCACTTCAATACACCGCAGGCGCAGAAAGGTCTTGCCCAACCTCGTTGGGTCTTGGTCTTGTTGGATGAGAGGCTGTACGGATGTGCAGGGTGGAGCGCGACGTGCTAGACGAGTTTTGACAGAAGCTTATGACATGGACCTGGAGGAGTACCGGAACCTGCAGTGCGTCGGCCGGGAACAGTTCCTGCAGCTTTCTTCATGCGTGGAACAAAGAATCGCGGGACAGAACAAACCGGCAAACAGACAGAATGAACAAAAGGAAACGATGCACCCTCTTTGTTTTGCTTGTGAAAAAAGAAAAAGGTGTGTCATTGCCAGACAAAATGCTTTTCGAGTCAACCCTTGTCGAAAATCCGTGAAAAACGCAAACCAAAAAAGCTGATTGCCTTTTCACTCGCAGATTTTTTTATTTCAATATTTTTAATCTGACATCAAAAGCAACATTTTTTTTTCAGATGAACAACACGAAGATGGTGCATCCTTGTCCTTTGTTTTGCTTTTGTTTGTTTGCTGGATCGTGTTGTTCGTTCTTGGTTTCACACGCACCATACGTGAGAGAAGCTGCAAGAACTTCGCCCCGCTGACATACTGCAGGCTCTGGTACTCGTCCGGGTCCGTGTAAAGAAGCTTCTGTCAAAACTCGTCTAGCGCGCTGCAATCTCTCTTGCACATGTTCTACAGTATGTCATCCAGCGAGAACTCTTTTGCAGGTTTCGTGTACTGAAGTGTTTTGCACAATAGCTCAAGGATGAACCAACGAGGACATCTGCAAACGCCCCTCCGCAAGCCAAGAACTTCGTCGCTCGCTCGCGTCTCAATCACCCAAAGCTTCAGGTGGAAATTAAAAGCTTGTTTTATGACATACTTGTCCTACCCAAGCACCTAACAAAAAGGTTTTCTGGGAGTTGAGCGTCCCTCCAACTGAACCCCCCCCCCCCCCCCAGGTTCTCCGCGGTGATGCAGTCGCTGTTCCATCTGCGCGTGTTCCGACGCCTGGTGCTGGCCTTCGAGCCCGTGAGCTTGCCGAGCGGCCAGCCGGCCCAGGAGCGGCGCAGCCTGGGGCTCATGCAGGAGCTACGGCCCCTGTTCGCCCTGCTGGGGGCCACCCGCCGCAAGTATGTAGACCCCGGCCGGGCCCTGGAGCTGCTGCGGGAGGCCTTTGCCGGCTCGGGGGCCGGGGCCCAGGGAGGCTCCCAGGGCCAGCCCGCCCCAGCCGCCCAGTCCCAGCAGCAGCAGGACGTCTCCGAGTTCACCCACAAGCTGCTCGAGTGGCTGGAGGAGGCCTTCCAGCTGGCACGCTGCACCCCCGCCAGCGAGTGAGCCACGCCCTCTAACTCAACTGCCCTAGTCCCGCTTCTTTGTGCGGAGCAGAACTGAAGGGGACGGGGCAATGAGAGCGTGCGGTAACATAGAGCGCCGAGTTCCGATTGGAAGTATAGTGGGTGAAGCAGAGCCTAGCCGCCTTTGTCTCTACCTGCCGTCTTCCTTCAGTTGGAGCAAACGAGAGCGTCGTCTGCCGCTCGCGCTGGGTCTGATGTTCGGGCACCAAACGCCAGACTCTGTGCGAGGAGTGGACGATACTGTTGGTTGCTCAGATTGGAAAGAGACGGCTGGTAGAGACGGCCAGCCTTTGCGTCTGCACTCTATCCTTCCAATCGGAGTTCCGACGTCGCCGCATACTCTCGTCTCTCCTCTCTTTCAGTTTCTCTCTGCATTTTATAGGATGTGCTATTGAGCCTAAAACTCAAAACCGACGTAGCTGATGCACGATTCACAGGAAGTCTGTGGGTTCTGTGAAAGTACCGTGTTTGTACGATTCTAGCGCGCATTTGTTTCGCCAAAATCACTGCCCGAAAATACATGCACGTTACAATCGAAACCAGAAGCTTAAACTCAAAAAGAAAATTGCAGTACTCGGTATAAGGTGGCTAGCCCTATGACCATCATGACCGTTTGTTTACATTCGGTCACGACAGAGGAAGGGGGCACCTTGGGCATGAGTTTTAATGGTGACAAGTCTGAGGTAAAGGTGTTTAATGACGAAAAGAGGGAACCATTGTAATAGACCATGTAGAAAAATACAAATACCTAGGAGTCTGGCTCAATGAGGGAAGGAAATATCTAGAGGAACATGAGGAGAACAATTAGAAAAGGGAAAAGAAATTCATCTATTATGAAGCTCAAGGCACTATGGAACTATAATAGATATGAAGTGGTCAAGTGTATATGGAAAGGAGTGATGGTATCAGGACTGTCTTTTGGCAATCGGGTACTTTGCATGAAATCAGAGGTTCAATCAGGATTAAAAATATAACGAAGAAGCGTAGGCATATTTGCACTAGGAGCACATGGAAGACACCAAATGAGGGTGTACTGGGGACATGGGCTGGTTGTCTTTGGAGAGCAGGGAGGCAATTAGTAAGCTGAAATTTGAACAAAGGTTGACCGAAATGGATGATTTGCGGTGGGCACAGAAGGTACAGAAGTATTTATACATAAAAAGATTAAACACAAAATGGACATACCGAACCCGAAAACTTGCATTTAAATACCTGCACTTTAGTGATGGGGCTGAGCAGACTACTTCAGTGGAAAAAAGGAGTGAAAGAGTCAGAAAGGAAAATGTGGGAGGGAAGAATGCAGGAAAAATCAGCTCGAACAATGTGCAGGTCACTAAAACAGGACATAAGAAAGGAGAATGTGTTTGACATTTCACTGGGAAGTTCTTTGCTGTTTGAGGCGAAAAACAGAGTTTTGAGGAAGAGGACGTATAGGGCTAAATTTCAGCAGACAGACACATTATGTGCCGCCTGCCATAATGAGAGCGAGACACTACAACACTTGGTTTTGAAGCGCACAGGGCTTCACTTGCCCTCCCTGAAAGGGTAACGTATTTGGCCGGGACCCTCTCACGTGGCTCCGGCCCACGTGAGAGGGAGTCTTAAAGGCCGACCAACAGGCAGAGAGAAGGAAACCCTCCCTCAATTCCTCCGTTCCATTTGAGAAAGAGGGAGACCCTCCTCCTCTCTACCGGGAGTAGTTCAGAGATACGCTCCTGTGTGGAGAGGAGGGGAAAATTGGGAGAGTGGGAATGGAGAGAAGGAAACTGGGAACCGGTTTTTTCCCCGGTAGAAGACAATTCTGTAGGTCGGACTTTAAGGCGGGCGGGCGGGAGAAAAATGAGGTTCTTGACGCTGATTGGTTAACAGGGATGTATGTGACCAGAAAAGTAGGCCAGGAGAAGTGAGGCAGACGAGGAGGAGCTCGACCACCTTTGTGCACTGAGGGAGGTGAGCTCGAGAGTATGGAAGGCTCTGGAAGGTCGCCAGGTTTATCAGCCCGATTAGCGGTAGTATCGCTTCATTCAGGAACAACTATCAAGTGTACACAAGGTGTGCGTTAAACTCTATGATGAAGATCACCGTGAACACGTAGGCGTTTGCTGTCTGGAAACTCAGACTATCGCTAAATGTTTGTGATGCTAGAACGTTTCATGTATGCAAAACAGTTGCATTGAAATTTGGCATAAATATTTTTGTCAATTCTTGCGTACACAATAGTTCAGTCTGCTGTGGAGTCTAGACAGTCAACCAGCACTAAAGTAATTGTACTAGCCTTAGTGCTTTTGTGCAACTTTTTGCACAAAGGACAAAGCAGGAGATACGTGTATGGTTCGGCAGTTTCAGGTTTTTCCAATTCACTTTGCACACTTCCGAAGCAGTTGTGTTTTTGGAATTGCCACAATACTGCAAGCTGATCGTCATCTGTTTTAAATGTCCTTTTTAGCATTACTGCCATTCTTTCTTGTTGGTGATGTGGCATTGGGTGTCGTTTCCTGCCTCTCAACTCGGTATTTTCGTGGTGTCTGAAGTGACCGGATGGTGGCACTGTCCTTCTGTCTTAGGGTAGGGATGCCCAAGCTAGACCAGACCAACCCCATGCTGGACCTTTTCTATGGGAGGTTCCGCTGCGAGGGAGAGAGCGAAGGTGAGCCTGACAACTTTTGATGGTGTTCGAACCTAAGGTGGCATTGACGCCAAAGTTGGCACTGGGCCCGTCAGGCAGTCTTGCACGTGGGTGTCATGTTTATGGGTTTAGTTGGCTCACAGTTCTCCGTCATACCCGTGCTAAACACGAAACTGCCTGTTTCTCTGACAAAAGGAAACAGCCCTCGAATAGAAAGTCAAGTCACCATATTCATATCACGAAGCAAAGTCGGGCTACAAGCGACGTCCCAGTAATTGAGGAAAAGCGCGCCTTGGAAACGAAAAGTTCAGCACTTAGCAATTCAGACATTTACATGGAAGCTCCATGGCTTAGATGCATTCTGGAAGAAAACAGTGGCACAGCGGCGAACTGGGTCGTGCCGTTTGTTCCGTAGAACTCGAACGAGGAACATGTTTCCCTCGCTCGCGAAGGGTAATGCACAAATTGCATCTGTTGAAGGGCTTTGGCCATTGGTCTCGCGCAAAATTTAGCGATCGAATTTTAGTCACCGACATTCACGGGCCTTTGGCAGCCTGTTGGGCGACTTTGTTTTGTCTTTTGTACCTTTGGACCTTCCAAGGAAAGTTTGCTGTGGAAAAAATAAAAGAAGCGATCGATGATAAGATGAGAACGACAGGGAGGAGCTTCAGCCCTGAGCGTGCACGCGCGGTCGAAGCACGGTGGCAGGCATCAAGTGCGTGCTGGAGTCTGGGCATTAGAAAAACATACCCCGCATTCTCACTTTGTCAATGACCATGGCATCTGAACGGTAGGGCTCCACTAGCCGCTGAAGTGGACGGGCCCGTGCAGGTCTTCGCTTCTCCCGGGAGGAGGCCTTTGGTCAGTATCCCCTGCAAGTGAGTGGCTTCAGTGACATCCACGAGAGCCTGGAGGCAGCAACGACCAACCTGGAGCCCGAGGCTTTGACTGCCCCCGGGACACGCCGCCTGGGTCAGGAGGTGGGCCGCTTGCTCGACTTTTTCCTCGCTCCGCAGAGTTTCTGCGGAGCTAGCTTCACGGGAAGGGCAACGAATTAGGTACCCGTTGGTCGTCGTTAAAAATGCGTAGTACTTATAGGGTGAGCTTTTGGCGCTTTGCTGTCCGATTCCTGGGCCGCAACCTCGCTAGAGTGTGTAGTCATGGATCGCTTGCTCAGCACAGGAGTGGCAATGGTGGGCACGGCTTCACTGGTGGCTATTGGCGACTTCTGCGAAGTCGATGGCACCTAGTGGCTAAAACAGAAACCTGTAGTGGCAGGTTCGCTCGCTGGCTTTCTCGTGAGAATCGGATATTCACGGCACCCGGCGGCCTAAAGATGAAGCCGTGAAAGTATGTTAAAAATTGACCGCATTTCCACATGGTGAATGATGTTGATTGGGGCGAAGCTCTGGTGGTGCTTGTCTGCGTAGACGCTGAGCCGCAGCATTCCGAGCCTTTCGTTCGTTTTCATCCATGTCAGAGAGAATGTGTGGTATGGAACATGGTTATATACGCATTTGAGCATTTGACCGCAGCGCCCTCCCCTGTATCGACGTTGAGCGGCTACATGCAACGTTTCATCCATGACATCCCCAGCTCTTGAGTTACTACCACATCTCAGAGCCCCCTACTCGTCCCGCAGTCGTGGCCGAGTGGTTAAGGCGATGGACTAGAAATCCATTGGGGTCTCCCCGCACAGGTTCAAATCCTGTCGACTGCGCAAACATTTTTTTTTTTTTTTGCCCTACACGAGCACGTGAGCTCACAAGCACGAGCACGAGCAGCGGACGCCGGACGGACATGGCTAGACCCTAAGGAGCTTCGCCCCTAAAAACACTTGAAAGAGTACCGTCACATACAAGGAAACGGAAAACAAGAGTAATAAGGTCATGTTTGCAGTCACGAGCAGCAAGAGAGAAAGCTAGTGAACACGCATGCTGCCATCTTGATCCACAGAGCTGGTTCACCAAGTTGCCGCCCGTGTTGGTGTTTGAGCTGTCTCGGTTCCGCTTCAACCAGCAGCTGGGCAAACCGGAGAAGATCCACCACCGGCTGGATTTTCCAGAGCAACTTTACCTTGACAGGTGTGTGTTTGGAACACCATTTCTCATTTTTTAAGGCTGCAGTACTTGCTCTGCATTTTTATCCTACAATGAAGCATGCAAATTTAAGCATATTTTTATGCGCCTGTTTGCTCTCATTACTAGCGGACCTTCATGGCAGGCATTCTGGAGAAGGAATATGCTTGCTTTGTGTAGCGTCCCCCCCCCCCCCCCCCCCCTCTTCCAAAACATTTACAATGTTTTTTACACTGCAAAAGTAGACTGCATTACCGAATGCTCAGTATCTACCCAAGTGTAACGGTAGCGGTTTGGACCAGATGGCAAAGTTTCAGAACTGTAACCAGTATGTTACTGTAAACGACTTAATTTTCGCAAGGACCTAATTTTAGCGAATTTTGCGAATCGCCTACAACTCGCAAAACATAGGTCCCGCCAACAATTTTGGTAAGATGTAAACACATTGGAATCTATATTGAAATCTTACCGCGTCGCAAAAATTAGAACCCGTGAATTATTCCAAAACTTCAGCTTTGACCTAAATCACGAAATAGTGAGCCCGCAAAAAATAAGTCGCTTACAGTATTCAGAAGTTATAAGTGATTTCTGAAACTTTCAATGGGAAAATGGGGCCCATTCTCTGTGCCCAACGTCATTAATCTTCATGTATTCGTGCGTCTCCTCGGCCGCCATTTTTCCATCGAAATGTCTGAAAATTGCTAATGGCTTTTGAATTAGGTAATGGTAAGTTCTGAAACTTAGGCATCTGATCCAGACTGCCGGCGCTACATTTAGACGGAGACTGAGCGTTTGGCAATGCCTGGCTTATTTTTACGTTGAAGAAACCCCTTTTAATTTTTTTTTCGGGGACACCAATCACAATTCAAGGTGATTCTGTTGTCCTAATGAGAAGTAAACAGACATGCGACAAGGCTTAGTTTCTGTGAGAGGCATATATTGTGACAAAGAACAGCAATCAGAAGATGTAGTGTGGTTAGGTTGTCTGCTTTCATATCTTATTGACTTTTTGAAAAGTGGCTCTATGCAATTCTTTTGTGCGATTGAATAAGAAGGTCTATGTGGAATAGGTTGCTGTTACCAAACGGATTAAACAACCGTTCAATGGGTTATCTAGCCTAAGGTTGTATAAGTATCCAAATTTTGTAGTATGTAGTAGTTTTGAATAATATGCTATGCTACATTCCCTTTGAAATTGACTGTAATGTGCATACTTTCCGAAGTAATGGCAAAGTCATAGTCGTGGCTGGTTAGTTAGCCCCGTTGAGATGTCCTTATCGCTGAGCACTGGTGCACAGCGTAAAAGCGATACCCGCCGAGCAGGCACCGCAGTCCTGCAAACCTCACTTTGCCGCAGTCGAGACGCCTGCTTAGGCAAAAAGTACACCTTCAGAGGAAATGACGTACGCATGTGCATGACGTATTCAGAAGAAATCTGGAACTTCAGTCGAATCTCTTTCATTCGTACTCGGGGGGAATCGAAAATTTGTTTGAATAAAGCAAAGTTTGAATTACCGGGAGTTTCTTCCCATAGAGACGCATAGGATGGGACCTGCATGTTAGTTTGAATTATCTGCAGGTTGGGATTAATGAGATTCGACTGTTATTTATCTTGATATCTCCCTTGCAAAGAAATTTTCTGAATTAAGCTGTGGGTATTTTATGCAAAAATGTGTTTGGCAGCAACGTCCTGACAGTTTGCGTGCATCATAGATGGGGGTTGTTTCTATGAAATTCGAGATTGAAGGAGGGATAATTGAGTGTGGCGAGAGGATTTATAACTACAATTGATTACATATAGCTGAGCATTGCTGTAGGTTTAATTTCATGTATGATATATCGCTTACTTGCCACACCTAGAGCCACTAAATGAGCTACGCTTAGAGTGTCACCACTCCGTTTCCTGATCTGCTAGTGGGCACTGCCATCTTAGAGGCTACTGTACAGGCAGACGCAACTGTCGATTGTCGGATTCCAAAAATGTGACTTCCTCAGCTTTAGATACGGTGTTGTGGAAGCTCGGGTGATACAGTCAAACCCGTTTATAACGAACAGCGGGAAACGCTATGACCAGTTTGATATAGCAAGTAGTTTGATATAGCGAAAACCATTTACAACGAACTTCCACGATGCGTTCGTTGTAAGGCGAGAGCTTCTCTTTCTTTCTCATCTCTTCACTTCCGCCTTCTAACAACGCTCTAAAACGTTGTTTTATTTTTGCATGCGTGCAGAGTTTGTCTTTTTTAGCTTATCTCCCCTTCTGAATCGCTTCTCTTCGCTCAATTTTAATAATAATATTAATAATAATCCTTTATTTCTTTAGTGCCCCAGAACAACTATGAGGTTTTGATGTGGTGGCACATCAAAACTTTTGTTCGCAACTTTGTTTGCAACTTGAGCTTTTGGAATTTTCTTTCTTTCCTACTTCTTTTTTTTAGGGAAGGGACAGGCTAGAAGATGATTGTTTGTGCGTTTTCGGAAGCATTCCAGGGGGCAAAAAGTATGATATAGCCGATATGTTGGTTGTTATAAAAAGTACTTTTTACATGCATTTTTATTTAAATTGTTCGTGAGTTCGATATCGACAATAATTCGCTGTACGAGGGTTCGTTCTAAACGGGTTTCACTGTATAGTTTTGTTCTGTCGCAAACTGTTTTAACATTTTTGGAGGACGGAAAAGTGTTTCCTGCGATTTCATATAATGCTTCAGATAACTGGCAACCAAGATTCTAAGCAGCAAGATGGTTGAGGTGTCATTACACTGAAGCGTAGCTCATTTAGTGGCTCTAGCCGCACTCACGTAGGCCTCGTACAATCTAGGGCCACAATCAATAGATAAATAAAAATGAACTGAGCTTACGAGTGAATGAATGGAAGCTAGAGAACAACCTTAATAACAGGTTCGGCTGGGTTTTCATCTAAGCTTGGTGTGGACCATAGGGAAATGCTTGGAACAACTGTTCAACATTTGAATAGGAACATATTTGGCCAAAAGAGCTGTTTGCTTCGAATTTGCTTCCAACTCGAAATGCAGTATTTGCACATACCTACATGCCTGTGCCACGTCCACCTTTTTGGTTGTGAGAGCTGAAAAGCCAAACACTACAAATGGAAAATTGATGCAGAGATCACTTTTGTGAGTTCCACGGGATCTGCATTTGTGAATGTTTCATCCGGGCAAACATATCAACCTATAGAGCATACCAATGATGTTCTGCCGCACAGCATATTGGGAACTGCGAATAGTTTTGGGGCCATTATCGAAATGTATACCGTAAAATTCCGAGCGAACGCCCACGTTTGAAGGATTGCCCACCCGCCCCTTTTTGTCCAACATCTGTTGGGAACGGTATTCCGATACATCGCCCTTCCCCCGATTCCCGCCGGACGTCACGCGATGTCCGACGGGAATCGCGCGTCAACGGCGCGATCTGCGGTCCCGCGTTTTTGTCTGCGATCTGCGCGCGTGAAATGCGTGAAATGCAAATCTGCTGCGTTTGCGATCTGCGCTATTTGTTCCCGAGTTTTCAGCGGATTCCCATGTTTTTGCCCACGATCTGCGCGCGCGATATCGATTCCTAGCTGTAACACGCGCGAGTTGTTCCCGCGTGTATTATTGCATCGTAAAATGCGATTCTGATGCGGCCGCGATCTGCTTGATTTGTTTCCGTGACATGCGGGTTTGCAGCGGATTCCCGCGTTTACGTCCGCGATCTGCGCACGCGATATCGGTTTCTGCGGTATCCGTTCCCGTGAGATGCGAGTTCTCGGCGGGTCTCGCGGGTTCGCTCTGTCAAACGCGAATCTGCTGCGTCTGCAACCTGCGGTATCCTTTCCCGTGACACAGGAGTTCGTAGTGAATTCTGCGTGTTTATCGCATCGTGAAACGCGCATTCGCCGTGTCCGCGATCTGCAGTATCAGTTCCCGCGTCACGCGGTTTGTAGCGGGGGCCCCGGTTCTTATCATTATTTCTGATAAAATTTTGCTGTGGCATCCCCAAAGATAGCCCACCCCATGTTTTTCACCATTTATCTCTTCATTTTGGGTGGGCGTTTGCTCGGAATTTTACGGTAAACAGCAAACTGATATTCTGAGATCCATTGGTAGTACTCTCACAATTTATTCTCACCGCTACTCCGAGGGTGAGGTCATGCTTTTGGCTAGTGCCTCGCCTAATTTGGTCCTCCGTCGCTTTCTTTACAGGTACATGGAGTACAACAAGAACATCACGCGTAGCAAACGGGAAGAAGTGCGCCGGCTCAAGGCCGAGTGGGAAAGACTACACAAGTGCCTCAACAAGTGAGTTCCTCGTTCTCTCGTTCAAACAAAGTACACAAGTGTTCAGGGTCGGTAAAGGGTTGAAAAGGAACCTCCCGCATACCTCGGAAATGGCAGCTGAAGTTCCTCCGAGACCAAAGTAAAGCGTTCTCCCGATTTCTGCATTATTTTAGAAAATTTGAGCCATCCATTGATGTTGATTTATCTGGCAGACATTCCTTAGTATGTATGTGCATTTGTCTTGACAAAATCTGCAGTCTTCTGCGATACTGTATTGCTTCAGGGAGAGGTCCTTTGGCTGCCATTCAAAAGAGAGGCGCTCCTCGAGATTGAAAAGTTTGGAACCCCTGATAGCCCAATAGATTTAGCTTCTTCGGGACCATGTGGCAACATTGCACTCGGGCGATGTTGCCTTTTTACTATCTATCGTCACCCAAGTGACCGGCGCACCTCTTTTACGGTCATAACTGTTGTGGGTTCTTTTCACCACTGGAAATGATGTCCGTCGTTGATGTTGTAGTTGGCAATGTAGGGTGTCCATCGTCAACATTGCAAAGCCCTTAAAAAAAATTGTCCGCCGCTGCCCACAGGAATTGAACCCGGGTCTACTGCATGCAAAGCAGAGGTGTTTCCACTGAGCTGTGGCACAGCCGGGAACGAGCCGCTTTCGGGGATTTTGTAGTACCTGACGCCCACTGCACGTGCTCTCTGGGGGGAAAAAAAAGAAAAAAATAACCAACAAAAAAATGTTGTGGCACTGTCAATGCCAAGAGCTCGTGCCAGGAGACATGCTTTCACACGCTCCGTAACAAAGAAAGAAACAGGAGCGTTTGGAACAGGGCAGAGGGGAACGACTTCGTCTCTGAAGGGGAGAGTTACGTGGTGGCGTCGATCGGCACGAACGGAGAGCGCATTCTGAACACCGGCCAGCGCGCACAAAATGGAATAGAGAGTCTTGACCAAATCTTCACTTGCATGGTTGCGTTTTCTCTGTCGTCCACTACGGGTCAGATGTCTATTTTGTTCCCAACGGTTCTGTTCACGCACCCCACGGCACGTGAACGCGACGCCGATGCCCAGAACTTCGCTGTGACCCGTTGCAGCTATCGCCGTGACCATACTGTGGATTAACGCGGAACTGCTCAATTTTTTTAATCTTGATGCTCAGACGAAACTTAAAATTCAAAACCCGCCGCTCAGTTTGTTACGAGACCAGTTAATGCGGGTCCCCTCGTCCTTCGTGCCAGGTATATCCAGTACGGTTCCGGTCCCAAGCGGGTGCCCCTGCAGGACGTGCTGCAGTACACCCTGGAGTTTGTGGAGACCAAGGCAGCTATGCACAAGGCCGAGGACGTGGAAATGGGCTCGCCTTCTTCCAGGTGGGGGCATCCGCCTTTTAATGCAGAATGTGCTATTTCACTGGCACCTAACTGTTTCCGGTTTCGGCACTCCCGTTACGGAAAACTGTCGCACGAAGGCTGCATCAGCATTCGGCTAAAACTTGTGTTTTACTGATTACGAGTGCGAGCCAAACGCTGCCACAAAACTGGCGTCACATCTGTAGGGTGCCTCTGGTAGTTGCCCTACGCAATATCCAGCACAACGGCTTTCTTGAGGCCCCTTTGCACATCACTCGTTTGTCTGCGTTACGTTGGCTGCACTCCAAGTCATGCCTGAGTAGATCCCAGATACTCCCACGGGCCGCACCGCGTGTGAAGGTAGAGAAAGGAGCAGAATGTGGCAAATCCCGAGCGCTGACATCGGCGGTCCCCAGAGAAAGAGCAAGAAAGGGAGCAACGGAAGAGCAGAGAAAGAGAGTAGATGAGAAGTAAGGCGTGTCGTTTTGCCGTGGCGAGTTGAAGTCGTTTGAGCGCTTGTCAGCTTTTCTTAGTTTTATGCGGTACATGATTTGAGTATTTTTCTGCAAAGTACGCTAGAAGAGAACCAGGTACAGACCTTACAGGTGGGGTTTTAATGCTTCTCTGTGCATATTAGGGCATTGCCAGCGATAGGGGCCCATTGAGACCGCCAACTGGGACCGCTGACGTCTGCGTTTACCGTACTTATTCGATTATAAAACGAGGACCCACTTCAGAACATCACAAAAAAAATAATGGTCCATGCAACAGTTTTGACATCAAATGGGATTAGACATGAAGAAGAAGCACTTCAAATTGGCATTGTCCGGCATCTCCATACCTGGACAGAGAACATGTTCACTTCCTTTTTGCTCTTTCTTTGCCTGCTCCCCTCCCCCCCCCTTTTGCGACTTGCCGTCCGGCCTCCTCCGTGTCGGCTTCGTGACGACTCGGCCCGCTGCCACAAAAGGTTGCCAACCCCTGCTCTGGGTTATTATATTATCTCTATGGACATCATGAGATCAAGCTAGAGCAGCGCTTCTAGCAGATGCTAAACGAGCGAGCTCCGGGCTTTCAGCGTCGCTGCCAAGCGTGCATTCTTTTTCTTGAAAGCAATAGGATTTCTTTTAGCAGCATAGAGTGTGCAAATCTTGTTAATCACAAAATAAGTACTACTAATTTTTTAAATATAAAACAAAAAGTTGAACTTTTTTTTTTTTTTTAAGAACAGTATAATTTTAGGTATTAGTGTTTCAGCTGGATTTTCATGCTCTGCAGTTCATGGAGAACCAACCTGGCTATTTACGTTATTCTATCTTATTAATTTGAATAAAAAATTGACCGCATCTCCACGTGGTGAATGATGTTGCTTGGGGCGAAGCTCTGGTGGTGCTTGTCTGCGTAGACGCCGAGCCGCAGCATGCCGAGCCTTTTCATTCATGTCAGTAGGAGAATGTGTGGTTTTCTTCTTTTTCTTTTTTTAAGCAGACAGATGGGATGGCATCTCAGAACCCCCTACTCTTTTTTTTCTTCTTTTTCTTTGAGCCTTTTCATTCATGTCAGTAGGAGAATGTGTGGTTTTCTTCTTTTTCTTTTTTTAAGCAGACAGATGGGATGGCATCTCAGAACCCCCTACTCTTTTTTTTCTTCTTTTTCTTTGAGCCTTTTCATTCATGTCAGTTGGAGAATATGTGGTTTTCTTCTTTTTCTTTTTTTAAGCAGACAGATGGGATGGCATCTCGGAACCCCCTACTCTTTTTTTTTCTTCTTTTTCTTTTTTCATAATTTTTTTTCATATTTTTTTTCCAATTTTTCTTTTTGCCCTACACGAGCACGTGCACGAGCAGAAGCACGAGCACCCGACGCCGGCCTACGGCGGACGGCGGACGGACATGGCTAGCCCCTAAGGAGCTTCGCCCCTAAAAATTGTGTGCGCAAGATGGGTGTTTTTTGTGCATGTTATGCAGCACAGAGACTCAACTAGGGCAGCTGTCAGAAAACAGATTGCATAAAGGAAAAGAGGAGCCCACTTTTTTCTAACTGTGCAAGCAGTGCGAGCAGGTAGCTTCGACTTTTGCTCCCACTGCACGAGAGCTCAAGCAGCCATGATGTAATCGACCGGAGAGGGCTCATGCTTGTGTACGTCATTGCTCAGGGATTTTACGGCTTCCAAAAGGGGGCACACTTTCAAAAGGGATCTACGACAGAAATCATACACTGGATGCAGTGATGTGATTGCTGCGCCAATTGCGCCAAACTGCGCCAAGGGGCTAACCCTGCTACATCCTGCTACATTTCGCCAAAATATGGGTAATCTGCGCCAAGCCTGCGCCAAAGGACCAATTTAGGTGGCCTTTCAAAACCGAAACTAAACTGAGTACTGTAATTGAGCAGACATATGTTATGGGGCGCAAGCGGCCGCCTGACACAAAGTACCTTGCATTTATTGTCCACCCGGTCTTGCATGGTTTTCCCGGCGTCTCGCGTTTCGCGCTCTCGTCTTGTGGCTCTCGTCTCTCGTATCTTTTTTTTATATTTTCAGCGATAGACGCGGATATGTGCAGACGCTCCCACGCTAGCGTGCCGGGTATCAGTAATGCTGTGAAACGAAACCACGTTTTTGCGCGGCTGGAGTTACTTTGTGAGCTGAAGCAACGGCCGTGGGAAAACTATATTTGGTCACTGCCTTTCAGACATCGTGGTTGCGCGACGTCGAATGTTGCCGTCCCCACATCACCGCAGATATGGTACTTTCTAAAATGAAACTAAGTACCGCCGCATGTTCATCAACATTCCTGTTCTTGTTTAATTCATACGTTACTACAAAAATCTATCTTTAATTCAAAGACTGCTCTGTCAAAGTATTGATTATCTAGATTCGTCTCGGTGGGCCTTCTTTAGAAAGGGACCTCGGTACGTGAAAAACCTGCCGTGAAAGAAAGTTGGTGAAGAGAACTGAGCTAAAGAAAGAAGGCAATGTCTGCACGCTGAACCCGCACAGCGTGCTTGTTTGTCTCGAGTTCAGTTGTTGAACAAAGCGCTCCAAGAACGTTTTGAGGCTGGCTCGCAATGTCTTGCATCGATGCACTCAAATTCTTTATTTTTCTGTGTGTTTAGCTTGTACCTTGTTTGCCGGCCTGGCAAGCACGCGCCACTGGACTGTTTTTGTTGCATGCTCGAAAGTTGCATTTCGTGTACAATTTTGGGGATACGTTGGCGACTGAGCTGAGGGGCATGGTTTCGGTTTCGATCAGACAGCCGTTGTTTGCGCTCGCGCGACGAAGCATGCCCAACAGCAAGCCTGCCGAAGTTGGCCTCACGTGCATGTGAACATAATTGCGTGACTGAGGCACCAGCCGGGACGCTTGCAATTCATTGTTTTACGTTTGCTTACTTTTGACGGAAATCTGGCACGTCGAGAACCACTAAAACAGTGGCAAGCGGTTTTTCGAAATCGCTTGGCAATGCCTACAGCACTGTACACTTCTGGGATGTCTGAGCAGTAAAAACAGAAGCAGCGAATTCCGTCGCAACAAGTCACATCAGAACACAACACAACACAAAGTGCCCTTCGTTTGTACAGCACTTAAAACAAATATTTTTATTTTCCTAAGAATATCTGCTCCAAACTCCACTTTTGCTTCTCCGAAACACTGCCTTGGCAGCTCGAAAAGCCGCTTTTGCAGCTCCAAAACACTGTTTTGGTTGCTCCAAAGGCCACATTTGCTGCTCCAAAACACTGTTTTGGTTGCTCCGAAACGTGCGCCAAAATGGCTCAGGCCAATCACATCACTGTGGATGGAAGTGCTCCGGCCTTCTTCATAAATCCTCACAGACGAAGGAGAGGCTGAACAGAAGCGGCAGTCCACTGAAGCTCAGCATGTTTGTTGTGCCAACGAGGTGCCGGAAAAGAAAAAAGAGCATTTGGCTATGATACAGAAGCAAGGCGGGCTTGTTCTGCTGCAACCGACTGCCAAGTGATGCGATGAAGTTTTCCTCGATTTAATCGGCAGAATATGGCCTTGATAGAAGAAACGTAAAAATGCTCTCGCATTTCAATATTTTGCTGCAAGCTAGTCTGGTGTAAAGCACTGCAGAGATGCAGCCCTGTTTCTTTTCTTTCTTCGTTCTTCACTTTGTTGTTGCACTCTTTCATCATACACAACTCTTCCACCTTACTTCTAATGGAAAGAATTAAGAACCAAGGGGACAAGGCACAGACGGGCACATTCTTTGATAGATTGCGCCTGTCTGTCCTCTTACTGTTTTATTCTGTCTGCTAGAAGTACTATACTTACACTTATGCACTCGTTATGAATATCTTCCATCTTCTTTGCTCCGGTATGTCTCGTTCCCAGAGTTGCTGCAGTTGCTGCTGCGGCAGAAACAGCGGCCCTGCATTCGCATCTTGCTTGGCACTTTGTCGCATTTTGCATTGCCACTGCCTTTGCCACAGTAGTGCAAGAAAGGGGCAATGTATTGTTTGTTTGCTCCTGGTAGTAAGCATTAGAGAGGGTAAAGAACTGCAGGAAAAATTTAAGTAAGATAATATTTTTTTTTTTTTTTTTTTTTTTTTGTGGGAATGGCGGAAATTGCTTTGCTTTTTTTAGAAGTGTTTGATGTGTAAGCTTCTTCAATGCCTCGAATGTCAACTTTGCTCTTTGGGTGCGTGCAGCCCAGAGCTTCTCTGCTGCGGTCCCCGCCACAATTATGCGATATCTACCTGTGGCTATTAAACAGAACTAAATTTGATATAGCACAAAAGTGCAATCGTCTGCTTCAGCAACATCTTGATGCTTTCACAGTTTTCTCGAGTCGTGCGTGTGGATGCGACATCAAAATAGATTTTCTGTCGCACTGTTGTAGCAGGAGGGTTTTTACTCTGCGACGAGTCGTTAACAGGCGAGAGACTCGCCCGGTTCCTGCGGAGCGACGGGTGGCTTTTGTGCCAGCTGCCTCTGCATTGAGCTAGCTTTGAGTTGACAGGCATAGTTGCCTCACATTTTTTTTTATATTCAAAAACCCTAACTGGGTGGCTTTACTTATAATTCGAGCCAGCCCATGCCCACCTAATTTATGGTAGAGACTGGTTCCACTCTAGAGGATTCAGAGACAGGGGAGGTATCACAGTTTGAGGTACCAACCAAACCTCCCTGCTTTCCAGCGGTAAAAGGTTGAGCAGTTACCTTCCCTAACAGCTACCAAATTTCCCAGTATTTCTGTCGATGCGTCTCATAGACTAGCACAGCCTACGTGCATTTCTTTTAAGGAATACAGACCTTAACTGTGCCGGGCGTTGGTCATATCAACATTTACGACGAAGGAGGAACGTCTGAGCACCTACTAAAGGCCCGCTCTTCCGACGGTTCGAAGCAGGGCGGTATAGGTCTGCACCTGCTGCAACTCCTTGTGACTTGTACTTTGCGCGAGTTATCTTTCAGTAAAAACGACCATTTATAGGAGGTTGCGACTTGTGAGACGGTTATAAACCAGAAAGTGCGGTAATTGTGCGTGACCTCACCTTGTTGGTGCAGCCTGGGGCTGGGCTCCCCGAGCAGCTCCCCTCCTGACGAAGGCCACGCCCGTGACCAGAGCCCCCGAAGCTCCTTCGACGGGGGTCCCCGACCCCGGCACGTGGCGGAGCCGGAGCTGCGCATGCTGCAGACGTGTCTGCGGCGGTGGCGCACCGAAGTCGAGCATGACGTCAAGGGTGCGCGGCGGTTTGCCAACCGAGGCGGTGCTGTACTCTTCCGCGGGGGTTCTCAAACTACGTTCCCCAGAACCCCTGGGCTCCCCGAAGTACCTTCTTCGCTCAGCATCAATTTTTGTACGCCGCGTTACCGAGGCTGGCGCGTTACCGCGTTGCCGCAGCACTGCGAGAGCACATGTATTTGTATCGCGTCCCATTTGCAGGCGCGCTTGTGCGAAGGAGATGTGAAACCAAGCCCCGCGCTCGCGTAACTAGCTCCGATGGCGTTGGAGCTTTGCAAAAACTATGTTAGCCTCGACAATGTGACACAAAAAAAGTCGATGCTGAGGATAGGATTTCTCAAATACCTAAGTTCTCCCGATCGTAAAATGTTTCCTCAGTTTATGCGGTATTTTAGCGCATCTTTGCGGTGCATTGATTTGCGGTCACGAACCAAATGCACCGTGGGCTATTGTAAAGAAAGTCGTAAGCCTCTGTATCGTTTAAATGTACGATAACAATGTTGGAGTGGGCGGAGGTTTGTCGGCCGTCATTTAAGGCAGATAGACGTTCCTCAATGTAAAAAAGTTTGAGAACCCCCGCCCTACTTTTCACGTAACCTATGCAAAAATGTTCATTTGAACGGAAGAACAAATTATTCGTTTAGCCATATTTATTTTTATGATTTTTCAAGTTGAGCACGTGTGAATGGAAGACCTTAATTTCAGTGTTTGTGTCGTGTTGCAACAGCGCACATTTCGGGTGTAGTCTAGTCTTCTCCAAGTAAAACGGATAACAAGAGACGCATCGCCTAACGTTGAGCCTGTCCCTGTGTGTGGCCTTTAGCTGCTCAATCCCCTTTGGCCAATTGTTATGTCCCATTCAGTTAGCAATGCTCTTCCATGTGGTAACTTTGCTGCTTTCCAACCCTGCAGAGCTACAGGACAGCATGAGCCGGATTGAAGCCACAATTAGGGACATCTACAATGAGCCCTCCCTGCTTCAGGTGTGTACAATCTTGTTTTTTTGCATTTATAGCCTCGAGTCGCATAGCAGTGGTACGGTGGACTCTTGATAATTACTTCGACAGTGAAACGCCTCGAAGCCAGTGAACATAGGATTAAAAACACACCCAAATTGTGACAGAAATGCAACGCCATAATACGTCAAGCAGACGGGGAGTGCTGTATATTTACGGAATATTCTATTAGAGAGTTTTAGTAGATCATTCTAATAACTCCGCTAACAATACCCGACAATAATATGATGCATGCACAGAGGTGCCAGCAGAGTATCGGGTATCGATATCCGACTCATTGGAGCGATCTACGAAAGCTCCCTATTGTTGAGGACACATAGAAACGAAAATCTAAATATACAGAAACCTTTCCGAAATAGGTGAAGTATGACCTATGATATCCGTAAATGACAATCGCACGTTCGTATTTCGAGCAGATGGCTGTATTTTTCATTTCAAGAGTCCGATTCTAGCAAGCGCTTCGAAATCGGCCATCGAGACGTGCGATGTGTCGTGGAAACTCCGTCGCAATCGTGACGTCAGGCTACTAAGCACAGCCAAAGGCTGGCGTGATTATGAGCACCACCACGCAGTGGCTTTTGCATGTTACAATCTCACATTTCAGAGTGACGGAGAACTGCACAGGTGCACGACGGCCGTCGTGACGTATTCATTTCGGCCCTTGTAGTCCGCGGTGCATTCCGTCATGATCTATGAACTCGGGAGGACGAGAATTTCAACTATGAAGGGGACTCAAAAGATGTCAGCGAGGACGAGTAGTGACTCTCGCACATGGTGACGGACAGGTGATTTAGGCTAGAACTGTCCAAACCATCCGACAGACCGACTGTCCGCCCGACAAAATCTGAAGGGGTTCGGGGTCGCCAATAATGATTGGCCAACTTGAAGGTATGCGCTATCGGGTGTTTTATGAACAGCGTGCTTACTGACCAGTTTGCTTCACTTTTCGTGCGGTTCGCCGAGCTCTTCTGCTTTTCTTTTCTTAGAAATAAATACCGTATTTACACGAATGTAGGTCGACCCTTTTTTCAATTTTTGAAAATCTAAAGTGGGGGGGGTCGACTATAATCGAACCAAAGCATTCCACCGCTGGCAAAAAACGAAACAACCGCAATATCATGAACACCTCGGCTTGTTACGAGTTCAGCCGGCTGTACCCCTAGCATTGCACTATTCTGAGCGCTCATTTTACAAATGAATTATTTTTTTATTTGCACAAATGCATATTATTGATAGCGATTCGCAAATTAACCCGAATATACGGCGGTGAACAGCGCACGGCACGCCCGACTCCCGGGGGGTGGCGGCACTTCTTGTAAGAGCCACTCCGGAGGCCGCTGGAACAGCCACACGGCTCACTCACCCCGTGGCTTCTCGCAGTTTTTCGTATGGTTTATGGTCGCACATCGTTTGATCGAGTGGCGAGATCATGCTGGAGCGCTAACTACTTTTTTTTTTTTGTATTGACACGCGTGATCCGGGCAGTTTAGGTTTTCAGTGCTTGTTTATGGCCCTTCATCCAGAAGCAACCAACAACTGCGCTGTTGGACGCCAGTTCGACCCGTTGGAGCGGGTAATGCTCCAGTGGAGTCTGCAGTGGTGCGGTCAAACTGTGACGGCAAACGAAGAGGCTTCCGTAGGCCAAAGTCTGGATAGGTGGGGGTGCCTTCCGGAGTTGGAGGTCAAGCTTGCAACGCATGCCGCAAAAAGTATGCAAGCGGTCTCTACCTGTGGCGCCGAACGCGATCGCCGAGCAAGCGTGGAAGATGCGGTTAATCCTGCCATTTGCGAAGTGCAAGATTTCGTTGGACGACGCCGACGACGTGCTTCGAGAACATAGCAGTGATGACGACGGGACTGACATCCCCAGTGCGGACGAGTCGTAGTCTAGTCGCGGACGGAGTGAGAATGACAGTGAACAGCTTCAGTTGTCCCGCCTCCAGCGTGAACTTCCTAGTTTCGATAACGCCTGGCCATCTCACGCACCTCGCGCATGCATGTGCAGCCAAGGCATGCCAGAAGGCATCGATCGCGTGTTAGAGGCTTGGCTTTCGAAACAGATACTTTGCCATTCTCACGTGTTTCACAGTAAAATCCGCATCTAAAGATTTTTTTTTTTTTTTTGCTGATGTGCAATGTGTGGGGCGACTTATAATCGAGTCGACATACAATCATGCAAATACGGTAGTTGGCACAACTCCTGGTAGCAACCGAATATTCTTGGTAGAAAGACCCAGACTCCTAGGACGGTGGGGTCGCCTTTCATAATCCTCATCGCGAAAATGGTCACCGTACAGGCGATCAGTTTTCACTGGTACCCGAGACACAACAGACGCGCAAGACAGATACACGCTTCGGAATTTCTCAATGTTCGGAAGCCCGTGGGTCGGCATCTCGCAGTTCAGCACGCTGATGCCGGAGCCCTCTGCCGCGCAATAACGCGGCATCCTGCACGCAAACGTGAGGAATAAACCCAGAAACAACTCGGCACTACCAAAACAATTGCGCGAAACAGTGAGAATGCGTCATTGCGTTCACGGCTAAGGTATCTATACAAGTATGGTGTACTTCCAAAGCCGGTGCCACTGCAGGAGGAGCAACACGTCGCAATCCCCCAACAATCCTTCGGCCCCCAAATTACCAGGTGCAAGTGGGAAATTGTCGTATTTACTCGCACCATGAACGCACTCGCGCAATGAACGCACCCCCCAAGTCGGCTCTCAAAATTTTGACTTTTTTTTTTCACTCGCGTATTAAACGCCCCCCCAACTCGGAAGTCAAAATTTTGACCCCCTCCCCCCACGCGCGCGAAATGAACGCACTTTTTTATCTTGGTGCAGCGAGGTTAGAATGCGTGGGCAGCGTGGGCAAACAAAACGCCTTGCAAAAGGCTTTAAAAAAATAAAAAAGATCCAACCAAAGCAAGAAAATAAACATGGGGAGGAGCTTTTTTTTTTTTTTTTGCACAGCGCAGTCTGGACTTTGGGTCGCACGCTGCGCGCAAGGAGATAAGAAAGAGAAGCGCACATAAGGAAGGCATCCTGCCCTCGCTTCCTCCTCGCGCTTTGGAAAGAGAAGCGAGAAGCCCTCGAAATGAACACAGTTTTCTATCCTGGTGCAGCGAGGTCGGGTATGCATGGGCAGCGTGGGCAAACAAAACAACTTGCGAAAGGCGGGAAAAAAAACAAAGAAAACACGGAAGCAAGAAAAAAAATAAACATGGAGAGGAGCATTTTTTTTTTGCGCATCGCAGTTTGGTTTTGGAGTCGCGCGCCACGTGCAAAGAGATAAGAAGTTACAGTTGATTTTTCGGGATAAAAGGTCCGTTCATTATGCGAGTGAATACGGATGCAAAAATTTTACTTTGCGTAATGAACGCCCCCCCCCACCAACTTTGCATCGATTTTTCGAAAAAAAAGTATGTTCATTCTGCGAGTAAATACGTATATACCCAAGCAATAAAATGAACCTTAAGATTTTGTTTCCGCACCCCTTTAAGGGCATTGTAGTTTTTATAAAACTATCTATTCGCTGTCTGTATCTTTGCGACCTGAGAGCTTATCATTGAGAAATTTCACTTTGAACCTTCTGTCCTGCTTTCGGGGAGCAATAATTTTGATAGCAGCATGTGTTCCGTTCTCAACCGGTGTCGTCTCCCCCGCTTGCCCCGGGGTTCCAGGTGCCGTACCGGCTGCACGCGGTGCTGGTGCACGAGGGCCAAGCCGCCTCGGGCCACTACTGGGCCTTCGTGTACTGCCCCCGTAGGTCCGTCTGGCTCAAGTTTAACGACGTCACGGTGACGGAGGTGTCCTGGGCGGAGCTGGTGCGGGACTCGGTGGGCGGCCACCACTGCACCTCGGCCTACTGCCTGCTCTACGTGGACCGCAACAACAGGGACCTCTTCGACGGTGAGCCTCGTGTGGTCGTCCGTTGGTTACCGTATTTACTCGCATAATAAATGCACCCCCCACAACAGGGCATCAATATTTGGACTTTTTTTTCCCCTCGAGTAATGAACGCATTTCTAATTACCGGCTCCGCGAGTCTCGAACTGCGTCCAACGCAGCTAGCCACCGAGCCAATTTTCTTTTGTCGCCAAGCGGCCACGCCGAGTCAAGCCGAGTCAAGCCACTTTTGTAATGGCTCCAAGTGCGTAGTTCTGGAAGTGATCAACCGTGAAACCAAGCGGCACGCACACCTAACAAAGCTGCGGTCGAGGAATTGCCCAGCCCCAGACATGCTTCTCCCATCGGATGCATTGATGTCAACGAACACGCCGTCGTCTGTGGTCCGCTTTCGGACAGTGAAATCGTGAAAGTGGTGTAGCCTAAGAATGGTCGCGTCGCTCTTCGTGCCGAGTGAGCTTCGTAGGGTGCTTTTCCTTCAATAAAAGGCACGCCGAAAGTGCCCTAAAAAAAGTTTGCAATTTAGAGAGCATGGTCACTGTGGCGCGCTCACAATCAGTTGGGGGTGCACCTCCGTCAGTGGAGACGTGGTGCAGTACGCTGCCATGCCATTTTGTCCAAATATGTATCAATTTACGGTAAATACGGTAAACGGTCCGGACATTGCAGATTCGGCCGCGAGCGACGACGTGCAAGCAAACGACGATAATGTTGAGTGCACCAGACGGGATAGCAAGAGCAGTGGCATTACAATGTACCGTAAAGGTCAAGGACTCTAGTAGCCTACCTTTTTATCGCGTGCCCTTGTTGTAGACTCTCGTCTCTGCTCCCATTAGCTCCCTCCTTGATGCTTTTCTTTCTCCCACTCCCACTCTTGGGAAATCTTATCAACTGGCAATGTGTCAATGAGCCTCTAGTTTATATAAGGGGGAAGCCAGATGGACTCGTGTGAACAGCCATAAAAAAATCCATTTCACTCGAAAAGTTGCAACGAACCAAGGGTGCAGCCGTTTTTACAGCGAAGCTGTTATACGCTAGGGTCTGGGAAAAAAAATGTGTCCTCACATGTTAACAGAAAACTCCCCATTGGTCGTGGCAAGTATGAATAAATAAAAACAAAAAGAGGGGTCCAGTGTGAATAAATAAAAAAGAGGGGGCAACCAGCGTGAGCCGGCCTTCCTTGGCATAATTAGATAGTGAGGCCCTGATCCCTTGTTATCATCTCTAGGCATCATCTTTGAGGTCATCCCAGAAATCATCCAAGAGGTCCTCCTAGGCGTCGTCCTCAAGGTCGTCCTAGACGTTGTCCATGAGATCATCCTAGACATCGTCCTCGAGGTCATCTTAGAAGTCGTCCTCAAGGTCGTCCTTGAGGTCATCCTAGACATTGTCCTCTAGGCATCATCCTAGACGTCGTAAAGATAACAGCTTCGCTGGTCCTTCATCTTCACGTGAAGTGGAAGGGCTCTACAATTATTTTATTTCCTTTATCTGATTTGGTGGCCACAGTGAATTCCACCCATATAGCGATTTCTCATTATATTGCCAATCCAGGTGTCCTTTATCTGGTTGGTTCGGCAGATGCATGGTAGCACAAGACTGACATAATGCGAGCTATTTCTTATTAAAGGCGTTTTCCAATTAAGGGAGGGAAAGGGTACCTTACCGGGGAGTTGCAAGCCACACTTGGACCCGCGAAGAGCAACGTACGACTCGAGCCGGGGTCTGGCCACCTCTCATACATAAAGACAAGCTACGGTGTCTCTGCTTGGCACGACAGCCGAGAACCCCCACATCTTTGAGCACACCGTGTCCGGGGTGCGTCGCCGTTGTGCTCGTGCAGAGGTGAAGGACTCGGAGCTGGAGCTGCCCTCCGACCTGGCCCAGTTTGTGGAGGAGGACAACGAGGCGTTCCGGAGAGAGCTGGAACAGTGGGACCGGTCCCACAAGGACTGCCCGGATGGGGCCAGCAGCGACATCGTGGTCACGCCAGTCCAGCAGCAGAAGGTCTGGACGAGGATTTTTCCCTTTCGGATACGTAGCAGCGAGGGGGCCGGCTGCTGGCGCTCTCGCGTCCGCGGCCCGTGGCCTCGATGGCAATGACACGGTCTTCACGCGATGTCATCGCGTGACGGTCATTGTGTGACGCCACGATTTCGCGTCATTTGACCCCACGAAGTCGACCAACAAGGGCTAACGCATCTGGACGAGATGCATTAGCCCTTGTTGCTATTTTACAAATGCGTCCCCCAAACTACTCGTAATGCCCATGGTCAACGACTTTTGAGATTTTATGGTGCTAAAATCTGGAATGCCTTACCCTCTTCTTCATAAAGATAACAGCTTCGCTGGTCCTCCATCTTCATGTGAAGATGGAGTTGTCTACCTATTTGCTTTTAACCTAACATTCCTTTACTGTAAAATCCTGAGAGATGCCACATTGCCGAAAGATAGCCCACCCCTATTTTTGGCTTGATTTGCTATATTTTTTTAAACACCGAAAGATAGTCCACTCTTAGTAATAGTGGTGTTAGGATTAATGATGGCCTCGGCGTAAATGCGGCTAGCTAGCTATGGCGGGATGTAAACAAACGTTGCTGACTGGGAAGTACAATCATCTTTGCTTCGCTGCCCCTTGCCACCATAAGAAGCTTGGAAGGGACACGACCTAAAAATAGCAATTTTTTAAACTTTTCTTGATTTTACACCTAAAGTTAGCCCACTCCATATTTTCAGCCGATTTGCTCTTGATGTTAGGTGGGCTATCTCTCGGGATTTTACGGTAATCTTTTAGTATTTTCTGTGTTTTCGATATGAGTGCCTGTCATCGTAATATTTTATTAAAATGGGCCCAATTAGCCAGTTTGACTATTGGCCCAGAAAGTCTTTCAGTAACTTGTAATGTGCATTGACTCGAATGAAAACCATCGATTGAAAGATTGAAGGTCACACGACACCGTGAGTCGTGCGACACTAACATCGTGCCATGTGGTTGCGGGACATAAGATAACGTGAACACGTGCTTTCCTGATGGTCACGGAGGATTCCCTAAATTCATGCATCTAGAGTGCCTTTTGAATATCCCCAAAAGACGAACAGCTTTTGTTTCTCAGCATACATTGCATCATCTTAGATTTACCGGTTAAGCGTCGACATTCCTCTCTGTTACAGTTTGATTAGGCCGTTGCTTCAAAAATACTGGCTTCCTTTTATACACGAACTCATCTCTGTGACGTCACGGCGTGGTGGTGGCGCGTCGGTCGCACTTCCGGTCTGGGGCTGTGGGCAGAAGTCCCCATGCCAGACGTGTATTCCTGCGTTGTTTTGAAAGGAACCAGACAAAACCTGCCTTCTCGTCAAAACGCCGCGACTGGGGCCGTACCAAAAGTGTCGAGAAAGGTTTGAAGGTCAGTTTTCACGTGCTCGGTTCGTCCGAGAATCTCGATATGTGCCGTGAGAAGGGAAAAGCAGACGCCGTCGGACAACGATTGCTTGGGCGGGAAGCACTTTGGGTTGAATTCATGGATACTTGTGGTCATCAGATTTATTTGTTTTGTTCCAACATGAACGCCAGAAAACTGTCAAGTTGTGCGGACCACCTGCGGACTACGTTCAGTGCGTCTTCAAGTTCAAACGGCCGCCTGATTGTTCGAATTGTCGTCTGCTCTTTCAAACGTTTCTGCTTGTCGTCTGCTCTCTTAGACGACGCCGGTCCGGAGACCAAATGTTGGCCCGGTACTTGCGATAAGAAGTGAGTGCAGGCCTCAAAAGACTTAAATTTGAAGGTTGGTAAGCAGGCTCGATGTAAACAGTAGATACAAGGAGATGTTGGTCATTGTTACCAGTGACCAACACCGACTTGTTGTGCCTAATTCAGTTGGTCCGATTCTGCTTGCGATTTTCAGTATCGTCGTCGACCATCTCAGCTACGGTTCACGCTTTTGCAGCCCGAGCAGCGTCACAACTGAAAATTCCGAGCGAAATCTTTTCATGCGAATCAGGCTTTAGCGTACAATCTGCGGCGTCCACGCGGAATGAATCGCCACATGTCACATTATTCACGCGAAGTTTTGCGGTGTAACGAGCCTCGGTAATTTCGCTGACGCCGCTCAAGATAGACATCGCCAGGAAGACGTAGAACCAACAATTCGAACGCGAAAAAGGGCAGGGGGACTCACACCAACGCCGACAACATCGCATTTCAATGGTTTGTTTATGGGCGACCGCGAACGTCTTGCCCACACCCCCATCGCGCATGCGCGGCGCCGGTGGCGTCCGCTAGGGGCGCTCCGGGCGCTCCGGTTTGTTTGTAAACATGAGTTGGTGTATAACAGCAGAGTAACAAGTCTGGACCAAGAACTCAAAAATCTTGATTTGTTAGCAGAGTTTCGAGGGATTGAGCAGTGCCTCGTGACAGTGGTTAACTCTACCTAAAATCATTAAATCACACCTGATATTTGAAGCCAGCTTGCTGATATTGATTTTTTAAATATTTTTCTCTAGTGATTCATTGAGCCAGAAGGACTAAGTGAAAATTGTGTTTAAGCCTGCCCTTTTGCAGTTACAAATTGCTCCTATCAAACAGTCCGGACGTTCTGGCTCTGCAAAGTGTACAGTTTACTGAATCGTCTGAGTGTGTGTTGTAAATATGATTACTCCAGTTTTAGAGGATAAGAAACACCAAAGACAAAGACAGACAACAACACTCTTTCGCTTAGAGTCCACATTTGTTTCGAACGCAAGAATTTTAGCAGAATTGGCTACACCGATTGTGCGAAAGCTTGACAGGTTAATTAATTTAAAGGGATATACTATTGGCAGTTTATTTTAGCTACCCAAACTTAACGCATCTTCGGTATACCCTAGGTTTTAAGCTTTCAGGTGTGCTGTTTCTAATATCTGAATTCAAAATATCTATTGAGAAAACAGCAAATAAATGTGATGCCCAAAACCGACGTCAAAATTTTTTCGCGCTCTCCAGTGAGGTGATATGACATGCTGTATAACTTGTAAGTGGAGCAGGCAACCTAAAAAATGAAAGACGTTTACAACACCCTGTAACGCCCAGTTAGAGTGCAGCTCTTGAGGAGGAGGAGGGAAGGGTACTGAGGGGAGGGTATATCCCTCCTCCTCACCTCCTCCTCCCTTCTCTTGCTCCTCTTCCTCCCTCCTCTTGCTCCTCCCCTCCTCTCCTCCTCCTCATCCCTCCTCCTCACTCTTCCCTTCTCTTCTCCCTCCTCCTCCCTTCTCCTCCTCCCCTCCCCCTTGTCCTCCTACCCCTCCCTTCTCCTCCTCCCCTCCCCCTTGTCCTCCTACCCCCCCTTCTCCCTCCTCCTCCCCACACATTGCATCATGGGAAATGTCCCATAATGCACCGCGCAATTACGGCGACAACGACGCCGACGCCGCTCAAGTTGGAAACGGGCGCCTAAGAGCTGCACTCTAAAAACAGTATTTTGCACATGTTTTTTTCTGTTTTGCTCGCATGAAGCATCCATTTCACATCAAAGTTCTTGTAAGCGGATGGGAACAAGCTATACTGCCCCCATATTGGCCCATATTACATCTGAAGTCACATTTCCAGTGTCGGCCTCTCGGATCAAATCTCAAACTTAAATAACCATGAGAAAACAAAACATTGACCGCATCTACACGTGGTGAATGATGTTGCTTGGGGCGAAGCTCTGGTGGTGCTTGTCTGTGTAGACGCTGAGCTGCAGCGTGCCGAGCCTTTTCATTCATGTCAGTAGGAGAATGTGTGGTTTTCTTCTTTTTCTTTTTTTAAGCAGACAGATGGGATGGCATCTCAGAACCCCCTACTCTTTTTTTTCTTCTTTTTCTTTGAGCCTTTTCATTCATGTCAGTAGGAGAATGTGTGGTTTTCTTCTTTTTCTTTTTTTAAGCAGACAGATGGGATGGCATCTCAGAACCCCCTACTCTTTTTTTTCTTCTTTTTCTTTGAGCCTTTTCATTCATGTCAGTAGAAGAATGTGTGGTTTTCTTCTTTTTCTTTTTTTAAACAGACAGATAGGATTTCATCTCAGAACCCCCTACTCTTTTTTTTTTCTTTTTCTTTTTTCATAATTTTTTTCATCTTTTTTTTTCATTTTTTTTTTTTTTTTTCCCCTACACGAGCACGTAATCTCACGAGCAGAAGCACGAGCACCCGACGCCAGCGGACGGCGGACGGACATACGGACATGGCTAGCCCCTAAGGAGCTTCGCCCCTAAAATGGTTTTGGCTCGTAATTTGGGTTGTCTCTGCATCTGTGCATAGCTGCATGTCGGTCACGTTCTGGTTTTAGAAGCCTCCCCCTCCCTTCTCCTTTTGCCTGTCATCCTCTTATACATTGAGTACCTACTAGATCAACACACTAAATCGTCACGTCTGCAATAAATGTCCTCAGTTTCACACAATGTTGTCTTCGGGCGCAGGAATCTCCAACGGCTGAGCGGGTCTGCAGCTCCGCAGAGTGGAGCGTTTCGGGGACCGCCGTGCCTTGGCCAGAAGTGCAGCTGGAGCATGCGAGGCTGGCACAGGGCTCCTTCCAGGTACACCCCTTGCACATTTTAGATTGCGACAGCATCTTCGAGCAAATCCTACGCACTTTCACGTCTGTGTCTCGACTTGTAACCATCGAAGCAATGTGGCACACATCTGTTGTGTACCTACTTTCATTATGCGTATGGGGGGCGACCTGCCCAACGAACGTAATGTGATACATTAGGTTCTGAATGACAAATATAGTTACCGAGGGTCTTGTTATGTTTAAACGCATATAATGTTTATGTCCCTAGAGCAAGAGAAACATTTGAATTGCGGTAGTGCTACAACGGAAGTCATTAGTTGGTCGCGAGAGGTTTGTCTGCGGGAAGTAGACAGTTAAATCAGTAAATTATGCAACTTGGCTTTAAATGTGATAAAAGAATTCATAGATGTTGACAAAAAAAAGCAGAAAACGATTTTTGCCTGGGTGCCTCAGTTTTTGTTTAAATGAAAATTCCGGGGACACCTAAGCACTTCTTGAGTTGTGAATGCGAAAACACGAATCCATTCCCTTAGTTTGTTTGTGGTGTACTGGCGTGGACGGCCACGTTTCGCTACTGCCGAGGTTGCAACCGGCGGCTGAGCTCGCACTCTCGTGAAGCAGCCTATAAAAGGAGAGCGGAATTCCGTTCCTGTGAAAGAATCAGGCTTGACTTGGGTTGTTGACGGACCACGATGGAAATGGCGAATCGACGGCGGTACGCGATTTTCTGCAATGTCCACAGCTGTTCCTAAGCAGTTTAAAGGAGGACATGGGGAATGAATTAGAACTTTCTGATTTCTAGAGATATCTGAACGAAATTAACAGGGTGTGTTTATAACACAGACATAAGAGTAGGTGCAAAGTTTTACGGAGCTGTGCATATTATTTCTCAAGTTACAAATATCAAAATCGTCCATATCCATTCTTTATCCTAGGCCTGGATAATTTGAAAAAAGGTAGTAGCAGTATAAACTTTGTTATGGTGACCCCTGGATAGATTCCCTAGGGCATAACAGGGCCTTTTTTTTTTATTTCTCTGTTGAAAACTTTTAGCACAACTTCGAATTTTTTGTAGTCGGTGAAACTTACATTTATCAAATTTAATTTTTTTATTATAAGTTTATAACACTGTTTTCTATAAAAAAAAAGGGGGCTCTTTTGTGCTTTGAGAAAGTTATAGAGGAACAGAATAAAAAAGATGGCACGAAAATCCATTGAGCAGTTCCCGAGATATTGCTGGGGCGAGCAGCCACGGCAGTGAAACAATCCATTCTTACAAAGCACCACCTGAAAGTTGCACACAAATTTTCGACTTTAGAACGATCCTGCAGAGTAGTCCGAAGCGTTCTTGCGCACTTTCTGCTTGTTCTCCCTATCCGACTTCTCTTGATGTCGTTTGCTGGCCTTGCGCAGACGTAGGGCATCTTTTTTGGCAGCTCGCTGGACAGTCAGTCCAGTTCCCAAGCAATGATTGCACACTGTGCAGCAGAGCGATGGCAATCTGTTCATCAAACAATGTTTCATCGGCACGCGATGTTTCATCGACAAATTGTTTCATCGACAAATCATTTCATTGACAGCTCAGATAGACTTTTTTCTTTAATAAGCTGTATGAGACTGTTGCCGCAAAGCGACATGTACAGGTCAGTCAGGTGGGTTAACATTCTTGTAATGAGCGGCTGCAGACTGTCGCCGCAAAGTGGTGTGAACGCAGGTGGGGGGGTGGGTTAATGCGCACCCCAGTGATGCAGGTGTGACGGAACGTCCCTACAGCGTGCTATTCGCGTGACAAGGGTCGATGAAACGATCATGTCGACGAAACGTGTGTCCATGAAAAATTGTCTACGAAACGAAATTCGACTGAACGAGTTTCGACGAAAGGATAGGGACCCGCAGCAGAGCAGATTGCTCAAAACGTCGATCTGATCAAGGCAGAACTTCGCACCTTTGCTTGTAGCAGAGGCAGGTGTGGGATTGGGCAGCATGGCTTCAAACTTCCTCTGGGTTGCTGGCATAGCTCCAAGTTCGGCTTGAGCGGTATCACAATGTCTAGATTCTGCTTCGATCTCCTTGTGTGTCAAGGAAATGCCCCCGCATATGGGTGCTAGACGACGAGTTTTCACAAGGTGGCACGCTGAGGACGAGCGCTGGGACCCGCGATCTCAGGAGGAACCACAGCGGTCGACGTGCTCGTTACTTCATGCGTGAGTGGGGCAATGCATTTTTCCTCGGCAACAGCCGTTGACACAGGAAATCCATCACTGGAAGCATTAACACGATCACCATTGACGGCACGCTGCGCAGAAACTTCCAGGTGCGCCATCCGTAGTAACTTCATGGCCCACTTCTGTGCGCCAAACGCGCGCACAGTCTTGTACTTCGAACCTCGCATCATGTACAGCCACGAAACAGACGGGCAAACTACTCAAAGAAAGTTCAGAAAACGATCGTAAATATGGCGAAAAATGAAGCGCAGCTGAAAAAGCGAGAATAAGAGCAAGCAGACCACTGCCGAGAGCAGACGACGTGAGCGGCAACAGCAGGAGGAACAAAGAGGAGGAGAGCGCTCCGCGAGCGGAGAAATCATGTCCCAGCGAATAGAAGTTGCACGCTCCCCCGCACACCCCTTGAGTGCGCGCTCTGTCCAATCCCATTTTCGCAATTGCAACATAGAAGAATGGCGACCACGCCGTAACCACACTGCTCACGCCATATTGGGACACGTCAAATAAAAGAGAAAAACTTCACCTTTAGAACAAGACCAAGATGTTGGCCGTCAGCCAAATGTGTAAGGAATGGCGAGTGCCAAAAATTGGGGTTGATTTTGACGTTTGACCGTTATTCGGACGCTACCAAGGCCTCATAAATATTTGTTTTACAGCGGAGTTGTTAAGGGCTAGTTTCCCCAGTATCGTGTCCGCAGGCAAACAAATGTCGACACAAAACTCTGGACAGCTACTGCCATCTACGAGCGACGGCGGCGACCAGACAACCAGCTTGCCAGTTGTCTGGTTGATGCCGTCGCTCATAGATGGTGGCAACCTTTCCAGCCTTTCCAGTCGGGTGAAAACCAGAGTGGAAAGGCTGAATTTCTTTTGGCGTCGTCCTAGAAATCGTCCTCGAGGTTTTTCTATACGTTGTCCTTGAGGTCGTCCGAGAGGTTGTCTTCAAGGTCGTCCTAGAAGTAATCCTTGATGTCATCATAGACGTCGTCCGCGAGGTCGTCCTAGAAGTCGTCCTTGAGGTCATTCTAACGTTGTCCTAGAGATCGTCCTAAAAATCGTGCTTGAGGTCGTCCTACACATTGTCCTTGAGGTTGTCCTAGACGTCGTCCCTGAGGATTTCCTCAAGGTCGTCCTGGAGGTCGTCCTCTGGGCATCCTCCTAGATTTCGTAAAGAAAACAGCTTCACTGGTCCTCCATCTTCACGTGAAGTGGAAGGGCTCTACATTTTTTCAAATATTTCCTCGTTGTAGTATTAGGTGCTGATAATTCAGCACCTAATAATGATGATAACACTACCAGGCCTCGTACCGTCCCTTGCGCCTTATCGCCTTTCGCCACCCGCCCCTATGCAAAGGACACCTTTCCGTCCCTCGCACCTACCGGTCCCGTGAGCAACCCTCCCTTCCCCCGTCTTTCCCCCACGTGCTTTCGTGGAAGGAATGGCTAGCTCCACCTCCAGGCACCGACGTACCCGTCGCAGTCGTTGACCACTCCAGTCTGTCCGGACGGGAACGTAGGCCTTTAACAAAATAAAACTTTCTCTCTCTCACACTCACTGCCGCGCTCGAGACAGCCCGGGTCGTGAGGAAGGCCGCCCCCTCCCCACTGCGCAGGCAGTGCGACTGGCCCAGCTGGTGCCCACCTTGACAACGGAGGGCCCCCGTGCGGCCTTGGCCAAGGCCCTGGACCAGGAGCTGGCGCGCCTGCAGCGGCTGGCCAAGCATGCCCCCTGCGGGGAGGCGTCCCAGGAGCCCCGGCTGCACCACCCAGGGCTCTTCCTGCTCCTCAATGGCATCCCCGTGCAGCCGCACCTGCGCAGAGTCCTACTGGAGCAGTTCGCACACCCGGACCTCGAGGGGGACCCCACGGGGAAGCTCCTCAGGCAGGTGGGTGCCCCGAGAGGGGGGTGTGGGGTTCCGAGACAACGCATCCTACACTTTCTCTCGTCGTAACTTGGCAGACAACGAGAGCTACGGTCCCGCTCGGAGGAAGACTCATAGCTGTACTCTGTCTCGCTGCAGTAGACTCTCATTCATTCAAGCTCTAGGAAGCCAAGAAGTTTGTTTGAATTACAGGAAATTGATCCAAATATGATCCAAAGTAAAATTATGATTTGCCATATGAATGGCTACACATACAAAACAGATATTTGATGATTTCCTCTAGATAGGCCTACTGATCATAAGCAAGTATTCTATGCATGAAACATTTGGGAAATGTATGACTTAAGTTTCTTTATCCCTCAGAAATGTTGTTTATCATGGACAGTTCAGACAGCACATGACAACTCAAAACAATATTAAGTTTGTTCATCGGGCCAACATGTTGTCTAATGTGAACTATTAGTTGGACACATGAGCGATGAAAACAAGCACCGAGCGACAGAGTGCTCAAAGCAACAGGTGCGGACGCTGTGACATGGACCTGTTTCATGCCACCGCATCACAGCATCCACGCAAGTTGCTATGGAAATTTTCACGCAGTGCCCGTTTTCATAGCTCACCTGTGCCTTGCTTGAGCCACGTCGAGTGCGCTTCCCACCGAGCACCAGTGCACTGCAGGGAAGCAACACCTACGAAAGCAATCTCCGCGGATGTTGCCTCCCTACAACGCACCGGTGCTCGGAAAGAAGCACACTCAACAGGGCCGTGAGAACAAAAAGTGTTAATTAAGTATAAACTGCATCTAAGCGATTTGACAAGCGACGGCGACCCGCCGTCGCTGCTGCTCGGTCAGTTGCATGACGAAGCAAACCGCATGAAAGCGACGGGAGCAAGTGACCAAGGCGACGAGCGACGTTTTCTAGAAATCCAAAAACCAAGTGGCGCGGCAAGCAACAGTGAAAAATCTCCGTCGCTCGTTGCTGACTCTCGTCTCTTGTGCCGTTGCTCGTCTCATCGCTTGCCAAATCGCTTACATGTGGTTCAGCCTTTACACGAAATTGCCATTCTAATTAAGCGGCTTATGAATACATTAAAAACATAGAGGGACAACCGAAATTTTAAAATTTGTTTTAATTAACCAGAGGTACGAAATATCCGAGTTTGAATTATCGCGAGCCTACTGTAGTTGCGGGCAGTGCTGTCGAAGCCACGGGGAAGGGAGGAGACAGAGGAAAGCCACTTTTGTACGAATTTTGAGCGATGAGCCTATCTTCTACGGGGAGAAAAGGTACACTTGGGGCACGTAAAAGAGGGCCCGAGTAAGAAAAGAGTTTCTCCTTCCCTCTTCTCCAACTGCTTGGGTTACTCTCGCCCCTTCACCTGTGGCATGGAGGTAGGAAGCTTCTGGAGGTGACAGGAGGCCACCAGAGGTGACGCCAGAAGTGTAGAGGGACACGCCCCCAACGATGACCAAGACCAAGAGACGCTATTGGACATAAAGGAGGGAGTTGACTTGGCGCCAGCAGCTCCACACTTCTGGCTTCCCTCAACACTTCTGGGTTCACCTCTGGTGGCCTCATGTGGCCTCCAGAAGCTTGCAACCTCCATGACCTCTGGTTAGGCCGTCACGTGCTACGCCTCTGTTGCTCCGATAGGATCGAATGGGACACGGCGTTCGCTCTTTGCCAAGTTACGGTGAAACAAAGTATCTGTAAAATAGTTGAAGCCTCTCCACTGGAATTTTGACGTGATCACATTGAGATCGAGCAAAGACAGCGATTGCACACGAGTGCTACGTCAGGCTTTTTAAAGGGTCTTCGAGTATGTGCGCCTCCACTTTTGCAAAAACACGACACACAAGGGCTCGGCGATCCGGGAAAAATGTGTGCGACTCGAAATACGGCTATTCTTTCGTACGAAGACCACCGGGTGGAAACCGGCTGTCAAGGGCTTTCCTCACTTTTTTTTTCCTTCTGTCACGCGCATTGTTACTAGAACAACTCAGTGGGGAAACTGCCATAGGAGCCTGCTATCGAGAGCTGGCTTCGACCCGTACTCAACAAGAGTGTAGCGCCACTGCCACCATCTGCCTCAGCGACCACTCCGGAAACTATGCACATCTGTGTTGGCAAAATAAACTTTTTCTGACTTCCTTGTCTTAAAACAGACGAACTACGAACAAACGGAATACCGTATTTACTCGCAGAATGAACGCACTTCTTTTCCGAAAAATCGATGCAAAGTTGGGGGGGGGGGGGGGCGTTCATTACGCGAAGTAAAATTTTTGCGTCCGTATTTACTCGGATAATGAACGGACCTTTTATCGGAAAGATCGACGTAACTTCTTACCTCTTTGAGCGCGGCGCGCGACTCCAAAACCAAACTGCGATGCGCAAAAAAAAAAAATATTCCTCTCTTTTTTTTCTTGCTTCCGTGTTTTCTTTTTTGTTGTTTTTTCCGCCTTTCGCAAGTTGTTTTGTTTGCCCATGCATTCGCGACCTCGCTGCATAGGATAGAAAAGTGGGTTCATTTCGAGGGCTTCTCGCTTCTCTTTCCTAAGTGCGAGGAGGAGGCGAGGGCAGGATGGCTTCATTATGTGCGCTTTGCTTAGGCGAGGGCTTCTCCACTTTTCTTTCTAATCTCCTTGCGCGCGACGCACGACCCCGAAACCAAACTGCGCTGTGCAAAAAAAAAAAAAAAAAGCTTTTCTTTTTTTTTTTTTTTCTTGGTTCCTTGGATTGTTTTTCTTTTTTTTCCCCCCTTTCGCAAGCTGAGGGCTTCTCTTTCTTATCTCCTTGCGCGCGGCGCGCGACCCAAAGTCCAGACCGCGCTGTGCAAAGAAAAAGAAAAAAAAAAAAAAAACTCCTTTGTTTTTGTTTTTTTCTTGCTTCCGTGGATTCTTTTTTTTCCCGCCTTTCGCAAGCTGTTTCGTTTCGCTTTGCTTAGGCGAGGGCTTCTCCGCTTCTCTTTCTTATCTCCTTGCGCGCGGCGCGCGACCCAAAGTCCAGACTGCGCTGTGCAAGAAAAAGAAAGCTCCTCTTTGTTTTGTTTTTTTCTTTTCTCTTGGTTCCGTGGATTGCAAATAAAAAAAAAGCTCCTCTCCATGTTTTTTTCTTGGTTCCGTTGGATCTTTTATTTTTTAACGCCTTTTACAAGGCGTTTTGTTCGCCCACGCATTCGCGACCTCTCGTACCAGGATAGAAAAGTGCGTTCATTTCGCGCGCGTGGGGGGAGGGGGTCAAATTTTTGACGTCCGAGTTGGGGGTGCGTTTAATACGCGAGGGAAAAAAAAGTCCAAATTTTGAGAGCCGACTTGGGGGGTGCGTTCATTACGCGAGTGCGTTCATTGTGCGAGTAAATACGGTAAACTCGCCACAAAGGGGCGGCGCCGTAATCAAATCTAACTGGCCGTGGCTCCGTTCCAGTGGATGCAAAGGTCTGGGTTCCAAGGACGAGTTTGACAACCGAATAGTTGTAGTAATGTTGGTCACGCGCAGTGAGGACCCAAGAATATGTTTATGAACGGGATTTCATAAAGTTTTGCACAATCAGCCAGATATTACGTACCGTTTGATGTGCATCTTTGAATTTTTGACTCCCGAGAAATGCCCATAGCACGGCGCTCTCTGGCAAGGGCAGTCGAGTGTTTCGCAGCAAAAGGACGTAAAATGCGCAAAATGAGAAGGTAGTCAACTTTATTCGAGCGTTCACATGCCAAGCAAACGGAAGTTTAACGTGCCAGACACTCTTGAACCAAGCTTTGGACCACCAAGTCACGAAGATGACGTGAGTATCTACACACAGGCAGATAGATAAATCTTGACACACCTCTTTAGGTACCGCTAAAAGATTGACTAGCCACAATCCTTCCTTTTACATGTAGCTACATGGCTGTAGCATTGCAGATGAAAACTGCTCATTAAATGGAAACTTAGAAAAATGCAAGAAACTTTTTTGCAATGTCGGTATACCAGCCTTAAGTTGCGGTGTTACTGGACTGAAGCAAAAAGATACAATACCATGGCGGAATTATGCAATGTCAATCACATGCTGTAAAAGTTTTATTCTCTCTTCTTGCCTATCCACATTGAGCCTATCCAGATTGGGGAAACCGTACAATTTCTCGCTTTTCGAGTCAGTTATGAAAAGTGTAGAAGTGTGTGGCGACAGCACTGCCTCCTGCAAGGGGTAACACCACCTATGGCTACATAGTTACGGTGCTCTACAAGAGATGGCGCTTGACGCATAAAAAAAAATCGTGTTACACTGTGAATATAAAAAAAATGCATATAAGTCGCAATGTTGTACAAGACTCACCAAGAAAAATGTTTGAAAAAACCCGTGCCCTTTACACCAGAAAATATAGTACACGTTTGCAAGTCCGGCTTCAGGGCGCCGCCATCTTGATCAGTTGGCGTGCGCTTGGGCGCGGCCATAATCTGATTTCGACGCCTTAGCAAGGCTACGTAATCGGATTATAGCACCATAAATACAAAAGCGCAAAGGACAAGGACAGAACACAGAATGAACAGGACAAGCGCTTTTGTATTTATGATGTTTAACCAACTAGCCCAACAGTTAATTTTAATTCAGGATTATAGCACGTTCACGTGCACCCCAAATGAGCAAGATGGCGGTGCCCTGAGGCCGGGCTTGCAAACATGTTAACGCATGCATTTTGCCCCCCACCGAAAAAAAATTACTGGCTACGCCACTGGTCAACAGTCGACCGTCTTCGCTTAGTCATACTTAGTCCAGCATACTTAATCTGCAGGCTACAGTCACTGGCATGCTTAGTCCTCAGGAGACCGTTGGCAGCGACTCTTACTTTGGCAAGCATACTTATCCGCAGGTCACCATTGGTGGCAGGTTGTAGGTTGTACTTGGGTAGTTCAGCTTACTTAATCCGCAGACGATTGTTGGTGGCGATTCATATTTTGTCCATCATGCTTAATCCGCAGGTGGCCGTCGGCGTGCACAGCTGGTTCTCGATGAGCCCTAGCTCCCCACCGGAACTCGCAACATTATGGGGTGAATCATAGCGTACCAAGGGATAGTGCAGCGGGCGTACTACGTCAGAACTTTAGAAAAGAATCAATTAATAGAGTAGAGGGTGCGAGAAACCTCCTCTCCTCACGATTAATTTACTATCACGAGGGGCTCCTCGAAATCCAATAGTACTAAAAATTCAAGGCCCTACACGCACCCACCAAGAAGCAGAAGCCATGGGAAACTTCTCATTAAAACACGCTCGTTACACACACCACTCCCGAAGAACTTTCAATCATTCTGATGGACCCGGAGATCACAGGTGTGTGTTGCGTGTGCAACGCATGCGAAACCACCAAAAGCTCCCACTATCGAGCATAACAAATCATAACGCATGGACGATACACGCACGACACATTCTGTGTTCGCTGGGTTAATCAAAATAATTGAGGCAGGTTTAATTTTTTTTTTTTTTCTTTTTCAGTAATAAGGCATTTGAGGTACATAATTGTTCATAGAAACGATAAAATTCACAAAACACAACTTTTATGACCACCGAGACATCGAAGACACCTCTATAAACACTTTGTCCGCATATTTGCACAGTCGCGGGGACCGAAACGACCCGAGCAATTTTTGGAGTCGCGGACTTTTTATTCTCCCTTTTTTGCCCTCCGGTCTGCATTTGAATCTTTTTGTTTATCTTGGCAAATATGCAACTTTGCGGCGAAAATTTAATTGGCCGACGTTTTAAAACCACGTTCTAGCTTTTTGTGCAGAAAACTAAATTAGATTTTGGGGTTTTGGGGCAACACCACCCGGAACATCCGAAGCCCACGCACTACCATTTGGAAGTCGTCGCGGCGGGATCAAGCATAGATCTCGATTTCTCACGAGCGCCACATCGGTGTCTGGCTGGACCTTGTGTCGAGTTAATGCGTTGAAAGGATGCTCGGCACGAGGCTCTGACCCAATGGCCGAGTCGTGACGCCGTCCGAGCGCGACGACGTTGCGTCAAAGTAGAGAAGCGGTTCGCAGGCGTTGATAATTTTAGGTGGTGTTGGTCGGGTATTTTTGTCCCGTTGTGTCCGCGCTCCATCCCGTTGCCCGAAGCCCACCCCTCTTTTCCCTTGTTGAACGTCGTCAGGAGGCCCTGCAGTGCCTGGCACAGCTCAGGGGTGGCTCCGAGTCCGAGGAGGCGGCGGAGGAGGCAGCGTACCGGGGCTGGCACGCCCTGTATGCGCGCTTCCGGCAGCTGGCCACCGCCCTGGCCTGTAGGGCTGGACCGGCTGTGGGCGGGGCGCCTGCCCGAGGCCCTGTTGCTGCTCGCGGGGGCCTGCGCCCTCAACGAGGCCCTGCAGGGGGGGCCGCCCCCGGCGGGGCCCAAGGCCCGCCACCTGGGCCTCGACCCCAGGCTGCTGGACCACTGCCGCAGGCTGGCGTTGCTGGTGGGTGCAAGTCATCTTGCCCGGCGAGCGACGGGGCGGAACTCGGTCGGATGGGGCGTGGCTCTCTGAACGGGTCAAACGTGACCCAGGCTCTAACCGAATGGGTTTTGGGGTTTTAGGGGCGAAGCTCCTTAGGGGCTAGCCATGTCCGTCCACCGTCCGCCGTCCGTTGTAGGCCGGCGTCGGGTGCTCGTGCTTCTTCTCGTGAGATCACGTGCTCACGAGCACGTGAGCACATGCTCACGTGCTCGTGTAGGGGAAAAAGAAGATGAAAAAAAATTATGAAAAAAGAAAAAGAAGAAAAAAAAGAGGAGGGGGTTCTGAGATGCCATCCCATCTGTCTGCTTAAAAAAAGAAAAAGAAGAAAACCACACATTCTCCTACTGCCATGAATGAAAAGGACCGAAAAGCTCGGCATGCAGCGCCTCAGCGTCTACGTAGACAGCAAGCTGCTCCGGAGACCAGGGCGCGAGAAGCTGCTGCACAGCGTCAAAAACGCCAAGCGGACCCGGAGTTGAGAGCTCGGGAAGCGGCGGCAAAGCGTCAACGCCGACAGCAAGCAGCAATACCTATGACCAAAATCGGTATCATCAGCACCACCCGAGCTTCGCCCCAATCAACATCATTTTTGCTGCGCTTCTTACTGCGAGGCAGAGAAGCGCCCAATTGAAGTTTCTCTGCCTTGCAGTAAGAAATGAAACTTTTATAAAATCGGTAGAGCGCCAAACCCACACTTCTGAGCATACCGAGCTAACCGAGAGGCTCCTACGCGTCGGCCACTTTCCTGAGCGTGCGGGCTGGACGCAATAAAACTTGACGTGCATGCTCTGGTTCTGAGTAGAAGAATCCACCCTACCTCGTGCCCCTTGCACGTTTTTGCTCTTGGACCTAACAAGTGCCCATCCCCCAGCTTTCGAGACTACAGTCGCCGACCGATTTTTTGGACGCCAATAGTTTGCACTTGTTCGATATTTCGGACCTAAAAGAGGAACCGTGACCTACCCGATAGAAATAGTTCATATTTACGACCGATGTTTCAGACAGCTTGAAGTCCGAAAGTTTGATTTTTCGAACAAAATCATCGCGAGCGATCAGTGGGAAACACCACCGAGAAGCGGCCATTTTGAATTCTATGTTGACTGCACTTGGATTGGCTTGGTTTGGCAGCGCTGCTTGAGTACTGCAAGGTGATGCTGTACGGCCTTTTTTTCTCTAGCTGCATGTCATTATCATCATCATTGTTGTTACCATTTTGCTTTGTTCATTCACCATTGCAGTCGTGGACTTGCGCCTCTCATCTTGATCTCGTCTCGTTGAATCGTGTTTTCGGACTATGCTGGCTTGGAAGTCATTGCCCCATCCGTTCTCCCGCCGCCGTGATGTCTCGCTGAGAAGCGAAGAAAGTACTCGACCATAACGCTAGAAAAGAAGGCAGTGATTCTCAAGCTAACAGAAAGTTGTTGAACCCAAACGGAGGCATAACCTGAAGCAAGGCACGCAGGCATAACGTGAAGCAAGGCACTATTTATGGCTTTTTTAAGCCCGCTTAGACATAATAAAGCCAGGTTTTTTAATCTGCTGATTTTTCGAACTGCTTTATTTTTCTCTCGTTTTTTCGGTCCAGTAAAAAAATCGGTCGGCGACTGTATCTCCAACTTATACGTGAGCGCTTGCTCGGTATTTTGTAGTATTTATTTTTCCGTGAGAGAAAGATCACTTGTGGTTATGGGTAATGGAACAGTGTTTAAATCTTGCTTGAACATTTTTATGCTTATTTTAAGGAACTTCTCGCAGCTTTAAATTGGCATATGGCATTTTTGTGAGTTCTGAACCCTGAGGATTTTGGCAGCCTGATCTTGCAGTGCTTTTTTTTCGTGGTGCTTTTATTATTTTTATGGTGTACAGCTTAGTCAAGAACTGCCCTGTTTAGCGTAGGAGTGGAAGAGCTGGTCAGGTCCCAAAGTAGTCGAGCTAATGAACTACTGCAGTTTCATCTTGAGGTGTGAAACAGTAGGAATCTTTAGAACACCATATGCAATTTTAGCGCAAGCTAATACTAAATTTAGCACTTACGTTAGCACACGCTACGCAAGAGACTTTTAAAATAGGGCTTCTCTGCCGCGACGCAAAAACCCAAGCATCCCGCGCCTGCAGCACCACCAAGATTCAGTAACAATTTTTATTTCACACGAAGTGCTGTAACTTGAGAAAAAAATATGTTTTTGGTTCAGAGTAACATTTTGGATTTGTTTAAATATGAGAGTGCGACGCAAGCTGTTGACCACTTGTGTCCGCCAGTGTCACCTTGGCAAGAAAGGTCTCGTGTACTGACCTTTGCACACCGTACCTTCGCCGAGAAACATTCGCGCGTCGCAAGATGCAAGGTGCTGGCGATCGTTGCCCACCTTGCTGTGCCTTCCAAACCGTTAATGACGAGCACCTCCTCTAGGAGTGCAGTGTCGTCCCGTATTGAAAATAGCAGTCGCAAGGATGGTGCTGACCAGGGCTTAAAGTCTGGGGGGTCTCAGGGGGTCTCGGACCCCCCACTGATTTTAACGGATGGTCTGAGACCCTCCTCCATAGCCCCAGCATTAGTGAAATCAAAATCATATCTTGCAATAAAATAGCTTGTTTTCAGGGATGTGACATTTGGGGATTAGCAATTTGAGGGTTGCAGGTACGGCGGGGACAGACTCAGCAGTGGATTTTATTTTATGTGCATCTAATACATTTCGTCAGAACACCCCCCCCCCCCCCTCCACCCTCCCCCCTTCTTGTAGGGACCCCCTCAACTTGCGGGAGACTTCAAGCACTGGTGCCGACTTTACGCTCGCAACGCCTGCCAAAGCTGCAGCAGCCGCAGTCCTGGGAGCCGCCATTTTCTAATTATGCTCATCTTGGCAAACTACTAAGTGGCATTAGCCAACTTCTCGTGCATCGAAAACATTGCCTACTAAGAATGACAGTTGTCCATGCTCCATTGCCCCTCATTGTGAGAACAAGTTTGGCAGGTCACAAAATACAAAAATAGTATTTTTGAAAATTTTTCTTCATTGCACATTGAAAGTTAACCCATTCCTGATTTTCACCCAATTTGCTCTCACTTTTGGGTGGGCTATATCTCGGGATATTACGGTAGTAGCAATCCTTGAAGGCTGAAGGACAGTTCTACCTTTTCATAGAAAATTCTGAGCTGTGCCCCATCATACATGCCGAAAATTAAAATACTTTCTCTATGAGTGTCCCCTTGAAAAGTTCATAAAAGTACTATTTGCCCATGTTTCTTCTATACAAGCAATCTTTTAACACAGAATATGTTACTGTCAAATCTCGATACACCTCCTGCGCTGAAGCTTTGAACAAACTGTGGCACCCTTATTTTGGGTATTACAAGCTCACCTAACTGGGGCTCGCACTACTTATGGCACCTTCGCTGATCTTCTATCTTTCTATAGTGCTAAAGAACGGAAAAACACCTTTAGACGTCCAAAATCGGCCAGATTCAACGAAACAGTCACCGACCGATTTTTGAGACTTCGCAAGGGCCGAAAAAACGTCCAAATAACAAAGCAGTCCGAAAATCAGCAGATTAAAAAACTTGCCCTTATTATGTCTAAGCGTCAATAGTGCCTTGCTTCAGGTTACGCTTACGCTTGTGTTCGGCCACTTTTTATTAACTTGAGAATCGCTGCCTTCTTTTCTAGCGTTGTGGTCGAGTACCGTATTTACTCGCAGAATGAACGCACTTTTTTTCCTGAAAAATCGATGCAAAGTTAGGGGGGGGGGGGCGTTCATTACGCGAAGTTAAATTTTTGCGTCCGTATTTGCTCCCTTAATGAACGGTACTTTTATTCCGAAAAATCGACTTAACTTATCTCTTTGCGCGCGGCGCCGCGCGACTCCAAAGCCAAACTGCGATGCGCAAAAAAAAGAAAAAAAAAAAATGCTTCTCTCCATGTTTTTTTTTTTCTTCTTGCTTCCGTGTTTTTTTTTTTTCCGCCTTTCGCAAGTTGTTTTGTTTGCCCATGCATTCGCGACCTCGGTGTACCAGGATAGAAAAGTGCGTTCATTTCGAGGGCTTCTCGCTTCTCTTTCCAATGTGCGAGGAGAAGGCGAGGGCAGGATGCCTTCATTATGTGCGCTTTGGTTAGGCAAGGGCTTCTCCGTTTTTCTTTTTCTTTCTATCTCCTTGCGGGCAACGCGCAACCCCAGAACCAAACTGCGCTGTGCAAAAAAAAGAAAAAAGAAAAAGATCTTCTTTATGTTTTTTTTTCTTTTCTCCTGGTTCTGTGGATTGTTTTTTTTTTTTTTTTGCCGCTTTTCGCAAGTTGTTTTGTTTCGCTTTGCTTAGGCGAGGGCTTCTCGGCTTCTCTTATCTCCTTGCGCGCGGCGCGCGACCCAAAGTCCAGACTGCGCTGTGCAAGAAGAAAAAAAAAAGCTCCTCTCCAGTTTTTTTTTTTCTTGCTTCCGTTGGATCTTTTTTTTTTTTTTTATCTTTTTAACGCCTTTTGCAAGGCGTTTTGTTCGCCGACTCTGCCCATGCATTCGCGACCTCGCTGCACCAGGATAAAAAAGTGCCTTAATTTCGCGCGCGTGGGGGGGGGGGGGGGTCAAAATTTTGACGGCCGAGTTGGGGGTGCGTTTAATACGCGAGTGAAAAAAAAAGTCGAAATTTTAAGAGCCGACTTGGGGGGTGCGTTCATTAGGCGAGTGCGTTCATTTTGCGAGTAAATACGGTACTTTATATGCTTCTTAGCGACACTTAGCGGCGGTCCAAGCCAACATAATCCAAAAACACGATTCACCGAGACGAGATGAGAGGTGCAAGTCCACGACTGCAGAATGGCGAATGGTAACAATAACGATAATAATAATGCACAGCAAGAGAAAATCAAAGCCGTTACATAGTGTCACCTAGCAGCAGGACTTAGCATTACTCAAGTAGTGCTACCAAACCAAGCCAATCCATGCACAGCCAACATAGAATCTAAAATGGCGGCTTCTCAGTGGTGTTTCCCGCTGATCGCTCGCGACGAATTTGTCCAAAAATTTTAACTTTCGGACCTTAAGCTGTTTGAAACATAGGTCTCGAATACACACTATTTCTCTCGGGTAGGTCACAATTATTTTTTTATTAGGTTTGAAGTATCGAACAAGTCCGAATTATTGGCATCCGAAAAATCGGTCAGAGACTGTAACACGTCTCTTATCTCTGCATGATGACGTCAAAACATCTGGCATCCCGACGTGTTTATTTCCCTTTTTTCTTTGGAGGGCGTGAAACGGCCTTAGTGTCTTATTAGCTTTAACCTGTGCTTTGACAGCATTCGAATTTTTGTTGTTTCTTTGTATTTTCCTCGGGATCTTGCATTCCGCACCAGAGCAGGCACGCGTCTACATGTGTGGCAGTGTGAGAGGCTCAAGTTTGCCCTACCGAAAACAAATCCTAATAAGGCCCTTTTTGCAGCGCCCCCTGGGCAATGCAAGAAGCCTATATAATAAATGTCACGGGACCACCGAAAATCATTAGTTATTCTGAAATATTGCGTAGTGAAAACCTCTTAGATTGGCAGTTTATAATAATTAAAATGGACGAAAGAAATAACCCACCTCTGCAACGAGATGGCACTCGGTCTTTTCCGATGAAAATGAGTTGCATGCAAGGAATCTGTAATCTGTTTCTGGTAGGTGCAGCACAAACACTACAGGATGCATGATTCCATACCGTCGATGTTCTTGTCAGGCACCACCGGTCACATCGGTACAGCTCGGCACACAGCAGCAGTCTGTTCGAACGCAGTGTGAACGAACGCGTTTGAACATGTTGTACCGTTGAGTAGAGACAAAGGCAGCTAGATTTAGCATCTACCCACTAATCTTTCCAATCGGAGCTCGGTGCTCTGACGTCCTTGCCCGCTTTCATCCCCTCCTCCTCCCCAGTTTCTCACTGTATAGCTTTGGCAGGACTTTCTTTCAAAGATGCTACGCGTGACGATGTTCGGACCGTCGAGGCAACGTTGCACGCAGGCAAGTTCCTCCGTGCAACATTGCCGCGGAGCAACGGGCAATACACTGTGTCTTCACTGCCTTTGCTCGTATGGCATTTTCTAAATCTCTCTGGTGTGACATTTGTGCAGGAACTGAACGAGAAGTGTGCCAGCCAGTTCGAGGAGGGCAGCCTTGAAGAGGGGCTGGAGGCCCTTCGACTCATGTCCCAGGTGGTGCTGCCCTACCTGGCGCCCCTGCTGGCCCCACAGGCATCGTCCAGGGATGCACGCGCCATCGAGGAAGTCCGCAGCCGCTGGTGCGCCATGCTGGGCCTCGCCATGACCGGTCAGTGGACCGTCCGACCCCCCCCCCCCCGCGTCCTCCTTTTATACCTTCTAACCATCACCGCACAGCTTACATTACCTCTATGAAGACATCCCTATCCTTGCCTGATTTCTCCCTCTAACTTAAAGCCTCGCCAAGCGCTATTTTCAGAACCACCTCGCGTATCGTCGCGCACCAATCGTCAACTAAAGTCGGGTTCCCCCGTTGCGGCGCATCTTCTTAAAGGGGGAAGCTGGCATGGAACCTAAACTTTATTATTTTAAAGTATGAAATTTTTGGGGTACATTCATAGCACATATATAAGAGTAACTGCGATGTTTCATAAAGCTGTGCCCGTGGGTTTTTAATTTACAAAAGCTTTTTCAGTATGGTTCACTTGCTTCCTTTATCCCAGGCCTGGAGAAATAGCAAAACACAGTGGGAATGTGAAATTTATTATAAGCATTCCTGGAGAGGCACCCCAAGGCATGACAAAGCCCTTTTTTAGTAATTTCTTTTCAAAACATTTTTTGCACAACATTGAATTTCATATTGTTGGTCATATCCTCATCCATCAAATTTAATTTGAGTATCATAAAATTTTAACTCTATTTTTTAAAAAAAGGAAGCTTGTCATGCGCTCAAGAGGTGATTTAGGAACAGAATAAAAAAACTGCTTGCAAATTTATTTAACAGATCCTGAGATATTGCAGGGACGAGCGCCAATGCTAGCGAAAAAAAATCTATTTTGAAAAAATGGCAGTTGAACATGGTTAAAAAAAAAAAGTTAACTCGTCCAGCTTACTACTCTATGGCAGTTGAAAGTTGCACAGACATTTTCAGCATTAAGCCGGTTTCACGTGGCTCGATTCTGCTTGCGATTTTCATTCTCGTGCGGCAAAGAGCTTGTGGACATTGTACTCATGCACATAAGTCACCATCCACGGCTTTTATCCATTTGTTTTCTCTCGAGCTAGTAATGTTGCACCCGAAAATCATGAAAATTGCAAGCCACGTAAAATGGCTTTACCCGCGGAGTAGCTGGAAGTGTAGTTGCACACTTTATTTTTGTTCCGCTGTTGTCTTTACTTAGTTTTGACGGCCGATGGCATAGATAGAAGAATCACAATCTTTGCAGAATCACATGGCTATTTTAGCCACCGGGAGAGACATTCGCATTTATCAGGAAACCGCCCCCTCAGCAGACGACGTGCCGGGAGTAAATGCAGCCTAGCATACCAGTTTGAGGTTGCTTTTTCTATTCCACCGTGACCCAAAGAGAAGGGTGCATACACTGTTTCCCAAAATCTAGAAAATTGAACGGAACTGCCCTTTAATCTCTGTTGTGGCTGAGACGGGAGCAGTAACGTGGAACATTGGATTGCTTGCAGAAGAGAAGCAGGAGCGGCTACAGGAACTGCTCAGCAAGCTGTTGGACCCCGGGGCAGAGCTCCCCGTCCCTGCGGTTGCTCCTCTGACCGTCCCGCGCCTGCCCGACCTCGGGGCTGCCTTCGAGACCGCCATGCGCCGCCTTACTGCCAGCGGACAGCTGGAGGCTGCCCTCTCTTCTGCCTCTTAGCCTCCTTTCTTTCCTTCTCAACTCACAGTCCTGGGCGCGGCCGCGACTGACCTGCGTCTTCACCGGGCCTGTTTGGTTTTGTGCCAGCTGGCAGCTATCATGTCGGTAGTTAGTGCGAGACATGCACGCACGTGCGAAGAGAATCACGTTCGTGCGTCGGCTCGAAGTTCGGTTGCCGTCGGGCCACTCGAAAAGTCGTCAGACAATCTGTGCCTGTGTCGGAGCAGCACTTTAGATGCAAACTAAAAGTTTCTTGTCTTTTTTTTTTTTTTCTTCGCTTTGGGATTAGGCGGAAAGATGGGGGTCTCTATTTTTCTTCTTTTCATTCTTTTACTTGGGCTTCCACGTCCTTGAACAAACTAACTTACTTGCTAGGGTGCTGTTCCCCGCCCTCTTTCTTCTTAACTCAATTTTGTTTAGTTTGCAGTTGCGTGTGCTAGGTTTAGCGACCCGTTTTTCTACGGTTTCGAACGTCTCTTTTTTTGGGCGTGTTATCAATTCTCCTTTGCTGTTTTCCTCAAGACACTGGCCTTGTAACTTCGAGGCACCCTTAGCTTTAGTTTGTCAATTTGTGAGAATAAGTCTGCCCGAAGCTGTAGACTTTATTGGGCATTGCGGCAATTTATGTTTGAACAAAGTTTTTGAATGCATGGGACCTAGGTTTTTCTTCCAATTCCGATCACAGTTGTAGAGTTCTTAGCGCTCTTTGCTTCTCTCTAACATTGTGTAAATTTTTGTGTACAAATGTAAATAAAATCATTGTTTCTGTTGCACTATTTATTTTTAACTTCCCCACTGCTATGAAGAATTTGGCTACATATTGTTGGCAAACTTGTTTGTTGTCTCGATGTAAAAAGAAAAGTGTACTTTTCATAAGACATATTTCTTGCACTCATAGTTCTGTCGCACAGAATTCATTGCCACGGATGTGCTTATTTCGTGCTACAAGGTTGTTTTAATGCGATAGCATTATTAAACTACTAAATATTTTCAGCTATGTATATTCTGGCCTCCTAATACGCAGTAGGTATGCACAGTAGACCATTTCAGCTCACTGTGCTTGCACCTCATTGTGTGGCACGCATGCGGAGCGGCATTAGGCACTCCTTCACATTTGCACCCTCTTCGAAAGACCCGACGACCTTGACATCATCCTAGAGGTTGTCCTGGAAGTCTTCCTAGACATTGTATTTGACGTCGTCCTTGAGGTTGTTTTAGAGATCACCCTAGAGGTCGTCCTAGACATCCTTTATTTAATGCAAGAGCATTATTAAGCTACTACAAGTTTTTCAGCTATGTATATTCTGGCCTCCTAATGTGCAGTAGGTATGCGCACTAGACCATTTCAGCTCACTGTGCTTGCACCCCACTGCGCCGCACGTATGTCGAGCGGTAGTATGCTCTCCTTCATATTCGCACCCTCTTCGAAGAACCCGACGACCTTTACGTCGTGTTAGACATCCTCTAGGACATTGTCCTTGAGATCACCCGAGAGGTTATCCTAGACAGCATCTTTGACGTCGTCCTAGAGGTTGTCTTAGAGGTGGTTCCAGATCTCTGATGTCCTTGGACGACATCAAGGACGACCTCTAGGGTGATCTCAAGAATTTGGCATAAAGTTTCTTCGCTAAATTTAGCGAAAATATTGATGTCGCAACCTATGCACCAATTTAGTTTCCCCACTAAATTTGGAGGTGTGCAACGATAATTGCTATTGCATTCATATATCACCCCTGTAGTTTCTACAAATTTGCCTCGACCATATATTTGCTACCCTGTCTTTTGTTTTTCGATCTTGCTGTGATGACGTTGAAAAATGACCGCATCTCCACGTGGTGAATGATGTTGATTGGGGCGAAGCTCGGGTGGTGCTGATGATACTGATTTTGGTCATAGGTATTGCTGCCTGCTGTCGGCGTTGACGCTTTGCCGCCGCTTCCCGAGCTCTCAACTCCGGGTCCGCTTGGCGTTTTTGACGCTGTGCAGCAGCTTCTCGCGCCCTGGTCTCCGGAGCAGCTTGCTGTGTAGACGCTGAGGCGCTGCATGCCGAGCTTTTCGGTCCTTTTCATTCATGGCAGTAGGAGAATGTGTGGTTTTCTTTTTTTAAGCAGACAGATGGGATGGCATCTCAGAACCCCCTACTCTTTTTTTTTCTTTTTCTTTTTTCATCATTTTTTTTTTTTTTTTTTGCCCTACACGAGCACGTGAGCATGTGCTCACGTGCTCGTGAGCACGTGATCTCACGAGCAGAAGCACGAGCACCCGATGCCGGCCTACGGCGGACGGCGGACGGATATACGGACATGACTAGCCCCTAAGGAGCTTTTTTAGGTCGAACTTTCAGGGTTCGACTGGGTCGAACCGGTTCGACGAACCTTCGACCTTTTCACAGATTCGACCGGTTCGACTTTGTGGACAGTGTGGCCAGACCTTGATACAAGCATGTCTACGTTTGGAGAATTTTTTTTTATGCAAAGGGTTATTTTATTTTATAAACAGTTGCAATTAAAAGAAACCAATTCTAATCACTGAAGAAGTTAATAACTTAATTTTTTGTACTGTATTAACTGAAATAACCAATCAGCGCTGCCCTTAAATCATCCCTTAGCCATCACCATCCAATCCGAAGCCAACTGGCCAGCCTGTCGCGCATGCGCACACGAGTCAAACCTCAATACAAGGTTCGTCGAAATTTTTCACTAAAAGTTCGAAAAAGTCGAACCTGGTCGAACTCGAACCTCGGGCGGTTCGCGACACCCCTACCTAAAAATCAGATGCGCAGGCTTTATTTTGGGTGGGTTTACTCGGACCCATTCTCGGGACGGCAAGGCAATCTGCAGTTATCCGGCAAAACCGATCTCGCCCGCGATCTTCATTTCAGAAATGCCCCGCGCTTCGACACGCTCGCTCACGTTGCACGCGAACAATAAATGTTAAATAAAAATAATAATTTCAAAACAGCCGAAAGGAAGCCTTTATAGTTTTCATAAAACGTGATGCACTGTGTTTGTTTCTTAGCAATAGAGCTAAAGTTATGGGAAGTCTGGGTAGATGGGTACCCGTGCGCTCACGCAGGCTCATAGAGATCGCAGGCTAGAGCCAGAGCGCTAAAGCTAGAGATTAAACATGAGGAAGATACACAGAAAGGGGGGACGGACAACGTCCCCCCTTTCTATGTATCTTCCTCATGTTTAATTACTGTTACCAGCACGCTCGTTTTGTACTTAAAGCTATTTAAAGCTATAAGAAATTCTTGATTTACGTCAGCAGCTGAAACCGTGCTGCATAGTAGAATAGAAGTATTGCAATCTAGAGATTAGGTCAACTTCGTTCAAGTTTTAAGTACTTAGGATATTCTCGATTTTCTTTTATTGTTCAAACTTTCCTAAAAAGAAAAAAAAAATACAAGTTAGGTGTCGCAAGCTACCACCCTATCTAAAAGACCTATTCACGGGATTTTTGTTTTATCCAACCATTGTGTGTGATTCTTTAAATCTATCCGATCATGAATCGAGTTGCCGATATGTCGTCTGCGGTCTCTGCGGTGTTGTTACTCACGAGCGCGCACTGAGCAAGGTCTCGACGGGTATACACCTTCATTAACCGTGCCAAAGATTGTGAAATCCGATCCGCCCGAACAGAGAAAGCGGGTTGCGTACCATCTCCTATTTGCGCGCCTGCAGTCGCGCGTCCATTCGCTCTTCCGGGTAAAGCACTATTGTTGACTGTTTGCAGCTGGCCGCCCTAGGCGTGGCTTGGTGATTCTAGGCGATTCCGTGTTGTGTTCTACTTGACCATCGAAGCAACCTTCGGCAACCCGTCACGATGGACACAAATCGGCCGTCGACGACGGAGACGCCAGCGGACGCAGAGCCTTTGCTGCCTGCCGAGAAACCCCCGGCGGAGAAGCCAGCGTCCACGGAACCCGTGAAGCAGGCCCGTGCCATCCTGCGCACGACGCTGGGGTCTCTCGTGTACAAGTTCGCGAAGGGCATGCTGATCGCTGGCAGTCTCTACATCATGGGCTGGCTCAACTTGAGCCCGGCCTGGTTGCTTATGGGGGTCGCCTCGTACGTGGCCCAAAAGAACTACATCGAGCAGAAACGAATTCGCACCGGCATCACGAGTACGGAGCACGAGAAGACGAGCGTGCTGGCTACTCTGGAAGACCTTCCCGCCTGGGTAGGTGGCCAGTTCCGCATTCTTCAACTATGAGTTGGTCTCGTGCTAGTCAATATGACGAACGTGTTTTCAGTCGTGCATGTAGAGTGCACGCTTGGACCGTGCACCGATTTGTTACAATCCCATTAGAGGGATTGTTTACACGGCTGGTTACTTCTGCATCAATCTATAATGCGTGCTGTCTCGATTGAAACCCTTCTTTTAAAAAAAGTTGTAGCGGAGGGTAGGTTATAAAATTTATTGATCGAATGTCAACGTTACGTCACAGTGGCCTAGTACATTAAAGATAAAAATACTTTTAAATTTCACGCAGCGGTACGTGCGAGTAATGCAGTACGAATTTTGTGGAGAATCAAACAAAATAGTGCGCAGATTGCTAAAAAAAAAAAAAAAAAGAAGCCTCATGAGAAAATACGTAGCATAATGCACTTTAAAACAAGAGCTTAGTGATGGCGTGTACTGACAGTTGACATCTTTCTCAGAGGTAGAGCTCCTTGACACCTTTGTTGGAAGGGCTATGAAGGAACGTTGACAGACCCACCTTGGCTATAGGAATTGTCTCGGTGTTTCTAAAACCCTCTATTTTCAACGAACATTCGACACCATGCATATGGCAAACTAAAAAGTGTTTTCGATGGCTTCCAAAGAAATTTAATCAGCCATCGTGCCTGTTGTTACTGCAGCCGACAGCACGGGGTCAACCCTGTTTGAACTCTAAGTGACCGGCTCCTTCGGCTTTTTGCTGTCGCTGGCTATTGATAATTGTATGATCCGACCACTAAAGATGACAAGCTCCCATCTCCTCTACCATTTCAGGAAGTTCAATTCTCTTGTCAGAATTTTTCCATTCATTATCAGCCTCCCCTGTGGCCCCTTCTCAAGCTTCTTCGTTGGTTGCCCCATCTCCGTACCTTATTTAGGAGTTGCGTCATTTTTTAATATATCCCATTTGTTTCTTTTTTTGGTGGACAGGTGTTCTTCCCTGACACGGAGAGAGCAGAGTGGGTGAACAAGGTGGGTTAGCTTTGGCTCCTGTGCGTTCTGCAAAGATCTCTATATTGATGCCAGCATTGGATGCCCTCCTCCCCAGATCCTGGGTCAGTTCTGGCCCTTTGTGGGCGACTATGTCAAGGACCTGATCCTCGAGTCTATCGAGCCGAGCGTCCGTTCCTCCCTGCCCGCCTACCTGCACAGCTTCAAGTTCGAGAGGATCGACCTGGGAGATGTGGTATGTGCCCTGACGGCACGGTCAAGACGCGCATCTTTTTTGGGTTGCATCTGCACATGCAAGTGTCAGATGTCATAGAAAATTAAGGCTGGAACTATAATTATCTTTTTATTTAAACATACCACAGGTCAAATGGTCCAAACAGGGCAAACAGATATGTGAAAGCCTATCCAGTAGAAAAATGCAAAAAACTATAAATGAATGAAACAAAGGATCAACACCAATGTTCGGGACACGTTATCAACAATCTTATAGTGCTGGCAGTATAAACTTGACACTTTGCAAAATAAGCCCACAAAGTTCTCAAGTTAGCACAGAAAAAAGGGATTGATCTAAGCCGTTTTGTTTAGCTTTACAATGTATAATTATTGTTGAAGACCCTCATGGTACCACACAGCGTATATGAAATAAGTGCCACGCTCACTCTGCACCTGAAAAGGTTTGTGTATTTGTCTGCTTATATGTGGGAATAAGTTTACTAGAATTTCATTTGACCACTCTCTTCCAGCCCCCTCGCATTGGAGGGGTCAAGGTGTACAAGGAGAATGTGTCCAGAAATGAGGTCATTATGGACCTGGAGTTGTTGTAAGTTCTTTTTTACATACACCTCTCACCTTCTCTCTTGGTGCTTATGGTCACCGAGATTTGATGTTATTTTTTTTTCGTCTTTCTTCCTTCTTCAGTTATTCGGGAGACTGTAAGTTTAGCATCAAGGTCAAGGGCTTCAAGGCCGGCATCAGGGATTTACAGGTGACACAGCATGTTCTGTGAGATACTGAGGGAGTCAAATGGATCATTGGCCCTTTGATTGGACCCTATAAATTGGTTTCTTAATGTATCAGCTGCTAAAATTTTGTACAGAAATGACCAAAGAATGTGCATTAGGTGTAAAAAAATTTCAAGGAATGAGCTTACCCAAGGAAAAAATAAACAGTGTAAATTTGCTACGTACGGTGGCCGCCTGCAAATAAAAGAACCAAAGAACCGACTTATGCTCTCCCTCGAAGGATTGACAGTCCATTTGACTTGCACGGTAGGTCGCCTCTTGAACAGTGCGAGCCTTGACCCCGTAGTTTGTCCCGTTCCCCTACCTTTCGCGCAAACCCTTTGTTTCGGGGGTGCGTCGCAGGTGCACGGTCACGTGCGTGTGGTGATGCGGCCGCTCACCAAGGAAATGCCCATCGTCGGGGGAGTCACTGTTTTCTTCCTCCGTCCTCCGGTGAGCTATCCAAGTTTGATTTGCGCATGGGAGCCAACAAGAAGGTTGTAGTTGTGCCTAAATTAACGCTTTAGTCGCCGGTTTGACCAGGAGAGGAGGGAGGTCCTTCCGTTGTCCGTCCTGCCTCCTGTGCGAGATTCCTACCTCGATAATGTTTCAACAAAATACCTTTGTGACGTTTAATGATTGTACAACTGCTTGTACAGTCAAGCTACGCTTCCTTAGCTCTTACAGGTTTCTTTGAAAACTAGGCCTTTCGGTTAGGCTAGAAACATAACTTTATCCAGTTACATTTTTGTGCCGGGAATGCGCGCATTCTAGACGTGCGGGTTTAGCCAAGGTACCGTATCTTTTTTTTTTTGACGAGCGCAGTCCAGTGAAGTTATTTGATTGTCCTCGCGAGTGGCGTCTCAATTACGACGACGTCCCATTGCGCAGGCCATCGACTTTCAACTGACCAATTTGGGACAAGTCCTGGAGGTTCCGGGCCTTAAGTGAGTTTTTTAGTTTGATTCGTATAGTTTCGATTTTATGTCGCGTAGCGGGAGCTCATTCAGAGACGGCCCGCATCACATACCCCCCGGTGCCACCTGCAAAGCCCACGGTTCTGGATAACCTTGTTGACGACTCATACAACAAGAGTGGGAAGCAGCTTTATTTTAAGAAACACATTTTATTGGTTCTGGAGCTTACTTTGGAGTTATGGCTTCAGACATTTCGTAAGCGAAAACCAAACTTGTCGCACAAATTTTCGTAAAGTGAGAAGACAAGGCTGCCTCGGAATGCCACCTTGGGTCTCCACCATGGCTTCTCAAACCAGGCTGCTAGGAATCCAGGGACTGCTTCTCAGAGAAGCCTCAGGGGTTCCCTAAGCTCTCAGATTTCCTCAACCATCCCTAATTTAGCAGATCTTAGCCACCTGCAGATGCGTAACTACAAGTGAAACTCTCCCTACCATGTACATTAATATTTACAAGATCTGTAGGCTTCCACACGACTTTATTTCAATAATATGACGCCTGGGAGGTGTTTCTTGGCTGTCAGTCAAGGCGGATAAAAGTTCCTCGAGGTCAAAAGGTTTGGGAACCCCTGGTTTACAATGTTGAAGGACCATTTGGGCGGCACACTAGGACTGATAACTTTGGGTCTTCAACATTCGTTTCTCAAATAAACTTATACTCTGCTTTTAGAGCGCAGCTCTTAGACGCCCGTTTCCGGCTTGAGCGGCGTCGGCGTAATTGCGCGGTGCATTATGGGAAATGTCCCTTAATGCACCGCGTGAGCCTTCCCCCCCCCCCCACCCAGGGTCACGTGACCCGGGGGGGGGGGGGGGGGGGGGGGGGCTTGCGTAGTGCATTATGGGACATTTCCCATAATGCACCGCTCGGTCCCCCCCCCCCCCCCCCCCCGAGGTCACGTGACACCCCCCCCCGGAGGAGATTGAAGAATGAGGGGAGGAGGAGGAGAAGGAGAAGGAGGAGGGGCATACCCTCCCCTGAGTACCCTTCCCTCCTCCTCCTCAAGAGCTGCGCTCCAATTCGGCGTTACAGGAAGTTGTAAACGGCTTTCACTTTTTTCTCTTTGTTTTTATTTCTTCCGAAATGTGCGACATTGGAATTTTTGGGATCTCTTCGAAGACTGGTGCTTCGCCGCAAAATTGACGCCCACTTGTAAACCTCCAAGAACAGAGTTCAAGTGCACGGTGGTATGCCAGCTTTCTGTCCCAAACCGAGGTCAGGCAAAGTGGGTCAGGAAATGGGCAGGGGGGGATCCATGAGACATGGCAAGATTAAGGGGAGGCACTGCTCTTAAGGCCAAACAAAAAAAAGTCTGATTTTTGAAATATTAACGGGCATTTATTATCTTGTCCTCAAGTAATTTTGTGAGATAACCCTCTTCTATCTTGAAATATCGACTTAAAAACTTAGTAAAACGGGTCTGTGCATGTTTTTTGCTATTATATATCAGACTGAACAATTTACACTCGTTGCTATTTTATGGAAGCCATATCTCTGCTTGCACACATCCAATCTTTTTTATTCTTTCTTTCTCTGGTATGTGCATGTGCAAAATATTTAATAAGAGGTATAAAATATGTTAAATATGGCATCAGGTGTTTTAGATGCCTTTTATACTTCCTGTTAAAATAATTTTAAGACAAAAAATTCATAACTGTAATAAAAGAAAAACTTGCAAATCATTTTTGACAAAGCCCCGAGGCAGGGGGGAAAAGAAGGACAACACAACACGAAGACCTTGTGTTGTGTTGTCCTTCCTTTCCCCCCTGTCTCGGGGTTTTGTCTAAAATGTTAAACCTTCACCAGCTTGTTTGTGCCCTAACTTTTTGTTTATAAAACATTTTACTAGGGCTTTCATTTGCAGCTTATTGGATTCCACAGACCTTTCAGTTTACTGAGATATGTTTATTTTATGATTTCAGTATTTCAGTTTGTCTTAATCCTTCTCATAATCCTGGCAAATTAAACATTCTACATCAACAAACCTAATTAGGCTACATCAATACCAAGTAAATATGTGTACTAGTCATATTGTAAAGGCGGGTAAGATATGTAAATTTCATTTGAATTGGATCATAAGCTATATAAAAAAAAGCTCTGAAGCAGTGTTGCCTCTTAAGGAGTTGTGCAACAATTTCAGTGCTTTGCTTAAATAAATTGGGGGTAGGTGTCTCGACCTTTCTGAAGTAAAGAACAAAAAACCGCTTTTGCCTGCATGTCTAGTTTTTATTTTAAAAATTAACAGAGATTGAGGTTTTTGGCACCTCTTAACTCCTTCACCATCTTCTGAGTTACGTGTGCTGTGACGGGAATGGGGTATGCGCTGTGTTCCGGTGAAGCTCTCTCTCTAAAGCCATCAGTGAGCAGCGAAAACTCACCCGCTCGCGACCACATGACCACGTGCTTGTGCAGCGCGATCAACAAGGCGAGAGGAGGAAAGTCTCGTCCGGGTCCGGCCATCCCCGTTCAGCTCTGCCCCCGTCCCCCTCCAGCTTCCTGGCGGCTGTTCGCGGTAGCAAATAGAGCTGACGGTTTTGTTGACCTTTGATAAACGGCGCCACTAAAACTGTGTATGATGAAAGTTTCATCGATGGTACCAGGTTTTTGACGCATTTATATTTATGTTGGAACGACAAGATTTATAGAAAAATTACCTTTTATCGAGCAGGTGTTTGCGCAACTTCCTATCTTTTTACAAGTCCCCCAGTGACGTCATGCCGCGATAATCTCATGACCGCTGCTCGCGGCTGCAGGTCAAGAAATATTATATTGTTCGCCTCGCGATTACACGGTGGAATCGCAGCATTTCAAAGGAAGAAGATGTGTTTTCTATCCTTTTTGACAAGGTAAACAATGTCAAAAGTAGGAGATGCAAACTCTTGCAACATTAAAATCGTTGCACAGCTCCTTTAAGCTCCCTCCTCCCCCTAATCTGGCTCTGGCAGAGGGTTTCCGGCTTTGCATTCTCTTCCGTTCAGGTCGTTGTGTAGGCAATTGGTCGAGCAATTAGTGAGCATTGCAATGTACTAGTAGGCATGTACCGTCAGGTGGTGCAGGTAGGGAGAAACAGTTTATTTCCTTCTTTTTAGTTCTCAGTTAGGAATTGAGTAATTGAGTAGGCACATTAAACTTTTTATTGTAAAAGATTTGAAAATTTTAAAAATATTATGATAAATTATTTTTTTATTTTATTTTTTAACTTATGGGAATACAGAGTCCACCTCTTTCCTCATAAGTGGCGCCCTGTGTCGGAGGATTATCTTGAGTGAAATGAAAAGACTAGGAAGGAGAAGAGACAAGCTTCTTTATGCTACCTTGGGGGTGACAGATAAGCCACCATAGACACAAAAGCAATGTCTCCGGAGCTGAATCTAGGTCACCGTCGCTTAGTGGACCTAACGGGATCTAGAGTCTTTATTCGAAGGATTATTCGCTCGCGCTCGTGCCACGCCCACACATCTTCCACGCGTCAAGCTTATTGGCAACCTTGTTTTCCACCCAGCCTTTCATCCGGCCTAGTAACACATGCATTTTGTACTCTCGAACAGGAAAGCCGGAAAAGGGTCTGTTGCCTCGGAGTTCTGGCAAAAGAAAATGGTAGATGTCGCCTGCCTAGGCTTCTAGTGCCAGACTGCACTTGCAACACAGGCAACTGGTCGACGAAAAAAGGAAAATAAGGGCATGTACATAAATAGCATCACAAAAACTGCAATACAGTTGTATGCATGCAACAGAAACTACAAAACAACAATTTAGAACACAACAATGATTGAAATGGACATATTCAATACATTTTATTGCCCCCTGAAGATGAGCAGGTAGGAAGCATGTCCTATGGTAAATGTTCAGGAGGTTTGGAATTTGCCAATTCAATAGTTGTGTATTATAGTTCTTGTTCTAGTTTTATAAAAGCTAAAACTAGAACCGAATTGGAGACCCTGATTTAATATTACTACCACTTCAATTTTAATAGTTTTCAGTAGTCACGTGCAAATACAGTAGTGGAAAGTGATAGTGGTTTTGACCAAATATTTTGTAACCAAATGTCGAATAGTTTTTCCAAGTCTTTCACTATTGTGCACCATGCTTAAACAAAAATTCAGCTGAACTCATGAAGCTTGTTCCCAACCTTCCACTTGTCCACTTCAAAGCTCAGATAATTTTCGTATATTTATGAACTTTGACATATAAACAACAGAATTGTTGCAACTGTCCTAATCGGGGGGGTTTATAAATATGCTTTCTATGTGCAAATATTATTTCTTCAATTTAAAATTTGACACAAAAAAACAACAGCAAAGCATACAAATGATTAGCGCGAGTTGTCAAGACATCGCTACATACCTAACTGATACTCTTGCATAACCGCGACGTGATAGCCCCACGAGTGCGCTTCTCGCCAAGCACCTGTGCACTGCAAGGAAGCAATACCCGCGAGCTGCACGGGTATTGCTTCCCCGCATGCACAGGTGCTCGGTATGAAGTGCACTCAACAGGGCAAGCTAACTCGCTGCAATCAACACTTCGAAGAGTGGATATATCCGAATTCACTGCGAAGCGGATATCGAATAGCGTAATATTCGAAACTCCTACTAGTTGAAAATTCGAATATTTTCGCAACACTATATTTTTGTATCTCATTGAACCTTTTCTGCCTAGTATTTGAAATGCTTTGCTCACATGTTGTACGTATTTTCTAGCAGTTTTGGGATCTTGGGAATGCGGTCGCTGGCCTGCCACTGTTGCAGCTCTTCTTGTTTAAATCATTGACCAAAAAACAACTAATTTGATGTTCATGTTTATGCAGCAGAAGGTCGGTCTCCCTTTGACTGCCAGCCCAATGTTTTTAACATGCACCATGCAGTAGTGATACACGACTGCACGCCGGTACGATGCTTGTCCAAATCGAAATGGGCAAGGGTGGGGATTCAACCCAGGATCCCTCTGCTCTGCAGCGAGAGCTTTTGCTCTGCGCATTCCGAGCTGCGGTGTGCTAACGTGCTCGGCCACCAATTCTTTTGTCAATGTGTGTCTTGGTGGTTTTCACACTATTTATTAATTTTGCTCATTTTACTGTTGTACTACCTTATCGTTTTTAAGTGTTGCACCTTTGTTGTCTGCACAGTATATTTTTCTACAGAGTATATAACGAGGACACTGCCAAAAATCAAATTTGAGGCAAAATTGCTTTGGAAAGCAAGTTTGAGAATTTAAGGAACAAAAGCCACGAAAGATAAAACTTTTAAAAACGATTTTTGTAATAGTCCCTGCTCTATAAAAACATATTAGCTGTCTGAGTGAAGGCAACAGTTTGTAAACTGAAAATGAGAAACAAATTAAATTGAGTCTTTAATGCATTGGACTATGTGATACTTCTGATTTTATTCTATCAAACTGCTTCTAACTTTTTATAAAGGGCAGTTTCGTTCATTGCAGGACTACCCATATGTTGAGTGGTTAGGCCCGATCAAGTCAGGTCAAGTTTGTAAATTCCACATGTCAGCAGTTTCCCTGTAGATTTCTGCTGTTGTCGTGGGTTGCGTACCTCATCCCAAGTTCACCTAATTCCTCGCAGTGACCTGCTCAAGAAGGCGGTGTCAGACCAAGTGGCAGCCATGATGGTGCTCCCCAACAAGTTCTCTATGAAGTTGCAGGAGCACGTGTCGACCCAGACGCTGCGCTTCTCTCTGCCCTGTGTAAGTTTACAGGCCCGTCTTTAAAGGGCTACTCTGGTGTTTTCTTCATGGTCCCTGATTTGCCTGAAAATTTGCTTAACACACCAGCTAACATAACTGAAACAGTATTCCAATTATTGGGCCGAAATAGTGATTTTTTGCAAAGTTATTGAATTTACAATTTTCGTCTTCATTGTGTTTTTCAAACTGAAAGTCTGTACTGGCAACAATGAAAAAGTGATGCCAACAGCAGGCAGGGGTCCACTCTTTGGACTGTAGACTTTGTTCCCAACTGATTACAAGCAGTTTCATGGTGTCAAATGAATGCTTAGGAAACTCGCTCCAGCAACCTGTGCAGGAGCACGAAACAAATGCTCAGCATATTCCATTTTTTTGCTTGCCTACTCAACTGGCAAGCCTGCCTGCCACTGATGTCATGGCACTGAAAAGTGCGGGTATATTTGAATGTTGGTTTTGTTATGATTTTCAATTGCCAATTTCACAGCCATTCTGAATCTCGCAATACTAACTAGCACACTGGAAATGGTAGCGAGACGGGGATTCAGAAAATATAGTTAGTTGGGGTAGTTCGCAGAATCGCCGGAGTACGCCTTTAAGCTCTAGATTCGTCTCACAAATATTAGGAACTCTCGTCACATACGGGCTGCAGTTACTGTAATTATCCGAGTATAGGTCAATCTTTTGTTTTCCCTCCAATGTTCTTTTAAAATCGGGGATTGGCTTCTGATCATAACGAAAGAATTTGGGAAGCTATATTTTCTACCCCATAGAGCTAACTGAGAGGCTCCCTTGCCTGAGTCGCTCCTCTGAGCATGCAAGTGCAAAGTGGGGATACTGGAGGCATGCACCTCAATTCGAAGCGGCAAAGCTGTATGCGAAAATGCTGCGTCATAGCGGCGAAGCTTCTCGGAGGCTGCGCAGCACAAGTGCTACAGCTTGAAGGCACATGGTTCTGGAAGTCACGTCGACGATGTGACCCTTGCAATGACCAAGTAAGCTTTAGCTAGGGTGACTAAGCTCACCGTGAAGCAAATGTTTTTATGTGCTTTATTCCCTTCCACTCCCTTAAAATATGAAAGTTTGCCTACATGCAAATAGTTTTCTATTTTTCTCGCCGAGTTCTCAATTGCAGAAGTCAACCTATATTCGTAATCTACCTATGTTCGAGTAGATATGTCACCCTCCTTTTAATTTACAGGAAGCACCGGCCCTCCATCTTGCCGAAAGCATGTCTTTGCTATTACTTTCTATAAAGGGGCTTTGGGCAATGCCAGACCGTATATCCCGAGGCGAGCTTGGAGTTCTCCAAGCGAAACAAGGACCCGTAGCTCGGCAGCACGTGGAGCGGAAGCTTGTGCGCGAGACTCAGAGGTTACGAGTTCAGTTCATTTAGGTGCGGATGGTACTGGTGCAGGTTTACGCGTTTACTTCTGCACGACATGTCAAAGTTCTCTAGTTCTCGGCACCCTGTACTGCACTGGCCAGATTCTGCCTTCATCATCAAGACTTTTGCCTTGATGGTGAAGACTCGGGTCGTTTCGAGGAATAATGAGGCAATTATTATTATTATCTTCACCACATGCACATTCCAACATTTTATCTGAAACATGTCTTCACTACTGTCGCCGACAGCTTAAGAAGCACGTGGTTAGTTCAGAGCATTATATTCTTGGTCTGCAGCCAACAAGATTGCGGCGTTAGTTGATAAGAGCACGCAAGAATGAGGCGGGCTCATGATGAGTCACTCCCTGCTTTGCTTAAAGCAGCCAGAGATTATGACTACCTTCCTGCGTCTGCAGGGAGTCCTACGGCTCGAGGTGGTTGCAGCAAAGGATCTGGTCAAGGCAGACATCGGCATGCTCGGTCTGGGCAAGTCTGACCCCTACGCCATCATCACAGGTGAGGCAGCGATATCTAGACGCATACATGCCCTGGAACGCGATCCAAGGGATGTGCACAAGCGGTTCCCGTCGGTCAACTGGCCCAGTGCCTGCAAAGCACCTAACTACCAGTGCATTCAGAGGTCGTAGGAGTTCGCTTAAGCTTTGTGCAGGTATTTTTGAAATATAAAGAGATGCCGAAGGCGTTAGAGGTTTTCTTAAAGTGTGTGCTGCCGCACGCCTCCGATGTCATGCCGCCGCAGTGGTGCTCACAATGCAAAAGTGCACGCAGATGCTTTGCTTTTTCTACAGCTGGTTTCTGAGTGTGTGCAATGTTGACACCTAGTGTGGGCAATTGCACACTTGTGCTTGTGAACAGACAGGTGATCTATTAGACTCCAGTTCATAGGACTAGTCCTCATTCCAGCGAAAGTGCCTATAAAGTAAATGTGGTATATCAGCGAGCGCAGCAAGAGGAAGGTCAAAGGAGGAAAATGAAGGACAAGTACACATCGCGACACTGTTAGCGCGAACACGATATCGCCGCATTTTTGCATTTTACTTCTAAATAGTATTAGCGAGCATGAAATTTTATCGCTTGCATTATACAGTTGAACCTCAATTTAACGAAGTCACCGGGACCCGCTAATTATTTCGTTAAATCGGGAGCTTCGTAAAGAAGTTCTCGATTCCCGATAGGAAGGGAGACCTCGCGCATAGGCTGCGCGGGGAATCCCAATTTGTTTGTTACATCGGGAAGTTCGTAAAATCGGGTTTCGTAAAATCGAAGTTCAACTGTAGAACTAAATGAGTTCTTTCCGTAGCAATAATAACTTGGATGACATCCCTTGGTTTAAAAAAAAACTGGAAAAACCAGCGATCGCTTTTTCGCGCTAACAGTGTCGCGCTCTGTACCTCTTCAGTTCTCGTGTGCTGAAAATCCCCAAACCCAAGAGACAGAGGGCGGAAAACGTAAAAGCTTGAAGGTGTTTACGTTTTCATATGAGCAACACTTGCCTAGAAGATTAGTATTTACTCGCATAATTTGCGCCCATGTGTAATTTGCGCACCCCTAACTTAAAGCCCAGATTTCCAGAAAAAAAAAAAAAAACGTTCAGCCTTTCCGCATGCGTGAAGAAGGAGGACCAGCGGAGCTGTACACGATACACTGCCGCAACGCGCACGCGCCCGATTCCCCCCTTCTTCTTGTCCGACATGCTGCCGATTGTGGATACGTCTCCGGCGAACCAGAGTCGGTCGCACATGGCACATGTGACGCCAAACGGGTTCTCTACGAACTCCCTCCGGAACTTCGCCGTCGCACCCGGGAACTGTTCAGCCGGCATGGAGTGCAGTCGTCGCCGGGCCTCGCGCTTGCGCTTGGCCTCAGTGGCACGATCGTCGTCCGTGGCATTGCCCCGCCGGCGCCCTTTACATCGCTGGTTCTGTTCTCGGCGGCGGCTTTCCAGGCGAGCGATGTGCTCTTTGCTAAGGGAATCTGAAGCGCTGGATGCAGTGGAAGCCGAGGCGACAGCGGCTTTGCGGCGGTTGCGGACCCATTCGCGCTGCTGCGTACGTCGCCGCTCCTTCCGCAGCCTGTCTCCTTTCCCCGGAAGGGCGCGCGGCCGACCCATCGTGAGTCCAAACTGAAACTGATAAGAGCGTAGGAGCATAGGAAACAGCACGCAAAACAGACGAGGACAAAGAAACAAACGTGACGAGCGCTGCGCTCGTTACGTGTGCTTCTTCTTCGTCGTCGTCTGTTTTTCGCGCTGTTTCCTACGATGAATTCCCACCAACGCGCCCAACTATATTATTTTATGATAGCTGGAAAGGTTGCCGCCATTTACGAGCGACGGCGGAAACCATACTGGTTGTGTGCTTGCCGCTGTCGCTTATAGATGGCGGTAGTTGTCCAGGTAGGTTTGTGTCGACATACCGGACACGATCCTGGGGAACCTAGCCCTTAACAGCTCCGCTGCAAAACCTTGCTCGTGTATTTTGCGCGCCCTGCACCAACACCTGCACTGTTCTGCGCCAGCTCGCCAACCGTTTCTCCAGACGCCTCACGGGCACGCGAGCTAAGATGCGGAAATTCTGCGCTGCCGCGAGAGGAGTGAGAGAGGCGAGAGTGCGAGAAAGATGCAACTCTGCGGGAGCTACGGGACGTGCGCGCGGCTGGCTCAGTGCTGCGAGGTGGTTGGCCGTTGGCCTGTAAGGGAGCATGACGTCACGCTGAGAATCCCGGATGTGGGAACCGTCGTGTGGTGTGCGGTTGCGGTTGTGAGGAGTGGCAGGAAGTCTGCAGCGCCAAAGCGCCTGCTTTCCATTGTTCAGCTTGAGTGGTTGACGCCGTCAACGGTTTTTTTAACGATTGCTCTTTTTGATGGGTTACAATATCTATACAGCGAAGTTGAAGCTCCTTGTGATGAAGTTTGCTGAAGAAAATGGAAACCGCACAGCTGCCAGGCAGTTTAGGGTGAATGAGAGCCACATACGTTTTTGGCGAAGACAGAAGTCGCAACTGGCAAGTGCAAGACCGGGAAGAAAAGCGTTTCGGAGGCCCAATCGAGGGAACTTCCCTACTGTTGAAAATGAACTGCTACAGTATTTTCGAGATCACAGGTCATCTGGTCACACTGTGTCGTGCAAGATGCTACAGTTTCAGGCAAGAAAGATTGCACAAGAAAAAGGGATCTCGGCTGCAACGTTCAAGGTTAGCAGGGGATGGGTGACACGCTTCATGAGACGCCATCACTTGTCTCTGAGACGAAGGATGACTCTCTGCCAGCGTTTGCCTGAAGACTATGAAGAGAAGGTGTTGGGCATTTCGTCGTTTCGTGATCGCGTTGTGGAAAGCGCAGACAACTTCATTATGTCCCAGATCGGGAACGCGGATCAAACGCCGCTGACCTTCCGTATTCCACCTAACACTACAGTAAGCGAAAGAGGTGTCTCAGCTGTTCCTGTAAGAACAACTGGCTGTGGGAAGCAACGCTGCACTGTCATGCTGGCGGTAACTGCTGATGGGTGAAAGCTCCCGCCCTTCGTCATTTTTAAGCGCAAGACGTTGCCAAAAGTGACACTGCCAGGTCGCATCCGCATCCGTGTCCATGAAAAAGGATGGATGAATGAAGCTTTAATGCAACACTGGATTGAAACTGCTTGGGGAAAATGAGCAGGCGCTCTGTTGCGACTGCCGTCGCTGCTGGTACAGAGCAGCTTCAGGTGTCACCTTGTCGACAGCGTGAAGCAAAAGTTGTGGGACGTGAAAACAAACCTTATCATCTCGGGAGGTCTAACATCTGTTCTACAGCCCTTGGATGTGTCAATCAACAAACCGTTCAAAGACTATGTGCGCAAACTCTATGTAAAATGGATGGCCAGTGGAGAACACAGCCTCACTACCAGTGGAAGGATAAAGAGGCCACCCGTGTAAACAGTCTGCGAGTGGGTTCTAACAGCGTGGGACATGCTCTCTCCCAGTATTGTGATGTCGAGCTTCAAGAAGACGGGACTATCAAATGCGCTCGACGGAACTGAAGACGATGCTATTTGGAACGCGAGTGACAATGAAAACCGCGATGACCGCAGCCAGGGTACCGAGTGCGACAGCTCCAACAGCGACTCAGAGTAAAAAAAAGTAGGTGCATTTTGTAAAATAAAATAATAAAAAACTTTTCCCGTTTGTATATTTGTGTGTTTATATACACTACAGCCTTTGCAGATGTGTTATTTGGGACGTGCTCGCAAAATATCCACGTAATTTGCGCACCTCCTTTCTGATGACAGATATTGTTTTTTTAAAAATTGACCGCATCTCCACATGGTGAATGATGTTGCTTGGGGCGAAGCTCTGGTGGTGCTTGTCTGCGTAGACGCCGAGCCGCAGCATGCCGAGCCTTTTCATTCATGTCAGTAGGAGAATGTGTGGTGTTCTTCTTTTTCTTTTTTTAAGCAGACAGATGGGATGGCATCTCAGAACCCCCTACTCTTTTTTTTCTTCTTTTTCTTTGAGCCTTTTCATTCATGTCAGTAGGAGAATGTGTGGTTTTCTTTTTCTTTTTTAAGCAGACAGATGGGATGGCATCTCAGAACCCCCTACTCTTTTTTTTCTTCTTTTTCTTTGAGCCTTTTCATTCATGTCAGTAGGAGAAGTGTGGTTTTCTTCTTTTCTTTTTTTAAGGCAGACAGATGGGATGGCATCTCAGAACCCCTACTCTTTTCTTTCTTCTTTTCTTTGAGCCCTTTTCATTCATGTCAGTAGGAGAATGTGTGGTGTTCTTCTTTTCTTTTTTAAGCAGACAGATGGGATGGCATCTCAGAACCCCCTACTCTTTTTTTTCTTCTTTTTCTTTGAGCCTTTCATTCATGTCAGTAGGAGAATGTGTGGTTTTCTTCTTTTTCTTTTTTTAAGCAGACAGATGGGATGGCATCTCAGAACCCCCTACTCTTTTTTTCTTCTTTTTCTTTGAGCCTTTTCATTCATGTCAGTAGGAGAATGTGTGGTTTTCTTTTTTTTTTCCAATTTGTTTTTTGCCCTACACGAGCACGTGAGCATGTGCTCGTGAGCACGTGATCTCACGAGCAGAAGCACGAGCACCCGACGCCGGGCCTACGGCGGACGGACATGGCTAGCCCCTAAGGAGCTTCGCCCCTAAAAGTGTGCAAATTATGCGAGTAAATACGGTATTAGTCATTGCACCGACAGAGTGAAGCTGTTTTTTCTGCCTGACTGCCATGAGAATCAGAAACTCGGAATATAGACAGGCACAAACGTATATATACTATGATTCTGTGGACATGCACTGCCGGTACTCGCATTGCCATTGTAAGTCTTAAACGGGAATCATGCACTCACTACTCATGCAGCTCACTGTAGACTTTCATAATTTTGTTGTAGTTTTGGGTCTTACCGTTATTTGGCACCACTGTTTTTGACATAACGGTGCAAACACTCTTTTGCCATTCATTCTCTGGCTGGTTTTTTTGCTCTTTCTGTTTGGTAGTAAAACAGTTCCAATTGAACATGTTGGCTGTTTCGTACATTACCGGTGGTGGGTCCACTGTACTTTCCTCGTTGAAGTACAAGCGCTCTCTTCCCCTTGTATCGCCTCGTGCCCTACAGTGGTAGCACCAGAAGCAGCCGACACAGTAAAACTCAAACACCACATTCTCTCAATACTCTTTTTTCTGCCCTCCTAGTGGGAGCCCAAGAGTTCCGTACGCAGGTGATTCCCAGCACGGTCAACCCAAAATGGAACTTTTACTGTGAGGTAAGCCAGTTCAGCCACATTTGCCCAATCCTAGAATGTTTTTTCTTATTTATTTATATATTTATTTGTTTAGAGCCTTAACATAAAGGTAGGCTAGTTGTTGCATAGTTTTAGAATGAAAGGGCGCAAAAAAACGGAGAACTAGGGCTCGAAGTGCTCGCACAGCATTTGTTTACTCTCTTTAATATGTCAAGAGCCTGGGGGTCAAGTTGCTACATACAGTCGAGCCTGGTTATATCACACCCAGGTATTTCGAATTATTGTTTATATCGAACAGTCCAAACATCCCCTTGAAAATTACATGTAATAGTATAGAAGCGTTGTTTTTCTCCGTAGAACTCTCATGGGGAGACACTCGATATAGCAAACAAAGCACTGCAGGCCACCCGGTTGCTTCTCCCAGGGTCGGATTGCACCGGCGGCGAGCACATTGCTCGCATTGGTTGCGGGGCTGACAGACCGCCAAGCCAGCATACGCGCACCAGAATACGCAACAAAAGAGCAATTGTAAAAAAAAAAAAAGAAAAGTGGGGGATGGCAAAAACAAGGGGGAGGGCATGCGCGCGCGTAGGGAGGGCAGGGAGTGCTTGCTGTTGGAATAGTAGCATGCACTTTTCCCCCAAACACCGCTGTCTCTGCGCGACTCCTTAACCCCAAAATAAAATAAGCAAAAAAAATAAGTCTTCAACTCGAGTGTGTTGACAACAACGGTTGAGCAATCGCACTTTGAACGCCTTATCTCTGTTTACCTTTTTCTTTCGCCGTTTTCGCTTTACCCGTTTTTAGAGCGGAGCTGTTAAGGGCTAGTTTCCCCAGGATCGTGTCCACCAGCAAAGAAATTATGACAGCAAGCTGTCCAGAGTTCGGTGTCATCGTCTATGAGCGACGGCGACGTGCGCAGCAGCGCGAAAAATTCTGCAACCGCCGCCAGGCCGCTGTCGCCTCAAGTTTCACTGTGTTGAGCGCTTCAGATTCCCTTGCGAAAGAAGAGCAGATCACTCGCCTGGAAAGCCACCGCCGAGATAAGAAGCTACAGCTCCGCTGCTCTTCCTTCTTCACCCGAGTGGAAGGCTGAAAGTTTCTTACTTTTTTTGCCTTTCTTTTTTCGTTGCCTGAATTTTGTGAGGTTTGTTTTTTGTTGCTTGCTCAACTTTATTGTATGGATCAAGTTTTTTTTATTTTAGGGGCGAAGCTCCTTAGGGGCTAGCCATGTCCGTCCGTCCGGCGTCCGGTGCTCCAAGCTCTGATTGGCTCTGATTGAGCCAATCAGAGTTCGGCGTGAGCTCACGAACTCATGTGCTCACGAGCACGTGAGCACGTGCTCGTGTAGGGGAAAAAAAAAGATGAAAAAACAAATGATGAAAAAAATATGTTTGCGCAGTCGACAGGATTCGAACCTGTGCGGGGAGACCCCAGTGGATTTCTAGTCCATCGCCTTAACCACTTGGCCACGACTGCGAGACGAATAGGGGGCTCCGAGATGTGGTAGTAACTCAAGAGCTGGGGGATGTCATGGATGAAACGTTGCATGTAGCCGCTCAACGTCTATACAGGAGAGGGCACTGCGGTCAAATGCGTATATATTTGCGTTAAACTTTTCATGCATTGGCTCAACGTATATAGACGAGAGGGCGCTGCGGTCAAATGCTCAAATGCATATATAACCACGTTCCATACCACACATTCTCTTTCTGACATGGATGTAAACGAACGAAAGGCTCGGCATGCTGCGGCTCAGCGTCTACGCAGACAAGCACCACCAGAGCTTCGCCCCAATCAACATCATTCAGCACGTGGAGATGCGGTCAATTTTTTGATGCAACTCGCTTTTTTTGTTTTTTCATATTTTTTAAAATTTTTGTGTTTTGTTGCTGGCACTGTGTGGAGGTCAAGGAGGTTATAAGTACTAGGAGGAGGCATGTTGCAGTATTGGTGAAGCCTAGTCATAAATAGTTTAAACGATGTTGTGGCCATTGTGACCGTAGATCTCTCTGGCAATTGGTGCGCGTGACATGTCACGTGTGAGATGAATGGTTGATTGTAGAAGGATTCCTTGCAGGCTTGCGCGCGCTCCGTGCGGTAGGTTTTATCAGATCGAAGGCTAGAGGAAGGGTAGCTACGGTCACGTGATGTGGTCACGTTGGCCTGATAAGTGAGGAGGGTAAGGAGGAAAATGAGAAAGGCGAGGCGTCAAGGGAGCGTGGCTTGAGGAGGCTACGCGGCTGAGTTCATGCCCTCTCCTACCTTTTTATCCTCCTCGGTGGAGGTCGGGGCCCGGCGTAAATGATCGCAAACACCGTTGCGTAAATGTGGCGGTGTTCGTGATCTTCACCAACTAAGCTCTACCGTATTTAGCGGCTGGAGCTTAAGTTAGCATTAGGCATGGCCGAATAAAGGATTTTGGGTCCAAATCGAATTCGAAGCAAATAGTGATTTTGGCCAAATAATTTCGAATCGAATAGTTCAAATAGTACACGCAACAAATACCACAAGATATGTTTAAACTATAGTTTTATATTTGCCCTTATTTGGTATTAGAAGTACTGTAATTGTTCATTTCAAGTGTATTGAATTCGGGAGCACGAAATGGTCGGAAGCTTGCGCCACCTAGCCAGAAATCCAAGCCAGAGCAAGTCAAGCCCGTTCATATCGAACTCGCAAAAAAACGTCTGCCAGTTCGATATAGCGGGTAATTCGATATAAAAGTTTTAATGAATTTGCCTCTCAAAAATCCACTTTCTGCTGAAATATTACACAATGAAGTAGTCTTGCACCTGCTGCTTTTTCTTCGTTGCATCCGCTATAACGATATTTTTCTACGCTATCGACGGACTCCAAAATGCTGAGGCCGATGCCTTCTATATTCGCGCATTAGCGCCGAACTGTGCCGAGAGAACGGAGTACGTCCGAGCGGGAGCACCTTCTCCTGCAGAGCACCGTTTTGCTCTGTAAGTTGGCTTTCCCCCTAAAACAGGTGGCAAGCTGGCTTCTTTTTTTTTTTTTTCCTCGCGGAGTGGAGAGAGGGAGCACGGAGCACCCACTCTACGCTCCCTCCGCAAAAGATATTTTTTAGATGCGGAGCATCTCTTGCTCGGGTCTATGTCCCGCGGCGTCGGCGTTGTAGTCGGCACTCGAACTACGCACGCGCAACCCTCCTCCTTCCCTCTCTCCAACAGCTGCGCGTTACTCTCTCCGCTCTCTCTCTCTACCAGCTGCGTGCACTGCGCGTGCGTTCGCTTCTCCTCACACCGCGCGCGCACGTGCAACTCTCCTCCTCTAGTCTCCTCTCCTTCAAGTGTGAAAGAAAATAAACGGCGAGCGGCGAGCGTTCCAAGTTTCTCGTCGCGGCTCGGGGTAACGCTAGGGCAGTCGGTGGCGCCATCTCTCGACATCAGCACGCAACTGACTCTTTCCTCGGAACCAACACGATGCTCCGCATCACCCCATGGTTCCCCTCGGGAAGATGGTGTAATTTTTTCTTTTCTTCCGAGCAATCAATGCGGCCGCCCAGGCAAAAAAAAAAAAAAAAAAAGCAGCTAGCGTGCTTTGCAAGCTGGCTTTCCCCCAATGCGGCCGCTCGCGTTGGGGGAAAGCCAGCCTGCAGAGCAAAACGACGCTCTCGGCAGTTCGATATCACTGTAACATTACTGTGCACAAAAATTGTTCGATATAAGGAATAATTAGATGTAAACGGGTTCGATATAGTTGGGTTTGACGTATTTAGAAAGGTCGAATAATTCTATATTGTCAAATAATTCGATATTGTTGAATAATTCAATATTGTCGAATACCTAAATTCGATTCGAAGCGAATGCCGAATAGAACAGAATTCGATTGACTATTCGTAATAACCGAATATTCGCCCATCCCTAGTTAGCATATTTTTGTATATCAAATTATCGATATATTGAACTATTTTACAATCCCTTTTGAATTTGATATATCCGGGTTCGACTGTATATCTATAATATTGAATACTTTGAAGTACTGTTGCAGCTTTTAAGACTTCATCTTATGGTAAGTGCTGTCTTCAAATGTTAAATTAAAAAGTAAAAAAACTTCTTTTTTTTGTGAATTGGGTTTGACAGTAGTTTAGGCTTTTTGGTAAATCTTAGTTAAATATAACAAATAGCTAGAAGATATTTTACAGTACTGAACTTAGTTTGTGTTCAAACCCTGCTTAGAGGTTAGCCAGTCTGTTCAAATTAACCTTAACCTCCATGGAAAAATACATTTTTGATAATTTTTTGGTGCTGTTTTAGTTGCGCAAGGAATGATGGCAGATGAACCTCAGTAGTCTTCCGAGCAGTTGTACCTTCTGTCCAAGTTGTTGCAGTGGAGCCCAACTCGGAGCAGCTGTTCGTATGGAGCGCCTGGCACTGGGGCAGTGGTGCTGACACTCTTTTGCACTGTTGATTTCCTGTTAGGCAGTGATCTACCAGATTCCTGGGTCCACTGTGGACATTGACGTGATGGACGAAGACCAAAGCAGCAAAGACGACTTCCTCGGAAGGTGAGCCAACCTTCTAATGTTTGGGCTCTCCTGCACTTACATAGCTTGCACATGTTTCTTCTTGGGAGAGGGTCAGATAGCTTGACAGTAGCCTCCAGTGCCATTTTGTAGAAACAAAACCCCAACTCAAGTAGTTGTGAATGCTCAAGTAGTAATCTTGGACATTGTAACCACGCAATTTGCTGTACCGGCACATCCGGCAGGCAAGTTCATAGCGGGTTCCCGCAGTTTTGTCTGTGATCTGCGTGGGCGATATCGGCCCCCATAACATGCGAGTTTTTCCCGCGTGTATGTTGCACTATGAAATGCGAATCTGCTGCGTCCGCAATCTGCGATATCCGTTCTCGTGTTGTAAAGTTGGTAATGGATTTCTGCGTTTTTCTCCGCGATCTGCGTACAATCTTGGTTCCACGCGAGTTGGTACTGCATGTATATTGCTTCGTGAAATACGATTCTGCTGCGTTCGCGATCTGCGGTGTTTATTCCCGTAACATACATGTTTGTAGCGTATTCCCGCAATCTGCACGCACGCGATATCGTTTCCTGTGACAGGCAAATTTGTAGCAGGTTAGTTTGACGTGAGCGCGTTGGTGAAGTTAAATAAAACTTAAAGAATGAACATAGGGACGGACAGAACAGCACATCCCGCGTGTTTATTACACCACAAAGCTTGAATCTGCTGCGTCTTCGATATCTGTTTCCATAAGATGCGAGTTCTCGGTGGGTTGCCGTGGGCCCTTCACACCGTGAAACGTGAATCTGCTGCATCCACAACTTGCAGTATCCTCTCCCGTGACACAAGAGTTTGTTGCGCATTCCTGCATGTCTATCGCATCATGAAACGCGAATTTGCCGTGTCCGTGATCTGCGGTATCAGTTTCCGCGTCATGAGGTTTGTAGCGGGTATCACAATGTTTATGAATAATTTTTTATAACGTTTTGCTGTGGCATCCCCAAAGATAGCCTACCCCATGGCTTTCACCGTTGATCTCTTCATTTTGGGTGGGCGTTCTTACGGAACTTCACGGTATGACTTTTTATGGAAATTGCAGTGTGGATCATACTGAATAATAGACCATTTTTCGAATTCCCGGTTTGATAGTTTTGCAGTACAGAGCTGAATGGGTGTGGCACGAGCGAGCACGAACATTTGTTTGAGTGATAATGCTAGATTTTGTTGCCTACTTTGAGCTACGGTGACCTAGATTGAACTCCCGAAATGTTGTTTTTGTTCCCATTGTGGCGTACCGTTTGCCCCCAAGTTCGTACAGCTTCTCTCTCCTTCCCTCCGGCACCTTTCCTTTTTGAGAATTTCCTACCGAGAAATCCTTGAACCAAGTCTCGACAGCGGGCACCCGTTCTTCCAAAAGAGGTGGAATGATTACCCAAGTTTCCGGGCATGTCTCTCCTTCACTGGCTCAGGATATGCAACATAACTGAGGTTTGATATAAACCTTTCCCACGAAATACTGAGGAGATCCCTGCATAATAAATGTCTATTACCAACACTAGAACATTAAAATTAACAAACTGCAGGATGCCCCGAGTGTAGTGACGGAAAATGGGAGAAATCCACTGGGAGGACGTTGTGACTCTTTTTGTGCCTCTGCCCCCCCTCCAGGGTCTCTGTGTCGGTGAGCGACCTCCAGGACCAGGGGCAAGGCGACATGGTGAGCGGTGATGACTCTTCGGGTGAGTGGGAACAAGAACAGCGGATGAGAGGTCCCTGTGACGTTCCCAACAGTGGCTGACCTTGGACGACACCAAGTCGGGCAAGATCCGCCTGCGCACCTTCTGGCTCACTCTGACCACCGACACCGACGACCTACCCCTGGTAACGAGCTCGTTACAGAGACAACCATGAGAACTTGGTGACCTCTTGCAGCTTTTGGAAAATACCATATTTTCCGGTCTATAAGTTGTGTCATTCTTTAAGTTGCACAACTCCTCCTCCCACAAAGCCGCGGACCTCTGCCGCCTTTCTTTGGATCGTCTTCAGACCGCCGGAAGACTAGGCCACCTGCGGGTGCCCGGCCACCCCTCCTTTGTCGTAAATGTTGATATGGCTTGCATCTTGCACATTTAAGGTCCATACTTTTATAAAAATGCATGCATAAAAGTCGAAGCGTTGTATAACATGCATTGACGGAAACATGAAAAAAGAAAGCCGCAACTTGTATACTCCGGAAATTATGGTACCGTATTTACCCGAATATAGGTCGACCATGAAAATAGGTCGACCCCTATTTATTGAACCCACCGAGAATAAAAAAAAAAATAATTCGAATATAGGTCGACTTTTTTTTTTTTTTAGGAACAGGGGAAAGTTAGGGCAAAAGAAAAAAACAAATCTTTATTTACAGCACTCTCGGCTAAATCGCAGGGCGATGCCAAAAACTTAATCATCGTCAGAACTTCCGGACATGTCATCGTCGTCCTAAGCTTCGTCAGCTTGGTAGACATCCTCGCAAATTCGCAACAATACACAATACCTCACTGACACCGTCCGTTGTAAAATGACACTGCGCAAGACGCAACGAAAGAAGGTGGAGAGCGGCAAAGCGACGAAAAACCAAACACAAATACGAGAGCAACGCGGGAGTTGCCGTGAGCAACACGCGAGCCGCCGCAAGCAACAAGCTAAAGTAACCTCCGTTGTTTCTTTTTTTTTTTTTTGTGGGCATTTGCTAGGGAGATGCATGGAGGGCAAAGTGCATGGCGCATCGCGTTCCTCTCCCTCCCCTTGCCCAGCAAGGGGAACGCTACAGGCGCGATTTCGAAACCCGACGCCCGAGGGATGTGTGCGAGTGGTGGCTTTGGGGGTGGGGGGGCTGTCGTTTGTTGCTGTTGCAGGTGCTTTCGTGCACCAAAAGCTTTTTGAAACAAGAAGCGGCGCGGCTCTACGGCAACGCCGGCTCGGTGATTCGATAGCTCCATGCCCTCGGTAGGGTCGCAAAATTTGGTCGCGAATGTAGGTCGAAATTCTTTGGTCACGATTATAGGTCGACCCTTAATTTTTGACAACATTTCCGGAAAAAAAAGGTCGACTTATATTCAAATAAATACGGTAATTCCTCTTGAATCACAGTTACAGCATTTTAAGTCTAATTGTTAAAGGAGATACAGTATACCGTAAAATTCCGAGCGAACGCCCACCCAAAATGAAGAGATAAATGGTGAAAAACATGGGGTGGGCTATCTTTGGGGATGCCTCAGCAAAATTTAATCAGAAATAATGATAAGAACCGGGGGGGGGCACCCGCTACAAACCGCGTGACGCGGGAACTGATACTGCAGATCACGGACACGGCGAATTCGCGTTTCGCGATTCGATAAACACGCCGGAATTCACTACGAACTCCTGTGTCACGGGAAAGGATACCGCAGGTTGCAGACGCAGCAGATTCGCGCTTTTCACAGCGCGATGGACCCGCGGAAACCCGCCGAGAACTCGCATCTCACGGGAACGGATGCCGCGGAAACCGATATTGCGTGCGCAGATTGCGGACTCAAACGCGGGAATCCACTGCAAACCCGCATGTCACGGAAACAAATCAAGCAGATCGCGGCCGCAGCAGAATCGCATTTCACGATGCAATAATACACGCGGAACAACTCGCGCGCGTTACAGCTAGGAATCGATATTGCGGGCAAAAATACGGGAATCCGCTAAAAACTCGGGAACGGATAGCGCAGATCGCAAACGCAGCAGATTTGCATTGCACGCATTTCACGCGCGCGGATCGTAGACAAAAACGCGGGACCGCAGATCGCGCCGTTGACGCGCGATTCCCGTCGGACATTGCGTGACGTCCGGCGGGAATCGCGGGGAGGGCGATGTATCGGAATACCGTTCCCAACAGATGTTGGACAAAAAGGGGGGGTGGGCGATCCTTCAAACGTGGGCGTTCGCTCGGAATTTTACGGTAGTCCCTCGTTACAACAAAATCGCTTTTTTCGGATTATTGCTTTTTTCGAATTATAGCTTTTATCAAAGTTCAACGTAGTCCTGACCAAAAAGCATGCATTGTGAACCGGATTATTTTAAGTGTATCGGCGGCCGACCACACTTATTACGAAGGCCGAGGTGCTGAAAGCATGGAAGCCTACACGGAGGCCCTTGAGTTTTCTCCCTCTTCTCCACCGAGGCAAACAGCAAACAAGAAAACAGAGCAAACAGGTGATGCAGGGAAAAATGTGCAGAGCTCTGCTTCCGATGCGGATGTACCGACGCGTCCAGGGTGCAACATCCACATTCCGACGCTACTCATGGCGCCCACGGCCAATGCGGCCGACGTAGTTGATATGGCCGACTTGTTCTGACTCCCGTTGGAATCGGGTCAAGGAAGCAAAGCAGCTGGTCCGAAGGGGATAATCCCTTCAGAACCCCCCAAAGTGCTTGTGCACGCGGGAGCCCTAGCGACATACGCATGCATTTTATGGGAGTGTGGGAGTGCTTACCGAAAGTCGCTTCGATCTGCGAGGTTGTGAAAAGTGGGCGGCCCAAGTCCGAAATCGCCAATGAATTCGACGTTCTGTCATCGACTGTTTGACACTGTCCGCTATTTCGCAGAACAAACAAGACATACTGGATGGGTTTGAGAAGAGTTTCCTATGCAAAAGAAAGCACCCCCGCGACTCGAATTGATAAAAGATCGCCAACTGCTTTGTGCACGTCAGAATTTCTCTCGTTCGCATACTTGCCGAGCCAGTGCATGGTTCCTAGATCTGTAGCGATCTCTACAGGAATGTGTGCAAAAACATTAGTGAAGCCACCGAGAATAACTTTGATATTTCCGCGCTTGTCGATACGGACATTCCCGTTGTTGCTCTTGCCACGTATGCTGCGATCATAGACCTTGTGTGCAGCCAAGGTAAACATGAAGCGACGTCGGAGAGGCACCTCGGAAAACACCAACCACTGCAGAGATGGCAAACATCGTACAGCTGCTTTGGAACAAATTGGAGTGCAGTGGCGGTGACAGTGCTCTTGTGATGCCTGAAGCAGTTTGAGAAGAACTGAGCTGGATAAAATTATCGGCAAACTTCACTTAATTATTTCTTTGCTCTCAGTAAAGCTACTGCGAGTAGTTAATAACCAAGGTTTGTTCGATTAAATATACACTCGGAGTGTTGTGCAGTGTTCCTAGCCACTTACATATATCCAGTCACTTTACAACTGCATCTGGCTCAAGCAGTCATGTTTCCTCAAAAATTGTAGCTGTCATTTTCATAATTTTGGTTGGGCATTTGTGGGTGTAATAAAGGCTGACAATGCAACTGGTGGACTAATGCATCCAGATAAAAAATTCCAAATGTGCAGCTATTATTTGAGTCTTGTCATTGCACCAAGGATCATTGAAGGGCAAGCCTAGCCTTCCGGAAGCTCGTTGTGAAGATTATTTAAGTTACTTTCTATCAGAGCATAGATTGATTGCTCGTCAAGGCACACGGTGCTCCTCATGTTTTGGCTGTTTTATATTTTATGGAGTCTTTCCGCTCTTCCCTCAAGCAACTGGAGCGTGTCAAGTCCATCTCAACCAAGACGCCACTTTCAACGGCTGTGCTGATTGTATTCCTGGATTCGGCAAAGCACCTTCCAGTGAGTGGCTTTTGACAAATTTTGCTGCACATTTTGCTACAGCACGTTCCTGTTAGCATAGTGCTCATAAAATCAGTTCTACAAATTAGTATAGTTAGGTACTGAGTCATGTCCACCGGTGGCAATCAGTTTATCGTACAACGTTTTATTGATAGATTGTTTTATTGACAGCTCAGATTAGCTTTTTTTGTAATAAGCTGTGTCAGACTGTTGCCGCGAAGCGGCGTGTACGACTGGGTCAGGTGAGTTAACATTTTTTGTAATAAACCGCTGCAGACTGTCACCACGAAGCGGCGCAAACGGGGTGGCCGGATGGGTTAACACGCACCCAGTGATACACGTGCAACGAAATGTCTCTACAGCGTGCAGTTCGCATAACGAGTGTCGATAAAATGCTTGTGTCGACGAAATTTGTGCCCATAAAACGTGTGTCCATGAAAAGTTGTCCACGAAACGTCATTCCACGAAACGAGTTTCGACGAAACGATAGGGACGCATGTCCGCTTGTTGATTTGTAACAATTTTCTAGAGTGATTAGTATTTTATGCTGGGGGAACTGAAAAGTTAGTGAGTAAATAACCTTTGTGCCTCTGGAGCGGGAAGAGCTACAGTTGAACCCGTTTTAACAAACTCCTTCGGACGTGCACATTGGTTAGATGTATCAAATAGTTTGTTATATCGGAACTCGCATGTAGCGAATTTGAATGTCGGGAGTTTGAAATACAACGTATTGACATTAAATGTGCAGTAAACACTTGTTATATGTGCTTCAGTGGATCGCAAAAAAAAACATTTAATTCAAGAAACTGTAACTGAGAATGTGCTAGGAGGGCTAATAAATAAAACAGGAAGCAATTCCAGTTCAGCTGTTTCTTCTGCTGGGAAGTTTGTTGGATGGGAGTGCTGTGCCTGTGACTTCTTCTTTGCCCGTCATCTTTTTGCGCTTTATAATCATTTTCAGCATCTAGACTTCGTGAAGTACCTAGATAGGAATCACCCTTTTCTCCGAGAAGCTGTGTGAAGTGCGCTGATTTCGGGTGAGCCACAAGCTCCTGTGCTTTAGATTTAGGGCTGGCAGTATGACAGGCATGTTCTTGAAGGAGATTTTTCTCCCTTGATTCTAAAATCTAAACGAAACCAGCAGAACCGTAGAGAAGTGCGCCATGTGCTTTATGCGACTGGAAACAACAGTGCTCTCTCATCTCGCATCCGTGCTCTTGCTTGCATAGTAAACTCCAACACGAACAAGATTCATGCTGAAGCTGGTCGAGACTGCTGGTCTTAAAGAGGTCAAGTCGGCCGTCTGCGCGTCGTAATCTCAAGCCAGGGCTTTGGGCACTGGCAGAGAAGTAATTCCATTGGCTCGAAAATCGGCTCGCATCGGCGCAGCGGGCCGCGCTAGAGCCTTTTTTTTTTCTTACCTGGGACAATCGTTTTTGCATTTCCGATAGCCGTTTTCTGTTTCAAAGTTTGACATAGCCATTATGCTGTTCGTTATAAAAGTACATTTTACCTGCATTTTCATTAGAAATATTTCGGCGTTCAATATAGATAGTAATTCGCTGTATCCAGGTTCATTATAAGCGGGTACAACTGTAGATGCATGCCTTTGGAAGCCAAAAGATGAATCTCTGAAACCAATGATTTCATGGGAGGGCTGTAGGCCCTTGTGAAGCTGAATTCAGGTCATCATACTGAAGTTTGAAAGGTGCATATTGCCAAACCTGTAAATTAAAAACATTTCTTTTTTTCAATTTATTTTTGTTCCAAAAAAAAATTGAAGAGCTCATTTGTCTCTTCAACTTTTGTTTTTAGCAATAAAAGTTGTCAAAATTTAATTAAAAACCATGCCGCCAAAGTATGAATTTGTGAGATCGAACAAAACACAAAGGTAGTGGAAGCTGGTAGAAATAGCCTGAGAAGAAGCCACGTGGAAGCCTCAGGGTGGTAGCAGACATTTCACTAAGACACTTAACTTCTTCAGGTGTGATGTTATATGCCCCTGCTGTCAGCTGCTAGTTCATGAGGTTCACTTTACACTTGCCTCGCCCCCACGGACATCCTGCTGTACAACTGGACCAGGGTTTACTGCACTTAGACACAGAAGTAGATTTGAGAGCTTAATCTGTTAACATGCCTAAGATATATATGAATGTATGGTTGAGTAGGGTATGATATTATTTCACTTAGTATAGTATTCCAAAGAATCATGCACTATCTTGTAGGCCTCTCAGAAAGATGTGTGTAAAACTTCGAGGAGCATTCCAACAAAGCATTTGTTTATGGTTGTTTTCAGTCATCTTTACCTGAGGTTATTACCTCGGAGCCATTGGCCTAAATCATGCCCAAGAAAAGTGGCTCCAGTTTATGCAGTTTGTCACTTTCTAAGCCAATTTCTGATACGATAGAAGCTGTGAAAGTGCTGGCCATAACAGTGCTCTCTGTCGATGGTATGTGAGCTGTGATCACATTGTTTTTCACCGTTATGTTTTTGCCATCGCTCCGGAATGTGGGTCTGGTGTCGTCGACAGACATAAAGTGCTGGGGCTCTAAGTTGTACATTTGGTTGAGAAAGTCGTTGAGATCGCCGACCGCTATGATTGACCAATGCCGCACTGTGATTGGTCAGTGCCAAGAACAAGTGCAGCCCTGGCTCGCCGACTTTCTCGCCACGTATCAAACTTAGAGCCCCTGATTTGAGTACTACACACCATCCGTGACACTTTGTTGATTCCAGTTTGTGGCACAAATGAGGAAAGCAAATTCAAATGTACACATTGATTCATTGTCATTGGTTGTAACGGCCTTTCAAGCTAACATTTATATATGACTTTTCACATGACACACAAGCAGCACAGTACAATAAACTGGCTCTTGAAACAATTACATGGCACTCGTGATGTGGAGTCGGGTCCTTCCTGCCTAAAGTTATTGCTGATCTTTGTTTTTGACTAACCCATCTTCCGGTCCTGCTGCTCTTAGTCGGCAGCGACACACACTCAACAGCAACAAGTAGTGTAATTGTAGCTTGAGGATCTTCCCTTGCGCAGTGTTGTCGATCCTCTGTGGCTGACACCTTCATGACCAGTGCACATTGTAGCCAACTGTCTGTGACAAATACTGTAGTGGTGCATGTAGAAATCCAAGCATGTCAGCCTGTGACTGCTTTAACCTCAGCTCTGCTCTTGTTCTTCAGAATGTGATTTCAAAGACTAACTGTCGTGCACGGTTTTCAAGGACTCGAGTAAGTGTTGCATTTCAGGAAGTAAGTAAGAGGCACCAAAGTGTGCTGTGAGATCTGGGAATCAAGCATGGCTTGATTACCTTTTGGGTATCCTCTCTAAAACACTGTTATGAAGAACTGTTTGAAATACAAGCATGGTTTGACTAGGGAAGTGCACTGAAACAGCATGCGTCTTGCATTAGCACAAAGCTTGTTGTGCCTTAGTTTTGTAACCATAAAGTGGCCCTGGTCAAGCCACAGCTAGTGCAGAAAAAGGCCAATGTGTTGCACTTAACTTAACAGTAATTAGGGGGATGTGAATAATATGAAAATAATGAAGTAATCAAATTCCAAGTCTTACATCATATTTTTCTCACGTTTTCTGGTCCCGAGAGCATCAGTTTTGGTTTCTAAACTAACCTAAATGGCCAGGCCTCGAAGCTATAGCACAAGCCCAAGACGTATAGGTTGTCTTAACACATGCTTGTTGTATTTTTGTACACGATCGTGCCTTTCTGTTAGCGTTTCGAGATATATGTGAACGAGCCAGTGCTGGGAATCTCGACGCAGCGTAGCTCGGGTATCTTGCTTGTGTACGAGTCAACAAGCTGTAACGACCAATAAGTTTGCATACATCGAGCTCGCACCTTTACAGCTGGTCAGGAAGTTTGTTTGTTTTACCTCCGGCAGTGACGGACACCTCCTTTTCGGACTGACTTATACCATCCCATATGACCTTTGCGTTAAATCTTAATTGCTGTTAATGTTTTTGTTACTGTTGTGTTAAGTTTCTGTAATACTGCGGCACCACAGGCCTCAGGTACGGGCCAATGGTCTTTCTGTGATGCTGCGACCCTCCAGGGTCAAATAAAGACATATCTATCTATCTATCTATCTTAGACGAAATATAATTTTTTTGCAATTACTGTTTTCAGGTGAAACTCGGAGGCGCCATTGAAAAGCTCAATTGGAACACACTTCTTATCTCTTATCTGTACTGACCCGCAGCACTGCACGAAGCTAACTCCCCACCCACTTGCATTCCACTAATATTCAACATTGCGTATGCACAAAAAGTTATCCTGCAATCATATAGGCACATTCCCACGTACGAACCGTTTTAAGAGAGCAAAAGTCGAGCACTTGTGTGAAGAATGTCGCACCGTTCGCCGGAAGTGCGCCGGACGGGCGTGAACCCCTATGCGGTGTGCCAAACGAACAAAATATTCAAAGCGCATTTGATGGTTGCTAATGGCCGTAATATTTGTTATGTGTTTGCTTTCTTCCTGACTGAGTAGGCCGAGATAATTTCAGACACACCGTTCAAACACAGATCTTGGGCGTCAGTAAAAGCTCGTCCAAAAAAGCTTAGCGAGGAGTAGGGGACGCTTGTTAGAGCCTCCGTCGTAGCTAGCCGATCTCAGCGTTTGCGAAAACCTAATCTCCTATCAGCATAAAATTTGAGTGGGCGATATATGATGACACGAGGAAGACATCATAGTAACTTTTGTGCAGTAGTGAGGTCGAATTTATTGCATTTCCTTAAACGTTCATGCGTCGACGCTGGGCTCAACTTTGATACTCCTGTGAGGATGCGGCTTGCTTTCCGCCCAATGAAGTAACAAGAAGCGGACGTTTGGAAACAAAATACGTGTAAGGCTCAAGGTGACCAAATTTCAGTTGTAGTTCGCTGGTACCTATACGGGATTATTGAAAGTGAGCTCAAAGATGCACTAGTGGGTGAGATGACTAAGCCACGTCTTGCTACGTTTGCATACGCACGCACAATATCCGGTGTTTCGGGAACCAAGGAAAGTGCCCCAGTCTTCATTTTGTATCGCTCGAGAATGAGTGTATTGTACTACATTCGTGAAAAGTCCGATAATCGAAAACGCAAGCGGCGCATTCGGTCATGGCGTGATAGCATGAAATGAAGCTGCTCAATCGAAACCGAAACTGAGTGGCCAACTAGTTCCCAGAGTGCACTACGTGGCATTTCGCCGCGATGGGGCGCGTCGGTTTTGGAAGAAGTCAATTGCGAGTGGCAACGGCGGCAACGTACCGCCATGTTTTGCACTTCTCTGCGCCGGAAGATGTGTCTGTGTGTTCAACGGTTCCGACATCACTACGGGATGTCATTCACCAGTGCCGTTAATCGATAAGATCTACATGATGAATACTTTTCGTTCCTCTTTTATCGGATTGCTCTTCGCTTGCTGGCGGATGGGGTAGACTTACTGGGATTGGGACGATCGCAGCACTTTTTGATAGCGCATGGAGGGGATCTGCGTTCCCAACTTCCGGGTCTCGTCTAAAAAAAGTTAGCACTGAGTGTGCCCCCAGACGTTTTGTATAGCGCTGTGCTTGGGTAAGCTGACATTAATTATAAGCTAAGGTTGGTGCTACACTGGATGTCTATGCCAGTCCGGCCGTGGTCTTTGCGAAATGCTTCGTCTAGGAGCCGTAACGTGGCGCTACTGTCCCGTTGCACGCTTCTAATACCGTATTTACTCGCACAATGAACGCACTCGCGTAATAAACGCACCCCCCAAGTCGGCTCTCAAAATTTCGACTTCTTCTTCACTCGCGTATCAAACGCACCCCCAACTCGGACGTCAAAATTTTGACCCCCTCCCCCCACGCGCGCGAAATGAACACACTTTTTTATCCTGGTGCAGCGAGGTCGTGAATGCATGGGCAGCGTGGGCGAACAAAACGCCTTGCAAAAGGCTTTAAAAAAATAAAAAAAGATCCAACGGAAGCAAGAAAAAAAAAACATGGAGGAGCTTTTTTTTTCTTTTTGCACAGCACAGTCTGGACTTTGGGTCGCACGCCGCGCGCAAGGAGATAAGAAAGAGAAGCGGAGAAGCCCTCGCCTAAGCAAAGCGAAATGAAACAGCTTGCAAAAGGAAAAAAAAAAAAAAAAATCCACGGAACCAAGAGAAAAGAAGAAAACATAAAAAGGAGCTTTTTCTTTTTTTTTTTTTGCACAGCACAGTTTGGTTTGAGTCGCGCATCGCGCACCGCGCGCAAGGAGATAAGAAAGAAAAGTGGAGAAGCCCTCGCCTAAGCAAAGCACACATAATGAAGGCATCCTGCCCTTGCCTCCTCCTCGCACTTTGGAAAGAGAAGCGAGAAGCCCTCGAAATGAACACACTTTTCTATCCTGCTGGAGTGAAGTCGCGAATGCATGGGCAGCATGGGCCAACAAAACAATTTGCGAAAGGCGGGAAAAAAAAAACAACACGGAAGCAAGAAAAAAAAAAAAAACATGGAGAGGAGAATTTTTTTTTTTTGCGCATTGCAGTTTGGTTTTGGAGTTGCGCGCCGCGCGCAAAGAGATAAGAAGTTACGTCGATTTTTCAGGATAAAAGGTTTGTTTATTATGCGAGTAAACGTGGACGCAAAAATTTTACTTTGCCTAATGAACGCCCCCCCCCCCCCCCCAACTTTGCATCGCTTTTCGGAAAAAGAAGTGCGTTCATTCTGCGAGTAAATACAGTAGCTTCTGCTACTCTCATACTTAATGTTAAATGGAGTAGAATCAAGACTCCAGCCCTTGTGAAAAGTCGGTTCAGCTGGAGTTTGATTTTGCAACGAGTCCTAGTTGGATCCATTTGGAACCCTTTACATTGATCCAGCTCCAACTTGACCTGTTTTCACTTGGGAGTTCACGTCACAGCATTCCATTAATCGCTCGCTTGCAGCTTCGCGTCTTCAGAGCTTAGTTCCTCGCTTGTCTTTCGCGAGGGTTTTCGTCGTTTGGTCGTTGGTGACGCGGCCGTTCCCCAATGGTTTCAGAATGCGAGCCGCGCTGCGGGCGAGCCAAGCCCCCAGGTGCAGTTAGTGCTGGGCCACGTGGAGCGCTGGAGCTCCATCAAGCATAGCACGAACGACCCCGTCTGGGAGGAAATCTTCTACCTACTGCTTGCCAACCCAGAAATCCAGGAGATGGAAATCAAGGTACGGAGCTTCTGGGACGAGCAAGGGCGGAGCCTTGCTCTGCTTGGGCTCTCGACGAGGGGGTTCGACGCGGAGGGCGGGGCGGGGCGGGGCGGGGCGGGACGGGGTGGTGAAGGTTGTGGGCCGTCCTTAGTGTCCAAACAATATTAGCTGCTAGAGATTTGCTTATCCAAGCTTCCTGCTCTTGAATGAGAGACACGCACTGCCTAAATTAGTGAATAGTTTGACTGAGTAACTTTGTGGTATAGCACAATAACTGAGGGTGGTACAATTAAGATACTAGTATTTCCACAAGCAGAGTCTGTGTTCAGACAAAGTTTGGAATGGACATGAGTTTGTGGGCAGTCAATTCATCGGAGAGTCTACTGCACCCCTCCAGCAATGCGAGGGCCCGTGGAAAGACCTTCCGAGCGCAGCTTATGTTCTATTTTCCACCCTACCTGATATGTCAGAGCAACCACATACAGAGAGTCAGGCTATTCTCCCTCTTCCTGTTTTTCTCAGTCAAGTGTTAGAAGGTGGAAGAGTTTTAATTATGCTGCTCACTATTACAAATGATTAATTGTGGCTGTTTTTAGGCTACTTTGTCCTTGATTATTTTGTCATGAACATATTTTCGGATAAATTGGTCGCTATCCACTAATTTACACTGCAATCTAAATTGGTTAAGACAGGCCTTGATAGTGACTAAGATTTCACTCTGGTGTTAAAGGAGAATGCTGTACGCAGATATAAAGTTGAACCAATGGTACAGTTAGGAAAACTAACCGAACTTCAGAAAGCAGTATGTTATATCCAAATGTCTGTTGTTACGAGTTTATACTGTACTGATTTATACAAGGAAACCAATCATTGCAACTGTCGTAGGTAACCTTTGAAATGACAAGCCAGACGTGACAACATTTTTAACATTAAAGTGTAATTTGTGCTGCAATACTTTTAAGGATGTTTTACATGGTTGGAATACAGTACACATAGCACATTTTTGAGATAGATCTCTTTCTGGGTCTTGTCGTACATTAGGCTCATCAAGTGAATTACAGTCGACTCTCATTAATTCAAACTCGAGGGGGGCCGAAAATTTGTTTGAATAAAGCAAAGTTTGAATTATCAGGAGTTTCTTCCCATAGAGACGCATAGGATGGGACCTGCATGTTAGTTTGAATTATCAGAAAATTTGAATTAAGAGATTTTGAATTAACGAGAGTCGACTGTATACTAATTGGCCAGATGCATGCTCTGCAAGCAAACATGCACAGAGAACTACTCCTAAATACATAATGTATTCAGTTACTAAATTAGTGCTGTGCTATACATCAAGAGAACACTTTTTGTAGTTTTATTTTTGCAGCTTTCCGGTGTCATTTCTTATTTTGAAGAAAAAACTATTGTTATACTATTTGACATAAATCTCACGAGCACTTCTTGGAATTTATACTATGCTACAGCGAATCTGCACACATGGATGTCTCAAGCTGCAGGTCCCACAACATTTCAAAACAAATGAAAGGGTAGCTGCAGCTATTGTATTAATCAGTGTTTGGGCGGACCCATCTGTCGGGGGTGACCCGACAGATGGGTAACCCCATCTGTCGGGGACAGGAGGCGGTGTCGAACGATTGCAATGACAAAAGGGTAAATGAAGAAAACTAAATGCATGCAAACCAACTTTGCAGCCCTGAAACAAAGAATAATTAACCCTACTCACTAGGTGCACATGGTTCCTTCTATTTAGCTTTGTGGGGCAGCCAGCATTAACATAAAAAAGAAGTTTTAGCGCTCAGCCCGACTGATGGTCTAAGGCTTCAGGGACACCAAGCAGGCCTTCAGGGACCCCAAAGGGCCTGTGGACTCCCATTTGAGGACTGCTGGTATAAATCATACTGTAGGAATGTGCAAATTCATGGGAAGATGCCTAGAAGTGCTAACACAAGCCTGAGACAGGATCAACAGACACCCTTCATTCTAGAGACAGTTGGAATATTCTGCATTTGTGAACATTGCATCTAGGCTCAGATATGCTTTGCTCTCCTCGAATATGAAGTTTGCTTCTAATGAAAGTAGAGACCGTCACTTTTGTGGAAGCATACAGTTGGTAGTAGAGGATCTTCTTTTTTAAGCCTCAGCTCAGCGGAGCAAAGAAAATATAATTGAAAATGATTGTAGTTTGGCATCCATAAAGTAGAAGCAGGTGCTCTGACGAAAGGGGTGCACGTGGTTCAGTATGTGTCATTAAGTGTAGGCAGTGCTAAGGATGCTTCGCATGGAGACAAAACAAACTTACAACATGCATTTTTTTTTATTTGGAGCTAATAATAAATCATGCACATAGTGCAATAAAATTCCTCCCAAAGCTACGGGGCAATTTTTCTTTACTCTAAAATTCTGGGTGGCAAGTCACGCTGCTTGCTAATTGCTTGACAGTGCACTCTAGTGAGCTTTGAAAAATCTTGAGACTATGAATTTCTGCTATTTGATTTGAAAATTAAATCTAGTGTACATAATTATCCGAGTGAGTACATACACTAAGGATTTGAAATGTTTTTGTGTCTACTTTACTAAGTCCCGAAAACTTTCCTCCGGTTCAATAAACCAACCCAATAACCAGACCTCTTTATGATCCCTCGACTTCATTCAGGACCAGGCCTACTTCCTGACCTTGATTCAACTGGCCTAATAGTAATTGATTATCCGAATCCCTCGGGCAGGAGATGGAAACGATCGATCAGACGAGTCACCACCGCATGCTGTGCACTCGACTGAAACTTGTGTGGCATTGCTATTCAAAAGACTTCCATAATTTGCAAAGACCCAGCAGTTCTGTGTTAGTGTACAAGTGTTCGAGTGATTTCTTTTATGTGGCGCGCAAGTGAAGGGGAGAAGGAGACGAGGCATGGTGAAAGGCAGTGATCAGATCACATGTGTGGCAAAGCTTCACCCCCAGGGCTGCTGCTCGGTTCAGAGCCGACGACATCTCGGCCGTGACTTTTTCGTTCTTTGGAATGCGAAAATCACCATAGTTGTTAGTCGACAAAAACAACATACCTACTCTCCCAGGTGTTTCCTCTCCTTTTTAGGGGTGAAGCTCCTTAGGGTCTAGCCTTGTCCGTCCGGCGTCCGTGCTCACGTCGATCTTGCTGGTGCTCGTGCTCGTGATCATACTCGTGAGCTCACGTGCTCGTGTAGGGCAAAAAAAAAGAATAAAATAAAACATGGTGAGAAAAGAAAAAAAAAATGTTTGCACAGTCGACAAGATTCGAACCTGTGCGGGGAGACCCCAATGGATTTCTAGTCCATCGTCTTAACCACTCGGCCACGACTGCGGGACGAGTAGGGGGCTCTGAGATGTGGTAGAAACTCAAGAGCTGGGGATGTCATGGATGAAACATTGCATGTAGCCGCTCAACGTCTATACAGGAGAGGGCGCTGCGGTCAAATGCGTATATAATCGCGTTAAACTTTGCATGCATTGGCTCAACGTTTATAGACTAGAGGGCGCTGCGGTCAAATGCTCAAATGCGTATATAACCACGTTCCATACCATACATTCTCTTTCTGGCATGGATGAAAACGAACGAAAGGCTCGGCATGCTGCGGCTCAGCGTCTACGCAGACAGGCACCACCAGAGCTTCGCCCCAATCAACATCATTCACCACGTGGAGATGCGGTAAATTTTTTCTTGAAAGCAGAGTCCTCATTCGTAAAGACCAGTAGATTTGCAAAAGCCGTGGAAAAGTTAAGACAGCCATTGCTACGAGCAGCAGACGACACCGGCGTTCGGCACCCAAACACCAGACCCCAACACCACCGCTCCCTGTGCGCGAGGAGTGGACGACGGTCTCGCTCGCTCCGATTCGAGGGTGACGGTTGGTAGAAACGAAGGCAGCTAGCCTTTGCGTCTACCCCCTATCCTTCCGACAAGAGCTCGGCACTCCGAGACCTCTGCACCAGTTTCGTAAGAGGCAGGTGAACTTGCGTGCCGTGTTTTATCGCATCTGGAACTGTCCGTGAGCAGTCGAGAGAAATGCCTTCCCGATTGCCGCAGGTGGTGGACAACAAGACTGGGCAGGTACTGGGCCACTTGCCGCTGCGTCTGTCGCGGCTGCTGAAGGAGGAGGGCCTGAAGATAGACGAGCCACTCATCCTCTTGGGAACGGGCCACCAGGCCAAGCTGAGGCTCACCCTGCAGCTGCGCCTCCTCCACAGCACGGAGCGCAGGTACCGCGTTTGCTCGGATGTAACACAAATATTTTCCAAAAATCTAGTGCTCTAAGGTTGACTCACGCATTATATTTTTCAGGAAATCAACCTTTCGGTTGATTTCGAGGTCATTTTGAAATAACTATGACCCTTTGGTTTCCCAGTTTTGTAGCCTTATGCTGGCAACATTTACCTGTTGATACTTGAAATTAGAAAAAGTTAAAGCCAGATCCAAATTTATAGAAACCGAAAATTTGTCCGATTTTCCCGGTATTAACCTTAATAGTCTCGTTAATAAATAAACAGCCATTTCTTCTAGGTAGTATATGCACATTTGACCTCGCAAATACCGCCAAACCTTTGCTCTAGTGAAATGCAGTTCCAGGGTCACTGCATAGATTGCTCCAGCGTACCAGTGTGTTCTAAGAGATTTTAAAAGATTTTAAGGCACTGGGTCCCAAGGAGTTGCAGGTGCGTGAACAGACCTTAAGGCCACGTGCCCCATTCCCTTTGGTTTTAATTATGTTTGGAGGCAAACTTTGAGGCTGGGCTTTTTCAGAAGGCACTCTTTCTTTTCTTTTCTTTTTTGTAGAACTAATTATGCCACATAAGGGTAGCTAGGGCAGATATCAAGGCTAACCTCTTTGCCTTTCGTTCGCTAACTCTGACTGCATACCCTAAATAGTTACGAATGCATTATAATGTTTCTTTTAAGTTAGTTTTCTCATTAAGCTAAACTTGGAAGTTTTGCTAGCTATCTCAAGGTATGCCGCCGTTTGCATGACAACTATACCTGTTTTCACCTCAAGAAAAAAGCAAGTTTTGCGCATTGATCATACAAGGCGCGAAGTAGTTCTTACGAGATTGGGTTATCGAAGGAAAAAGTGATGCTTTTGGCATTTGGAACTTGTGTGTCTTGATAATATAACATGTATATAATCTAAAATTCACCTGCATACCTATCCTCATAAAGGGGGAAACTAGTAATGCTACGCGAGGAGCCAGACTTGTTTTACTACGGTTCTTGAGGTGAAAACGGGTATAGAAACAGTACCACATTATAAACACATCATGGAAAACAGCGCCAAAAACAGACGAGGACGAAGAAGAAACACACGGGACAAGCGCTGACTATCAGCTGAAATATTTCAATAGGAAAGCACATGAAAACGACCATTCCTCTTTTGCAGTACACCCAGCGTCTACGTATTACGAGACACTTCATAGCAGCATAATGGCACGTGTTAAACGCGATAAAAAGTGACATGATGCTATCCCAAATCCAAAAACGCCACCTCACTGTCCAGCAGTGCCAAAGACGGTTGGCTGACACAAGAGGTTCCCGCCCTTTTTATTTGGTATGCCTCTACTATCTCTCTAGACAGTTGGTCCCTGTGCTTGGAACAAAACTTCAGTGTCACTCAATCTTGGCTCACACTTACAATCGCGACAATGCATCGCAAGATGAGAGTATGCACACCCCTTCAACAAACTGTGCTGGTCTCTTAAACGAATGTTCAAACAGCACCCCGTTTGGCCAATATACACGCGCCCGTCGTCCTTGTCTGTTTTTCGCACTGTTTCCCATGATGAATTCGCACCAACTCGCTCAACTATCCATTCTTCTAATTATATGTACATTTTATCTTATCACGAATGAAGTTCCTCCGTACTAATAATCACCTAGCATTTGCCTGCTGCACTTGCAAAAGCAGAATGCCACACAGAGTGCGTAACCTGCGGACAACCGCAGGGCACCCTGGGACGTTGACACTTCCCTGCAGACATTCCTAGGAACGTGTATGATTCGTGGGATAGCAATTGAAACAATTGCAGTCTTGAACGTGGAACATAGCCAAGACGAGTGTATAAACTTTGTGTTCTCAATATTGTCTGTCAATTTTTCGGTAGGAATTTGATTGGTATAGTACTAGCTGCAGTGCAGATATTAATTTTCTGGATGTAATTGTTTTTCCGATTTTAGTTGCTTCTAGCCTAGTAACTGTGACTGGAAAGTGCCGCCATTGCCAGCATAAATTCTCTAGGAAAGAGCCCAAAAAGCCGGAGAAACACGAACAACAGACTGGCTTCTTCGAAAATAGGGCCACTTTGGTCAGCAGCTCTCTGCCTCTGTTTTCATATTGAAAATAGCTTCGCAACCTTTACCCCTTTCACTCCCAAGCCAGTGTGCGGTGGGAGCAACGCGTTCGCCAGACCAATCAACCGCTTCCCTCTTATCACCTGATCCCGTTCTCTGCACGCGGGTAGGAACGCTGGCGTAACCACGAGACGAAATAAAGACGCACGACTGGTTTGGCGAGCATGTAACTTCCACTGCGCCGTCAGCTTAGGGGTGAACGGAGTACAGCTGTGGTGCAGTGTGCCACCTGCGTTGGCCTGCAATTCCGGTCTGCACCGTCTGACCGCAGGTCCTCCACCTCAAGCACCCCGGTGCAGCGGCATCGTGCCAGCGTGCGCTCGGTGGACGAGACCGGCCCCAAGGCCTCGCCCTCTCATCAGCATCCCTCTCCTCCCCCTCCTCCTCCACGTGGGAGCCCTCCTTCCAGCCCCAGGGTAGACCCTTTCTCTTTGGGACACGTTTTAACATTTCTCTAATGAAGTCAGTTTTTACAGGAAAAACCTTGACTTCTCTGGTGCCTGTAGCAGTATTAGGAGCATACAGTTCAGTTTAATAAGTCGCCGACCGATTTTTCGGACTCCGATAATTCGGACGTGTTCGATATTTCGGACCTAAAGGCGGAATCGTGACTTACCCCATAGAAATAGTGTATATTCACGACCAATGTTTCGGACAGCTTGAAGTCCGAAAGTTCAATTATTCGGACAAAATCGTCGCGAGCGATCGGCGGAAAACACCATCGAGAAGCGGCCATTTTGAATTCTATGTTTTTGGCTGCAAAAGGATTGGCTTGGCTTGGCAGCGCTAGTTGAGTACTCTTGAGTTTTACCGCTAGGTGACGCTATGCTAGCCCTTTTTTCCATTTAGCTGCACGTCATCATCATCATCATTATCGTTTTGCTTTGTTTTTTTGTTCCTTCGCGTCCAGTCGCCATTTTGCGCTCGTGGATTTGCGCCTCTAATCTTGTTCGGACAACGCTGGCTTGGACGTCATAGGCCCCATCTGTTGTTCTGCCACCGCGATGTGTCGTTAAGAAGCGTAGAAAGCACTCGACCATAACGCTAGAAAAGAAGGCAGCGATTCTCAAGCTAACAGGAAGTTGCCGAACGGAAACGGAGGTGTAACCTGAAACGAGGCACCATTTACGGCTTTTTTAAGCCCACTTGGAAGTAGTAAAGGCAAGTTTTTCAATCTGCCGATTTTTCGGACTGCTCTATTATTCGGACATTTTTTCGGTCCCCGCGAAGTCCGAATAATCGGTCGGCGACTGTAATCCTTAAAGTCACTTTAGTGAAGTGCATTACATGAGGGGGGGGTCAATTACGAGAAATTAACAGTGAAAGTTGCCGAATAACAGTTTGGTGACTTACGGACGAGAGGCATATTTAGGGGTGCAGTCTAGCTTGGTCATATTACACTCGGGTGTTTTTAATTATTGTTTATATCAAACAGTCCAAACATCCCCTTGAAAATCACATGTAATACTATAGGAGCGTTGTCTTTTTGTATCAATTTCATGGCGGGGATACTCGATGTAGCGAACGAAGCCCGGCTGCCCGTTGCTTTTCCCGCAATAATATTGCACCGGTGGCGAGCACATCGCTTGCGTTGTGGGGCTGGCAGACCACCAAGCCAGCATACACGCCGTAAGATATGCAGCAAAAGGGCGGTTGTAAAAAAAGAAAAAAAAGAAGAACCGTAGAAACAAAAACTGGAGGATGGCAAAAGCAAGGGGAAGGACACGCGCATTCGCATAGGGAGAGCAGGGAGTGCTTGCTGTTGGAATGGTAGCTTGCGCCCTTTCCCCGAACACTGCTAATGCTGCGCGACTCCCTAGCCCCAAAATAAAGTAATCATAAAAAAAACGTCTTCAGCAAGTCGAGTGTGTTGCCAACAACGGTCGTGCAATCGCACCTTGAACGCCTCTTCTTGGTTTACCTTCTTCTTTTGCTGTTATTGCTTTGCCCGTTTTTCTTTTTTTGCTTTTTTTTTAGCTGCCTGAATTTAGTGAGCTTTCTTTTTTGTTGCTTGCATACTTTGTTTTATAGATCAAGAGTCTTTTTTTATGCATCTCGCTTTTCCATTCTTCTTTTATTTTTTTTGTGTTTTGTCGTTTATGCTGTGTGGATATCCCGGCCAGGCACGCGTTTAAGCGAGGCGGTGTTTGCCGTCTTCGCCAACTACGCTCTACTGTATTTAGCGACTCTTGGATGCTCTATTCGGTAAACTCCCGTTTGTCACGACCTTCGGTATTAGCAGAGATACCAGGAAATTTCAACTCGAGCTTAATTTAACATATTTTTGTATATCAAATTATTGATATATTGAACTATTTTACAGTCCCCCTTGAGTTCGATATATCCGGGTTCGACTGTAGTATGAAAGGCACAGGTAAAAAAAAAAGTCGGCGATATTAAATAGACGTTTTGACTGACGGAAAACACTCTTGAGGTATGTGTTGCAAAGATCACTGCATTTAGCCTGATTTGTTTTGGGTATGATTATTTCAGGAAGAGAATTCCAGTCAAGCATAGCTAGGGAAAGCAGGGAATTTTTAAAGTAATGCGGAGCACAATTTCGTCTGCTTCTTGCACAGGGGTTGCGATGACGTCAGAACGCCGAGCTCTTATTAGCAGGTTGAATAAAATAGTGGGTGGACCTCAAGACATCTAGCCTTCAGGTCCACCCACCATCCTTTCAATCAAAGCCAATCGGAGCTCGGCGTCGTTCTGACGTCATTGCAACCCCTAGGCAAGAAGCAGACAACTTGCTCTGCGCATTAGTTCTCACAAATAGATTTACTCTCAAGTTGTGGTCACAACGCAGATTGATGCGAGATGGCGGTTGACAGTGATTGTTGCTAAAAGAAGAGGAATGGTCACATTTGTGAAACGTGTCAAGACGGGCAAATTCATCTTTGCCTTGCTATATCAGTCTCTGGTATGGAGAAGTTTTTGTGCACCTGTTCTTTGGGCTTCACGACACTCGGGACAAACAAGGAAGGGTAGTGTGGGCATGTGAAATGGACCGAAATTTTCATATTCAACTTTGGGGGTTTACTTCCCAAGACAATGTAGGGCATCTGGTGTACCTCAATAAATTACCGTGCATTAATTTAGGCCACCTGAGAATCTCGGCACGCAAGACATAGATTACGGGTATTCGACTTACCTGCTGGGGTTCTGTAGGCAGACACTTTGCCTTAAGGCAGCCGTGGGTGTGGTCATCTGATGTTGATGTGCGGGCATACAATTTTTTGTTTTCTGCACAAGTTTCAGGGAATGAAAAGTGTGCATGCTGCAATACTTTACTTTCGTTTTTGCTAAATGTTCTTTGAATAGCCTGTTTTTACATCATGCCTAGGTAGTGTATGCAACATGGTAAAACAGTCATTTACCAGAAGTTGACGCTAAATAAGGCATGTCTTGTTTTTCCTTGAAGTTTCTGCTAAACTTTGTAAAATATTTTCAGCATCATAGCCTTTTGTACAGTGGTCGAGGAAATGATAAAATTACTCCGTAAAAGTAGTATTTCCCAGAAAATGAAAAGCATTTGAACAGAAAATGATTCACTTACTTTGTCCTATGACAGTAGCTTTTTTGTTTCCCTTGGAAGATGCATAAAATACATAAGACTGTTGTCATTAAAATTTTGTTTCATTATTTATCCAAACATGACTTCGATACTGTTCATATTTGATTTCATTCACTTCACTATTTGAAAACTAGTCTTCTTAAATTTGCATTGAATTTCTAGCATTCAAACTCGATTCGCAGTGTAAATTTTATGGTTTGCACGCACCTAAAAATGAAGCCTCTTGAAATTTCTAGGCTTTTTGCAATTGAAAATGGAATTAGATTAATGGTAAATGTTCATTACAAGATGTCCGTTTTACAAGCAGGTTGCAAAATTAGTCTGCCATGTTTGTGCTGTTATGGTGGTGCCTCAAGTGGTTCAGAGCGGAAGATAGTCTGGGTACTTGAAGGATATACTGAGTGCTTCAAAGTATGACATGTGGAGTTTGTGCTCTAGGCAGAGCCCAGCTTTAGAAACAGGCATAGCTTAGGCACTTCAGCATGCTTGATGATAATTTTGGTACTATCTGGTCTGCACGAAAAATGCAGGTGTCATCCACAGATGTTTAGAGGAACTGCCCAGAAGAATTCTTTTCACTACGAATAGGCCATAAAACATGGAGCATGCGCCCAAGTCAGGCACGTAGCCAGGATTTTGTTTCGAGGGGGGGGGGGGGGTGGGGGGGCCGGGCCACCCATGACACAATGCTGTATGAGGGGGAGGGGGTAGAGTAGGCCCCAGAAAAATGGAAGATTTCGGGGGGGAAGAGGAGGGAGGCCCAGATTTTTGAGCACACCTCGTTAACCGAGATGCTCCTATGCGTCAGCTGCTCCTTCGAGCCTTCAGTGAAAAGTGGTGAAGCTCACTCTATCCCTTTCCCCCTTTGCATTTTTGCTCTTGTACCTAGCAGGTGTCCATCCCCCAGTTTTTTTAAGATTATGTACAATTTTAATGCAGACTCTTGTGTATGGCTGGCACCTAGCTATTGCCGGTTTACACGTCTGAAACGAGAAGCGAAACACCGACTGCCTAATAGACCACTCTCACCAGCCAGTTTGACTATGCCACCGCTGCCGCAATGCATCGAGGGAACTTTAGTCTTTCTGCACGTGCAATAACCTTGCTAGAGCCCTGCGCTTGTGGAGCACGAGACGGCACGAGCCCTTGCATGCACGGCTGTCTGCCTCCCGTGAACTAAAGTTATGGCGGCGTCACGCATGCGCCGAACGCTTAGTGAGATTGGTCTATTAGACACGAGTGCCAGCTGAACGTCTTGCTCGAGTACATTCGAGTTACTCTTTTCCTGCGGGTCTCGCTACGTGATCAAAAAGAGTGACGTTCTACTCTTAGCACAATCCAAAGCAACAGGTAGTACGTCGTGTATATACGACACGGTTGCAAGTTTTAGGCATGACATCTACTTTCCGAGTCTAGTGAAAGGAAACACATGTATCAAATATAACAGATCTATTTTGATGTAAGAGAATTAATGAAATGAAAGACATTTATTCCTTGCTCACAGAATCAATTGAACAAGACAAATTTTTGAGCATGAGGTAAACTTGTACTACTGAAAGATAAACAAGAGCTAAGATCATATGACTTGCTAGTTGGTTGTACATTAAACAAATGAAGGTAGCGCAGAAGACGAGGACAAGTAGAAGACACAGACACGGATGAGCGCTGACTCACAACTGATACAGTCACCGACCGATTTTTCGGACTCCGTGGGGATCGAGAAAAAAGTTCAATAATAGAGCAATCCAAAAAATCAGCAGATTAAAAAACTTGCCTTTATTACGTCTAAGCGGGCTTTAAAAAGCCGTCAATAGTGCCTTGCTTCAGGTTACGCTTGCATGCCCTGTTTTAGGTTACGCCTCCGTTTGCGTTCGGCAACTTTCCGTTAGCTTGAGAATCGCTGCCTTCTTTTCTAGTGTTATGGTCGAGTACTTTCCGCGCTTCTTATCAACAGATTGCGGCGGCGGAAGAACAGATGGGGCAATGACGTCCAAGCCAGCAAAGTCTGAAAACACGATTCACCAAGACGAGATCGAGATGAGAGGCGCAAGTTTATGACTGCAATGGCGAATGAACAAAGCAAAACGGAAACAACAATAATGATGATAATGACGCGCATCTAGAAAAAAAAAAAGCCGTGCAGCGTCACCTAGCAATAGGACTTAGCAGTATAAGTAGCACTGCCAAAATAAGCCAGTCCATGTGCAGCCAACATAAAATTCAAAATGGCCGCTTCTCGGTGGTGTTTCCCGCTGATCGCTCGTGACGATTTTGTCCGAAAAATCGAAATTTCGGACTTGAAGCTGTCCGAAACATTGGTCGTGAATATGCACTATTTCTATCGGGTAGGTCACGGTTCCTTCTTTAGGTCCGAAATATCGAACAAGTCCGAATTATCGGCGTTCGAAAAATCAGTTGGCGACTGTATTTAGTGAAGAATCGAAAGAAGATAAAGCAGAAGTGCAAGGACATATACAAAATGAGAAGACAAAAAAAGAAAGAAAGAATGCAAAAATTATTTTTGACTTCAAAATTAAGAAAGAATAAATGAAGCGGGGATAAAAAATTAATAAGTTACACTAATGTAAATGCATGAAAAAGAAAAAAGAAAGGAAAGAAAAAGCCTCAAAAACCAACACAAACAAATTAATTGTTAGTTGTTGATACGGCAGGAAATTTACTCTGCAAGAGCATGGCGACATTGTTACCTATTGTAGCTGAGCAATTTAGCCAGTGCAGTACGACTGCTAGCCTGGGGCCTTTAATGTGCACCACGCAGTAGTGATACACGACTGCACGCCGGTATGATGCTCATCTAAATCGAAATGGGCAGGGGTGAGGATTGAACCCTGGATCCCTGGGTTCTGCAGCTTGAGCTTTCGCTTCATGTGCTTGCGCGCTAGCCCACTCGGCCACCGATCCCCCTCGGCAAGAAAACTTTCAGCCTTTCCACTCTGGTGAAGAAGGGAGACCAGTGAAGCTGTACGCTCATTCCGTGTGTTTCTTCTTCGTCCTCGTCTGTTTTGCGCGCTGTTTCCTTGAATGAATTCCCACCAACTTGCCCAACTATCCACTCTTCTATGATAGCTGGAAAGGTTGCCACCATCTATGAGCAGTAGCTGTCCAGACTTTTGTGTAGTTTTGTGTCAACATTTGTTTGGTACCGGACACGAAACTGGGGAAACTAGCCCTTAACAACTCCGCTGTAAAAACCAAAAAGGAATGAAAACCTACTCCAATAAAATGAAAGTAAGAAAAAGAAAGAAGAGGCCTCTGAAATTTATGCTAGTGAAACGAAGTTCTCAGGCAAAACATTGTAAGTAGTGCACTTCCTTCACCAATAAGGCTACTGAAGGTCCACTGATGCATGTATCTGACGGTGCACTGATGCATGTGCTATGACTTGTGCCTCATAAATTTCTTTTGCTCTTTGATCGATGAATTGCCTTGGGATTTTTGTTAGACGGAATAAGGGGGTACACTTGCAATCTTGTACATTTAGAGTGAAATGCCCCACCGGTAATGACTTTAGAGACAGTGCATGTTCTCTCTATCTCATGTTCACACACCGGCCAGTCTGGCCCACGTATATGACTTTTTAGGGGCGAAGCTCCTTAGGGGCTAGCCATGTCCGTATGTCCGTCCGCCGTAGGCCGGCGTCGGGTGCTCGTGCTTCTGCTCCTGAGATCACGTGCTCACGAGCACGTGAGCACATGCTCACGAGCACGTGAGCACATGCTCACGTGCTCGTGTAGGGCAAAAAAAATTGGAAAAAAAATTATGAAAAAAGAAAAAGAAAAAAAAAAGAGTAGGGGGTTCTGAGATGCCATCCCGTCTGTCTGCTTAAAAAAAGAAAAAGAAGAAAACCACACATTCTCCTACTGACATGAATGAAAAGGCTCAAAGAAAAAGAAGAAAAAAAAAGAGTAGGGGGTTCTGAGATGCCATCCCATCTGTCTGCTTAAAAAAAGAAAAAGAAGAAAACCACACATTCTCCTACTGACATGAATGAAAAGGCTCAAAGAAAAAGAAGAAAAAAAAGAGTAGGGGGTTCTGAGATGCCATCCCATCTGTCTGCTTAAAAAAAGAAAAAGAAGAAAACCACACATTCTCCTACTGACATGAATGAAAAGGCTCGGCATGCTGCGGCTCGGCGTCTACGCAGACAAGCACCACCAGAGCTTCGCCCCAAGCAACATCATTCACCACGTGGAGATGCGGTCAATTTTTTCCTCTTTTTTTCTCATTTTGTATATGACCTTGCACTTCTGCTTTATCTTCCTTTGATTCTTCACTAAACGTCAGTTGTAAGTCAGCGCTTGTCTGTGTCTTCTACTTGTCCTTGTTTTTTGCATTACCTTTATTTGCGTAAGATACACAAGAAACCGAACGAAACAATTGCTAAGACACAACACAAGCATATTCATTCAGAAGTCACACAGGTCATCGAGACAAGTGCAGATCGAAACTCGAGGTACATTCAATCTTTTGGAGACGAAACACACCGATGGGAACACGCGATTGATCATAGGACTATGGTAGGGAAAATACTAAATATATTGTAGCGTTTCAGCAGTGATGTATTCTTGGGCCTCACCACTTTCACAATGTCACTGTCCAAAAATGAACCCCAGACCACGGCATGTTCGTTGACATGAATGTATCCGACGGTACGAAGCACCTCCGAGAGATCGATCCCAGTTTTGTCGACCATGCGCAGCGCTCGGTTACACTGTTGTTCACTTCTGCGATTTCCCCATTTGGAGCCATAACTTGCGTGCATGTGCTACCATGCTCGACTTGGCTTGGCTTGACCTTGCCGCTCGGCGGCTTAACTATCCTGACGGCTGCGTGTAAAAACAAAGTCAACGCGGATATAAATTTAGGAAGAGGAGGACGTGAGAGTGCATAGGGATGTCGGAACACCGAGTTCTGATTGATATGATTAGTGCAAAGCTAGATTCCTTTGTCTCCACTCACTGCTCGAAAGCGTTAGAACCCGTTCGAAGATTGAGTAGAAATAAAGGCAACTAGCTTTGCGTCTATCCACCAATCGTTCCAACCAGAGCTCGGTGTTCCGACGTCCCCGTGAGCTCTCGTCTCCTTCTCTCCCTCAGTGGCTACCCGTATACTGAGAACCGTTGTGGGGGATGCGTTCATTTTGCGAGTAAATGCGGTAAGCAAGTTTATTGAGGAAAGGAAAATGTGGTCAATTATGAACCGTCTGTCTGGTCTTCATCACTAAAGCCTTTGAATGAACCTTTTGAGTTAGAACAAAAGAGCAACTCATCTATCACCGTCAGTTTCTACCTCCTTTCAACTCTGCACCCCTTGTCCACCCTCTCCTGCTTCGGCGCTTCACCCGTGCTAGTCCCGTGCCGTCCGCTCGTCATGGAGATAACGGCCACCCACGGTGACTGGGCTCTTTGCGTGTGTTTCACACATTTTCAAACTTGCTTTAAGGGGGGGGGGGGGGGACGGACATTTGATATGTCCTTTGGTGATTTTTGAAATGTTTCGAAAGTAGGTGGTGGGCGCTTATTGAGACTGGGGCTCATGCTCGGTATTTTACGGTAGGTGCAGACCTTGCAGGTGGTGCTTTGCTACTTTTTTATGCACACTCGAGGAAAATATGAAAAAGGCCAAGCGAGTGCGTGGTTTCAAAAGCACCCAGCGCTATCTAAGGGAAGAAATCTGAACTATGACGAGGCTGTTATGTGCATGAGCGGCATTTCAGCAGCTGTTCAATTTCCACTTACTAATTCCTTTACTGACGGCTTCATCCAACGATCGCCCGCACACCGAGGGCTCACAAGGCGGCCCCATTTGATGAGCCACAATCGCTTCCGCTATTTGGCTGTTGTTGAACGTGGCAAGCTTAATCTAAAGTCAGCGCCGAGATAAGCACCGAGTCAGAAACAGCTGGCCGTCTGAGCCGGGAGTGACAACAAAAAACGAACAGCCGCTCAAATGTCGCACGTATGCATTGTGCCTGCTGATAACTCGGCTTTCCTTTGTTATAGATAGCACTGGGGGCTTCCGAAACCACGCGCTCTCTAGCCCTTTTTCATATTTTTCCCGAGCATATATTAAAGTGTCTAAGAATATGATGCGGTGCCGAGCATCTATCTCGGCGCTGCACCACATTCTGTGTCACCAATGTTTTCGCCACGATTTTGTGGGAAAGGGGCGGCTTTTGGGTGAGTGCTGCTTGCTCAGTATACTACGATATGCATGTGCAGAGCACTGCAAGTTTGAGATAACATTTGAGTCTCTCTCAAGCCTTTGGATTCGGACATAGTTTTATGGTGCCTGAGTGTTGCCGTACCAATATTTTGATGCTGTCTTCTTTGCGGCCCCTGCAGGTGGCGGCAGCCCCTTCCCTGGACGAGGTGGTTCAGTCGACGGTCTCGCCCATTTTGGACAGCATGGCCATGGGAGAGAGGGCGCTGGACGCCAGCCACAGGGACCCCCAGAGGTACTGCTGGGAGACGGGGCCAAAGCTGGGACTCTTGTTGCTCAGTCCCTGTCAAAGGACCCAGTTCTAAGGACGGGGCGCGTGAATTCCCAAAATCTAGATGGCAAGCAAAGTTTGGGTATCTCGAAATCGACGTAAATTGAATACAGAGAGTGAGAATATCTGAAACCTCATGTAAATAATCTATGGATATATGAATGTAGTCAAACTAAATACAAACCAAATAAGGACACAGTCAAGCAACACCTTTGTAACGAATGCCACTATTACAAAAATACAAATGTAATGGAGTACCGTATTTACTCGCAGAATGAACGCACTTTTTTTCCCGAAAAATCGATGCAAAGTTAGGGGGGGCGTTCATTACGCAAAGTAAATTTTTTGCGTCCCTATTTACTCCCATAATGAACGGTACTTTTATCCCGAAAAATCGACTTAACTTCTTATCTCTTTGCGCGCGGCGCCGCGCGACTCCAAAACCAAACTGCAATGCGCAAAAAAAAAAAAAATGCTTCTCTCTATGTTTTTTTTTCTTCTTGCTTCCGTGTTTTTTTGTTGTTTTTTTTTCGCCTTTCGCAAGTTGTTTTGTTTGCCCACGCATTCGCGACCTCGGTGTACCAGGATAGAAAAGTGCGTTCATTTCGAGGGCTTCTCGCTTCTCTTTCCAATGTGCGAGGAGGAGGCGACGGCAGGATGCCTTCATTATGTGCGCTTTGCTTAGGCAAGGGCTTCTCCGTTTTTCTTTTTCTTTCTAGTATCTCCTTGCGGGCGACGCGCAACCCCGGAACCAAACTGCGCTGTGCAAAAAGAAAAAAAAAAGAAAAGAAAAAAAAAGCTCCTCTTTATGTTTTTTTCTTTTCTCCTGGTTCTATAGATTTCTTTTTTTTTTTTTTTTTTTATTGCCACCTTTCACAAGTTGTTTTGTTTCGCTTTGCTTAGGCGAGGGCTTCTAGGCTTCTCTTTCTTATCTCCTCGCGCGCGGCGCGCGACCCAAAGTCCAGACTGCGCTGTGCAAGAAAAAAAAGCTCCTCTCCATTTTTTTTTTTTCTTGCTTCTGTTGGATCTTTTTTTTCATTTTTTTAACGCCTTTTGCAAGGCGTTTTGTTCGCCGACTCTGCGCATGCATTCGCGACCTCGCTGCATCAGGATAGAAAAGTGCCTTCATTTCGCGCGCGTGGGGGGGGGGCAAAATTTTGACGCCCGAGTTGGGGGTGCGTTTAATATGCGAGTGAAAAAAAAAGTCGAAATTTTGAGAACCGACTTGGGGGGTGCGTTCATTAGGCGAGTGCGTTCATTGTGCGAGTAAATATGGTAAGACTAAGTCGTGGCCAATCTCCCATGTGTTCAATGTGTTGTTATGACCACTACAATAGGCCATATGCGAAATTTAGAGCGCCATCTAGTAGCGCGCCGAGAACTACGTCCACCGTCTTGTTAGTGGCGAGAAAACGAAACCAGAGACCCGACCGGCAAAGAGCCCATGTAAACAAGCGATCGCGCTTCGTGCGAGAGATGCGATGCCAACGATTGATGCGTTCCGCTGCGGATGCAGCGATAAACCTTCGATTCGTGCGTGACGTGAACGCAAACGTCAACAGGGTTCACTTTTTTTCCTTATTTTTATTTGTTACTTGAGACGCAGCTTTTGACAAAAACAATCGGTGACAATTCGAAGAAACATGCGGACGTTATCGCGCGGCGTGAAGCCATTTACAACTATTGAACTGGGCCTTAATCTTTTCACGAAGTTGTACCAAATTTGTTTATGGCCTTCTTTTTTCTTTTATATGCGTTGCTGTGTCGGCCTGCCTTTTTCTTGATGCGCAAGCAGCTCAATGCATGCGGACGAGACCAAGGCTGTTAAGGGGGACATGGGCCTAATTTTTAATTTTTTTGAAAAAATTCATTTTTCAATTTTGAGGTTTTCAGTTTTAGAAACTAATTATACACCCTTACACCAAATTTGATAACCGTACTCCAAATAGTTATGTTGATATAAAATATTTTCAACACATTGTGAGGCAGAAACAAAGTGAAGGAGTTCAATGTTTAAATGCATTTTTCTCAGTTCCACTTTTTGCTGCAAATTTCATACGAAGGAATCTTTTGTTCGAAGGTGAAAGTATTCTGGTGCCACAATCAAGATGTTTCTGAACTGAAATTTACTGGGGAATCGGGCTATCTACTTTATTTTGTGTTAAGTTGAAGTCCTCAGTGATAAAAAAACTAAGTTTTCAAAAATTGACATAGAACAAATATGCATCTCATATTTTGATAACTTTTCCTGAAATATTTAAATATAAGTTATTAAAACTAGATAGCCCCAGGTCCCATATTCTCCACTTTATATTCAAGCAGTTAAAATAATGCTTAATAGCTTCATCTGCATATCATAGATTTCTTAACGAAGAGTGACACATCATCTTATGCAGGTATGTAAATGTGTCCTAGAGAGCTGAAAGTTTGCACAGTACACCTACATCTGAAGCTAAATCTCCCCTGAAAATTTCATTCCGATCACTTGAGTAGTTCAGAAGTTCGACCTCTAGCCAGTGTCCCCCCTTAAAGGACACATGCAAAGAAAAAAAACATTTTTTTTAACAGCTTAGATGGAAGAAGGATATTATAAAACGATTTTACAACGAAGAAAAAAAATTTTTAGAGCTATATTTACGGCGCTATACGAATTTTTAGTTGGCGCCCGCCAGAGCCGCCGCTGGTCACGTGGTAGGCCCGCGCGCCACCGCCCTGCGTCGCCGAGCCGTAAAGCGACGCCGCCGCCGCACGCTGAGCGTTGTGCGAACGCCGCTTCAACGCGTTTCTCCACGCCGCCGTCGCCGCCGCCGCATAAGTTCGTCTGGTTCGGGGCGCCGCCGCCGTCATTTGACCGGCGCACAGGTCTATCACGTCTGCTTGCGCTTTTTCAGGAGTTTCCTTTGGGCTCTAAAAGTTACTTACTAATCTTAGTTTTTTGTTATACTTTAAATAAAGATGAATAAGTTACTTTTAGAGGCCATAGGAAGCTTCCGAAAGAGTGCGAGCACCACGTGACAAATATGGGCCCGTCACGTGATAAATAAGGGCCACTTTTCTGCGGCGCCCGCGGGCGCCAACTACAAATTCGTATAGCGCCGTAAATATAGCTCTAAAAATTTTTTTACTTCGTTGTAAAATCGTTTTATGATATCCTTTTTCCATCTAAGCTGTTTAAAAAAAATGTTTTTTTTCTTTGCATGTGTCCTTTAAGGGAGGCAAAAAGATGCCAGTTTTAATAATCTACGCTACCAATGGCATAACTGAAGATGTGTATGGTTAACAGTGGTATGGTTAGGTTCATCGCAGTGGCTAAAACTTCGATGTCGGCGGTGGCAAAAATTTACGTTATGGACGTCGAATGAAGCAACACGGGAGGTGCCAACTTCATTCTGCAACCTCCTTTTCTTTTTTCTTTTTGTCGCAGCCGAGGTGGAAATTTTTTTTTGTGCAAAGAAGCTCGGGGGTAGTTTTGAAAAAGTCGCTACAGTTATTCTGTCAGGGTTGAACAAATCTTCATGAATAGCGCAACATCCATCAACGTTTTTTGAGGTCAATGCTATCTGAAACCAATTTTAGCCCTTGCAACGCTTGAAAAATATTGCCCAGGGCACAGTTTTTTTTAGAACACAGAGTGTTCCACCGAAAAACCCACCGCCAGTGAGAACTAAAAAAAACTAATTTTGAGTCATTTTTTCGCGTGGAGCAGTATACCGCCAAACAGCACGACTTGAAGCGTATTCGCATCGAAAAAAGAATTAAAAGTGTTCTGAAAGATGAAACATATGACGGCCTAATCCTTTCGAAGGCCTGTGCACACGCTGGCGACAACAGGCTTCCACAGCGAACGTGTAGGACTTGGTCCGCTGCTTCGACGAGGCTGTCGCCAGCTTGCACAGGCCTCCGAGAGTTGTGTCAGACAGTTGGAGTAGGTTGTTTAAACTGTTCGTCCACATAATGTGGTCAGAAGGCGGAAACAGTTGCTGTGCCATCGCACATTGCCCGTACGGCTGTCTCCGATGCCTCCACTGTGCTTCGGTACCGACAACACTTGCCAACATTAAAATGGCGACGCTCTCAGTGTTGTCAGACCACAAAGCAATTTCGCATAAGGTCTATTGAATCACATTTTTCAAAAGTTCTTGTTTAGTAAATTGTTGCCAAAATCGATTGTCATTGACATGCGACAGCATTTTGCACCATCTTGTACCGTGTAAATGTTTCTTTTTTAAACTACTTAGGAACTGCTATGGAAATTTTAAGAATATTTTTGTTGACATTCTCAAAGTCTTTTGTCAAGTCGAAAACCAGTTCACATAATTTTCTGACCTAACTACCAACCAACGACTTTTGTTGTAGCATTACTGCAATTTAAATGTTTCTCTTTTACTATATACAGTCGCCGACTGATTTTTCGGACTTCGCAGGGACCGAAAAAAACATCCAAATAACAGAGCAGTCCGATAAATCTTAAAAAAAGCCGTCAATAATCCCTTGCTTCAGGCTATGCGTCCGCTTGCGTTCGGGCACTTTCTATTAGCTTGAGAATTTTTGCCTTCTTTTCTAGCATTATGGTCGAGTAGTTTCCACACTTCTTAGCAACACTTCGAGGCGGAAAAAGAACAGATGGGGCCATGACGTCCAAGCCAGCATAGTCCGAAAACATGAGTCATTGAAATGAGAGGTGCAAGTCCACAACTGCAGAATGGCGAATGAACAGAGCAAAATTGTAACAACAGTGATGATAATGATCCACAGCTGGAGAAAAAAAACGCCGTTGCATAGCGTCACCTAGCGGTAGGATTTAGCGGTAGTTAAGTAGCGTTTCCATACCAAGCCAATTCATGTGCTGTCAATATAGAATCCAAAAAAGTGGCTTCTCTGTGGTGTTTCCCGCTAATCACTTGCAATGATTTTGCCCAAAAAATTTTACTTTCGGACTTTAAGCTGTTCGAAACATGGGTCATGAATACACACTATTTCTATTGGGTAGGTCAAGGATCCTCCTTTAGGTCCGAAATATCGAACAAGTCCGAATTATCGGCATCCGAAAAATCGGTCGGAAATTGTATACAGAGTGTCTGATTTTAATTCAAACAGATTTTTAAAAAATAGGGGGTAAGAGCTAGACGCGTTCTGTCTTTACCCTGTATTTATCAGGCTCGGCGGACATTACAGATGAGGGGAGAATCATTGTGGTAAGTTGTCTGACTAAATAAAATTTCTTCATTAACTTTTTAATTATTAATTTTAGGGGTCATGTTGGAATTGCAGTATTGATGGCAATTACTATTAAATGAAGCACTAGAAAGTTATTTGTATGCGGTAGCGCGATCTTTCCTTTGCTTGCCACGATGTCTGGATTGCGGAGTTGGCGAAGTGGTCGTGGCGCAAACGCTGCGATAGATTTGATGAAGGACTATGATTTGCAACGGCACGAGCATTGTTGTGAGCACGAATGCGACAGACCACACTCACTACAGTCCTTCCTACAGTCGCTACAGTAGCCAAGGTGCTATGGATTTGGATATGGATTTATGGCTGACCTTGGCTATTGGCGATATCTTGCTTGTGTTATTTTCCGCTTGATTTTCTTGTGCATCAGTTTTCCAGTATCCCCTTTGTTATTTATTTCTACCTGTTTTCACTGAAAAAGTGAAACTTGCTCCCTCCGCCAAAAAAAAGAAATGTATTCTTAATTTGTTGCTTTTTTTGGCGTCCTCTGTCGACATAACTAGTGCACACGCAAAGAGATGGCTCAAAGTCAGTGCAGTTGTCCGGCGCGATCACACGATCTCCAACTCTGCTGTGGCCTGCCGACTCGCCTCTGCATGTGTACTTCCAATTACGTTCACGTGGTTGCGTTCACTCGCGTAAAAAGAGATTGCACGAAGTTGGTGCAGCTGCGTGACGCAATCAACTTTGTATTGTGGCTTGCCGACCCGCCACCGCTCGTGTACTTTCATTTACGCTCACGTGGTTGCGTTCAGTCCGCGACGCGATCTCCGACTGCGTTGTGACTTGCCAACCCGCCTCCACCTGTGTACTTTCATTTACATTCTGTAACTTCACTCCTTGATTGGTGTTCTACTGACTGATCTTTTATTTCATCTGTTTTTTATCAGTCACATGTGTGACATTTTTCTTATTGCTATAAAAATAACCTTTTCATAAATGTTTGTTGAAAAAAAATGTTCAGTTGTGCTTTGATTCAGCATTCTTGTTTAATTCACATCTAATAGAGAATATTTGTTTTCAAAAATGTTCTTATTCGAAACTACTATTCGTATTGAAAAACATTCGATTCGATTTGATTCGTAACCTTTATTATTCGATTCGATTCGCTTCGAAAGATCCTGATATTCGCGCACCTTTAGTTACAGTCGAATCTCGTTAATTCAAACTCGAGGGAGACCGAAAATTTGTTTGAATAAAGCGAAGTTTGAATTACTGGGAGTTTCCTCCCAAAGAGACGCATAGGATGGGACCTGCATGTTAGTTTGAATTATCTGCAAGTTTGAATTAAGAGAGTTTTAATTAACGTGATTCGACTGTATTTAGTCAACTTAACATGACGATTATTTTGACCATCGAGGTAATGTCCGCCGGGCCTGATAAATACATCGTGAAGATGGTTTATTCATCTGCATATTTTCGATTATTCCCTCTTTGGAGACGATATACGATGATGAAAGTTCCCATGATATATTCAACACGTGGCTCTTGATTTTTGTGGATGATGATAGTACCATGTCTAAAATTTCGTAAACAAGAAATAATATGTGTGCACATGATGAGACAAACAGTGAGAGGAATTCTGGAGCACAACGAGCACATACCACGTGTCAGCAAAGCATCGTACTGTGTTCCACATGGCAATGTGTGCTTCCAGAATAGTTCTGATTGGATACATTTTGTTTCGGTGCATTAACGAGACAGATAGGAAATGCCAGAAAGGCAAGGCGGAGTGGTGTAGTGGGTAGCATACCCGATCGGATATTGGGAGACCCGGAGTTCAATTAAACTTGAGGAAGAAAGCGACAAGGGACGGACAAACACAAACTTCCAACTGGCAACAACATTTATTGACACCAAAAGTTTGCTTATGTACAGGAAAAGGAAGGGGGTGAAAAAAGGTGGAAAGGAGGAGCACTATGCCGTCAAGGGTACGTCACTATCGGGAACGTGGGGGGGAGAAAGCTCTGAACTAAGAAATCTTATCTCTTTCCCCGAAAGGGCAATGGAGGGGGAACCGATGTTGTCCTTGGATCGACACATGGCGAAGGCTTCTAGTATCTCCCGACCATACCTCGAGGTGTGACCCCCGATTCTTGTAGTAGGGGGAAGGACGGCCGAGCAGGAAGTGTATTCCGATGCGTGTTCGGCGATAGGGTGGTGAATAACCTCTGAACCGTTGGACACCGCTTTTTTAGCCTCTTTCGCGTGCTCTCTCAGGCGGTCGTTTAAGCAGCGCCCTGTTTGGCCGATGTATCGGGCACCACAGGACGTAGGAATTGAGTAAACACACTCTTTGCGGCAAGGAACGTAACAGGTTTTGTGGTTTTTTTTGGCAAGGGGGCGCCGGTACGCCGGAGTCCGCTACAAACCGGAGTTCAAATCCCAGCTCCGCCAAAGTTTTTGTCTTTTGTTGGCTTTGTAGATTTTCTTTCATTCGATCAAGTATGATTCATTTATATGTATATTTTTTATATAAACACAATATATATCAACATAATAAGACCTTTGGTTATTGCATTTGCCATTCGGAAGCTAATATATTACATCACATTCGTTGGGCGCATCACGCCATGTATGCATAATTGAAGTACCGTAATATTCCGAGAGCTAGCCCACCTAAAATTAAGAGCAAATCGGGTAAAAATAAGGAGTGGGCTAACTTTCGGCATGCAATCAAGAAAGGCAAAAAAAATGCTATTTTTAGACTATGTGTTCCTGCCAAACTTGTTATCGCAGTGAGGGGCAGTAAAGCAAAGATGACTGCACTTCCCAGTCAGCGATGTTCGCTTATATCCCGCCATAGCTAACTAGCCACATTTACGCCGAGGTCTTCATTTATCCGAACGCTGCGATTACTAAGAGTGAGCTATCTTTCCGTGTTTAAGTTAAAATAGCAAATCAATGCAAAAGTAGGGGTCGGGTTATCTTTCGGGGGTGGGGCATCTTTCGGGATGTTACGGGAGGTATATGACTATATGACAGATGTGTGCTGTCTGCTTCGTTGGCTACAAACCGAGCCACATGGGAAAAACTGTATAAGATTCTCTCAGAAATACTCTCACATTTAATAGACTACCATTTCGAAAGAACGCCCACCCAAAATGAAAAACATGTGGTGGGCTATCTTTTGGGATGCCACAGCAAAACTTTATAAAAAATAATGATAAACACCTGGCACTCACTACAAACCACAGGACGCGGGAACTGATACTCCAGATTGCGGACATGGCAAATTTGCGTTTCACGATGCAATAAACACACGGGCATTCGCTGCGGACTCCTGTGTCACGGGAAAGGATACTGCAAGTTGCGGACGCAGCAGATTCGCGTTTTACTGTGCGAAGGACCCGCAGAAACCCGCAAGAACTCGTATCTCATGGGAACGAATACCACAAATCGCGAACGCAGCAGATTCATGTTTCATCGTGCAATAAACACGCAGGAACCTGCTACAAACTTGCCTTTCACGGGAACCGATATTGCGCGTGCAGATCGCGGACAAAAACAAAAAGGGGGAATCCGCTACAAACTCTTATGTCAAGGGAACAAATACCGCAGATTGCGGATGCAGGAGAATCATATTTCACAATGCAATACCGTATACACGCAGGACCAACTCGCATGTTACAGGAATTAATTACGCGTGCGCAGGTCGCGGACTAAAACACGGGAATCCGCTACAAACTTTCATGTCACGGGAACGGATCCCGCAGATTGCGGACGTAGCAGATTCGCATTTCACGATGCAATATACACGCGGGAACAACTCCAGTGTAACGGGAGCCGATATTGCGCACATAGATCGCGGACAAGAACGCAGGAACCCGCCATGAACTTGCTTATCAGACGTACCGGTACAGCAGGTCGCGCGTTGGTTGTGATTCCCGTCGAACATTGCGTGACGTCTGACGGGGATCGGGGGGTGGGCGATGTTTCGGAATTTTACAGCGGAGCTGTTAAGGGCTAGGTTCCCCAGGATCGTGTCCGGTATCAAACGCCTGTCGACACAAACCTACCTGGACAGCTACTGCCATCTATAAGTGACGGTGGCAAGCACACAACCAGTCTGGTTGCCGCCGTCGCTTGTAGATGGTGGCAGCCTTTCCAGCTATCATAAAAGAATAGATAGTTGGGTGCGTTGGTGGGAATTCATCGTAGGAAACAGCGCGAAAAAGAGACGACGACGAAGAAGAAGCACACGTAACGAGCGCAGGGCTCGTCACGTGTGGTTCTTCGTCTTCATCTGTTTTGCGCGCTGTTTCCTTCGCTCTTATCAGTTTCGGTTTGAACTCAGTATGGGTCTTCAAGGAAAGAAGACTGGGCGCGGAAGGAGCGGCGACATACGCAGCAGCGCGAATGGTTCCGCAATCGACGCGAAGCCGCTGTCGCCTTGACTTCCACTGCGTCCACCGCTTCAGACTCCGTTGCGAAAGAAGAGCACATCGCTCGCCTGAAAAGCGGCCGCCGAGAACAGAACCAGCGATGTAAACGGCGTCGGCTGGCTAACGCCACGGACCACGATAGTGCCACGGAGGCCAAGCGCGAGCGGGAGGCCCGGCGACGACTGCACTCCATGCCGGCTGAACAGTTCCCGGGCGCGACGGTGAGGTTCTGGAGGGAGTTCGTGGATTACCCGCTTGGCATCACGTGCGCCGTGTGCGACCGACTGTGGTTCGCCGGAGACGTATCCACGATCGGCAGCGTGTAGGACGAGAAGAAACGGGAAACGGACGCGTGTGCGTTGTGGCAGTGTATCGAGTACAGCTCTGCTGGTCTTCCTTCTTCACGAGAGTGGAAAGGGTGAACGTCTTTTATGTTAAAGCTATTTACCCAGAAAAACGGGATGGGCGATCTCTCGAGGGCAGGCGTTCTCTCGGAACTTTACGGTACATGGCCCCGTGAGGCATAAATGACTGCTGTTACGAATTTTCACCGAAATAGCCAGACTACCTTTCACGAGCTAGAAGATTTAGTCTCATTTTTTGTGTTCATCTTGTGGCTGCAAGCATACCTAAGTTTTGCGGTAGGACAGTGTATCTCGAGACATGCCTTGTTTCCCAACTGCCTCATACCGGCTCTGTTTCCGTACCCCCAGGGAAGTGCTGGGGGATCCCGGTGCAGGAAAGCTCCAGCTGACGCTGCGCTACAGTGCGCAGAGGAGCCGCCTCGTGGTCGTGATTCACAGGGCAGTGTGAGTGCATCCTTTCCTGTCTGACTCGAAGGACTTAATTATTGTGTTGCGTGCATGTTTAGAGGGCGGGAAGTATAGTATCCCTTCATAGGCATCTGCCGTCTCCGCTGTAGACGAGAAGTTTTGCAAGTGCAGTACCTCTGCTAGTCTGAGTTATTTAATGTGCATCCTACAGTAATGATACACGACTGCACGCCGGTACAATGCTCGTCCAGATTGGAACGGGCAGGAGGGAGGATTAAGCCGTGGATGCCTGGGTTCTGTGGCATGAGCTTTTGTTCCACATGCTTTGAGCTGCGGTGCGTTAACACTAGGGTGACCACCCGTCCCGCGACTCGCGGGACTGTCCCGCATTGAGGGCCCGTGCCCCGCGTCCCGCAAGTAATATTGAATTCTTCAAAATGTCCCGCATTTCACACTGTCGTAAAATTCACTACGCATCTCATGGCGCTGCCGAACAACGGGGCATAGGGAAGCGCGAAGGTCGCTGGTAAACGTGTGAATCGCGATGGTACACCCATAGAGTTATGGGCACACCATTTTTTATCCAAGCATTGCCATTTTTGACCGCCGTTCTTGCAGAAGAACTGACGCGCATGCATGCGCCGTTGTGCCTCGCTTCCCTTTGTGTAAAAATATTGCGAGAAAATTGCTCGCCAAAAGTTGAAAATAAATTATATTGTAATTATTTTCAAATCGTGCTTGTCAATGCAAAAACGTTGCCGGAAAAAGGTTTTTTTTTCTTTGTGAAGACGATTACACAAGGCAGAAAGGGGCTGCAACTCACAACAGTCAAAAACAGCAACATAAGGTTCGAAATTTGTGTAGGAGCACGTTGGTAAAAATAAGAATTGACAGAAAACAAGAAGCCGTGAAAGATTTACTGCTTCTTTCTTTTTGATGCGTTGAGTTATGCTGCAAACGATTTTTTAAAGCTTAAAATATATCACTGGGACTGAAAACTATTTGAGCTTAATTGCCGCAATACAATTTGCAGCTGTATAATATGCTTTCGGACAAGACATGATATTAAATGTGTTAGCAGAGCCACATTTCGAGGCGTGTGCAGTGGCGTGCCAACTTTTTTTTGAGTGGGGGGGGGGGGGGGGCAACCAGACGCCCCCCCCCCCCAGGGCAGGGGGGCGGTGCCCTTGGTACCCCTTGGACGCCGCCGGCCAGTGTTTGCCCTGCCCATTGGCGGCTGTTTCAGGGGGGGGGGGGGGGGGGGGGCAAAACACATGCCTTGCCCCCCCATTCTGAGAAATAGGGCGGGGCGAGCGCCCCCCTTGCCCTCCCCCCGGTTGGTACGCCCATGGGCGTGTGTCAATAAATTTGATCAAATAGTTATTTTTGCATGATGCTTTTTAACCTGGAATTGCGGCACAAGGAGGGGAAAAACTTTTTCCTTCTGCCCGTCTCGTGTTAAAAAGCATGATTGCCAACTTCCACCAGCTCGACTGCGCACTTAAGTTCTATTTTGCAGTTGCCAGTCGAAATATAATACCGTTCTTGTCTTGCAACCCCCCACCCCCCTGGGTCAGCGTGTCCCGCATTGCGCTAGCAGGAAGGTGGTCACCCTAGTTACCACACTAGGTCACCGTTCCCTCTCGAGGACTTGGAATCATCGGGAATCTTTAGCCAGTTTTGAAATACCGGCAAATTTTACGTGGAATTCAGCCCAAACCTAGCTGGTGTAGTGGAAACCTTTTTAGGTGCAATAAACTGGCACACGGACTTCTTATCAAGGAATGCTTTGATCCGAAGTTCAAGCCTTCAGGTGGTCACCTTGCTGTTGTCAAGATGTGTTAGTCTAGGGATTCTCAAACTTCTGGACATCGAGGAACCCTTCCCAGTCTGTCATTGATGCAGTAAAGCGGTGCAGAAGCCTTCGGTCCACATAGACGATAATGCACGCATTAGGGAGCGTTTGGCTCATAGTTACGCATCCTCGGGTGACTCAGATCCGCTAAAATGGTGTTTAAACGGGACAAACACTCTACTTAGAGTCGGGACAGTCGAGAAGATCTGGGAGTTCGGAAAACCCAGAGGGGTACTCTGGGGAAGTGCCGAGTTCCTAAGAGCCCAGTTTGAGTACCCGTGCAGTGGTTGAAGCAACTGGTTCCACGTTCTTCACAGGAACCTGGCCCACAAGGAAGGGGACGACCTTCCAGACCCCTACGTGAAGCTGCACCTGCTGCCCGACAAGCTCAAGGAGAACAAGCGCAAGACTCAGACCTGCAGGAACTCCTGCAACCCTGTGTTCGACGAAACGTCAGTGTCATCCTCGTGCCTTTTGCGTTTTGTTTAACAGCTGTAGATGACTTAATTTACACAAAGACCTACTTTTCATGACTTGAAATAATTGCACTAGTATATTACCGTGTGGTAAAGAATACATAGCATACCTGAATTTGTAAAAATTTCAATGCAAAAACGGCAGCCAATGAAGCTCATAAATGTGTGGAGCTGAATGACATTAGCTACCAAGAATGGGCCCCATTTTTCCATCGTAATTTTCAGGAAATCACAGGAAGTCAAACACTCAGCAGAGGCTGAGTGTTTGACGAGGTATAGTTTTTTTTTGCAGTGAAAGAAAACACCATAAAAATATATTTTTAAGGGACACAATCTACATACTTTGCCACCTGCTAAATTTAGCGGAAAAATTTCTGGGTTACGTTTAGCAAGTAATGACAGTGTTGTGGCATGGTGAGGTCACGATTCTCCTGCAGGTTTAGCTGAGAAATTTTTCCACTAAATTTAGCGTCGCGTGACACCACCGGGTCACGCGACGTCATGCCGCCCGCTAGATTTAGTGGAACTCAAGTGTGCCAAATATAAACGCTGCAGTGCAAAGGCTGGTTCACAGAACTGCGTCTGGTTGCGATTGGGTGCAGTCTTGTGCTCCCTCGCGATCTCTTACAACGGGAGAACACTAGAGAGCCTAGATCTGAAAGAGGGTCCCTCTAAAATCACGAGTAGCCTTTGCAATTTAATAGCAGACGCTTCCCGCAGGTATTGGTCGGCAGTGCGCCTGCGCTGCGTTTTCGCGCGTGGCAAGGAGAAAGGCGGGCGGAAAGGCTGAGACGCTTGCAGATGATTGACGCTTTCGGCACCTCCTTGCGGCTCGTATCGCAAATGCGGCCCATAAACCGCGTGACCCCAGTCGAGGAAACTCTCTGTAACACAGGCTCTCTAGAGAACACGCTGGCACGCCGGTGCCATCTACGAGGTGACCCCGAAAGTGCATTTCATCGCAAGATCAAATGTACCTACCATCTACGAGAAATGGTTGTTCATAACTAGGGATGCCGCGAACCACCCTAAGTTCAAATTCGAAAGGTTTCAATATTTTTTAACCGAACTGATGTTCGAATTCGAAAGGTTTCGATATTTTCGATCGTACGGAGGTTCGAAATCGAAAAATTCGCAACTTTCAAAAATCGTGGAGTTTTGAATTCGAAAAGTTAGAAGCTTTCACAGTTTCTACAAGTTTGGGTTCGATTATTTAGAATATTTCTTTTTACTTGAGGTTCGAGAAATTCGACGATTTCAAACTTTCCTAACTTGAAATTCGAGAGATTCTAATGTTTCGAATTTCGTTGGATCTGAAATTCAAAAAATTCGAACGTTCCGAATTTTTATAGACATAAAGTTCGATAAATTCAAAGATTTCGAATTTCTTTCTACATAAAGTTCGAAGGCTTCGATTCTCTTTTAAAGCTAAATTCGAAAAAAAACTTCGAAGGTTTCAAATTTCTTTCAAGTCCAAGTGTGCAAAGTTCGAAGTCTGGCTTTCATGTTCCGCCACAGTTTCAGTTTCTAATAACGTTTTCACGCCTCACAGGTTTTCACGAAATCAGGTTTAGAAAAGTTTGGGTGTGATATTTAGACTGCGCGAAGTTGGTCAGGCAATTAAATGAGACGACGAGTGTCCCAGATGCGCTGGAATATTTGCCAGTGCAGAGTTAGGTGTGACCATAGATCAGTAATTGTGACCGCCAGCCCAGGGGGGGGGTCATTAACGTGCATCACGAAGTAGTGATCACACGAACGCACTGTTTAACGATACTCATCCAGTTCGAAACGGCCAGGTTCAGGCAGGTGGTTGAGGCTCAGAAAAAGCTTGAAGCGATCTGGCAAACTGCCCCCCTACCCCCTTACACGCTGGTAGTAATCCGATCGAACGCCGCCCGAGTGACGCTGGCATATAGTAAGTTTAGTTTGTACATGATGCTGAGACTGGGAATGAAATCTGAAAGAAAAAGTGTAAGAAGACAGAAAAAAGGGGACAGGACAATGCCTCAAACTCAGCTCTGGGAATGAAATTTGAAAGAAAAAAATGACCGCATCTCCACGTGGTGAATGATGTTGATTGGGGCGAAGCTCGGGTGGTGCTGATGATACTGATTTTGGTCATAGGTATTGCTGCTTGCTGTCGGCGTTGACGCTTTGCCGCCGCTTCCCGAGCTCTCAACTCCGGGTCCGCTTGGCGTTTTTGACGCTGTGCAGCAGCTTCTCGCGCCCTGGTCTCCGGAGCAGCTTGCTGTCTACGTAGACGCTGAGGCGCTGCATGCCGAGCTTTTCGGTCCTTTTTATTCATGGCAGTAAGAGAATGTGTGGTTTTCTTCTTTTTCTTTTTTTAAGCAGACAGATGGGATGGCATCTCAGAACCCCCTACTCTTTTCTTTCTTCTTTTTCTTTTTCCATAATTTTTTTTCATCTTTTTTTTTCCAATTTTTTTTTTGCCCTACACGTGCTCACGTGCTCACGTGCTCGTGAGCACGTGATCTCACGAGCAGAAGCACGAGCACCCGCCGGACATACGGACATGGCTAGCCCCTAAGGAGCTTCGCCCCTAAAAGTGTAAGACAGAAAAAAGGGGACAGGACGTCTCAAACTCAGCTCAGGACAACGTCTCAAACTCAACTCAGCTGAAAACCCAGCTCAGGACAACGTCTCAAACTCATCTCAGCTGAGTTTGAGACGTTCTTCTGTCCCCCTTTTTTTTTTCTTCTTACACTTTTTTTTGCGAATTTCATTCCCAGTCTCGGGATTTTGCATCACGATCAACATACACCAGCTCGCCTGCACCTTGACAATTTTTTAGTTTGTAATTGCTTTGGAGGTTTATTTTCCGGGACGGAAGAAACGCCGAGCAAAAAGCACAGAACCTGACATAACTTGAGGTCGAGGAGCGTTCCACCATACCACTGGCGTCGGAAGAGGAAAAACGAGGGGGGGGGAATGGGGGAAGGATGGGGGGGGCTCCAGTCTCCCCCCCCCTTTCAGATATTTAAGACTTAAAGAAAACAATACGGGGAAAGAGGGCATGGTCGAGCTTATTTTAATCTGAAATTATTTATGCATATGTATAGCTACTGTCGCTCTTCACTGCATAAAAGATCGCTTAGATGGTCATTGTTAGAAATTCGTTGTCAGAAGGCACTACTCGTCACATGCTCGGTGGTTCGGAAGTTCAAAGCTATGTCTTTTCAACCTAAATAACTGTGCCATTGGTAAAAATTAATAAATAAATAAACATAACAATAAATGCAAAAATAAAAAGCTGGAGAAAAAAAAAAATATTAAGAACCCGCCGGAAGTGTTGTATTCTTGCATATTCAGAGGCCCAGAACTGCGAAACAAGTTTCTCTTACCAAAATTTGTACAGGCTAAAAGAAACACGTCCCAGGAACGTGAAATGAGAAAAAAAATTTAAAATGTTTTTTTTATCACGTGCTGAACTTGAACAATTTTAGAAATCTTCCCCTATGAGTTAATTTATTCCTTAACGTGAAAAAAAACAATAAATGCATTATTTTGTATTATGCAGATGGTAATGATATGTACTGTCTGTGGTGTTAATTTAAATGTGATACCTCAAACAATTCAGACGAAAAAATTATCAAGTTTAGGGCATAATTGCCCGTAGATACATCTTTGGATATTTCTTCGAAACTTTTCTTGAACAATAACAATAATAATCATATCTTAAGACGACACTTACCTAGGCTATACATAGATCATTCTTAAAAAGTCTAACATCTCTACCATACTAAATAGTTTCGGCAATAGCGCGCTTCAAATATGGCACAAACGACAATTGTCAAAAACCCGTCGTCCTTCTTCGCTTCTTCGGGAATCTATTTCTTTAAAACCAAGCATGCCAGATGATTGAAATAAACGGTATTGTTTTTCGCAAGGAATGCGGCACCGCATGTAAAACTGCGAAAAAAAAATCACGATGTACCTCACTGCTTGAATCCAAATGGAACCGCCCGCCGCTCTTTCGAAGTTTGACGAACTTCGAACTTTTACTCTAAAAATTTGAAGTTTGTCAAACTTTTGACTTTTCAGGAATCGAAAGTTCGACAATTTTCGAATTCTTTAGATTAATTAGTTCGAAAGTTCGAAAATTAGCGAATTTCTTAGCGTAAGAAGTTCGAAAGTTTGAAAAGCTCTGAACTCTTTAGTGCAAGAAGTTCGAAAGTTAGAAAATCATCAAATTTTTTAGTCTATCAAGTTTGAAAGTTCGACAAGCATCGAATTTTGCAGCGTAACAAGTTCGAAATTTCGAAGAGCGTCAAACTTCTTAGTTTCACAAGTTCGAAAATTCGACTTCCGTCGAATTTCTCGATATGAAAAGTTCGAAAATTTGAAATATTTCTAACCTTTCGAACCGCCTGATTCGATCATCGAACCTTCGGTTCAAAAAAAGTTTGCGGCATCCCTATTCATAACACTGTCAGAATTCCTTCGAGCCCACAACAAACAAATGATGCGCAAAAAAAAAATGGAAATACAGTTGAACCTCGATTTACCGAAATCACCGGGACCCGCTAATTATTTCGTTAAATCGGAAACTTCGTAAAATCGAGGAAGTGAGACCTCACGCATAGGCTGCGCGGGGAATCCGAATTTGTTCGTTAAATCGGAAAATTCGTAAAATCGGGTTTCATAAAATCGAGGTTCAACTGTACACGCACAAATTTAAAGTGTTCCAGCGAACCAGCCTTAACTGCGTGTGGCAGTGCGCGGCGTCCCGGCCGTCGCCGCAGGCTCTTATGCCGAACGTGACGAGGAGCCAGAAACTTCTTCTGTCTTCCAGCATGGAGATTGAGGGCTCCCTCTCCGAACTGGAGGGCAGCACCCTGCAGGTGTCGGTCAACTCCAAGAGTGGCTCCTCCATGTTCTCCCGGGGCAAGGTGCTCGGGTCCACCCAGGTCAGCCTGGCCAACCTGGACCTCACCAAGGCACACACCGACTGGTCAGTGGCCTGCCGTTCCGTTCTCTCCCGCGGAGGCTCGTCGGGCGATACCTAGAACGCGTCTCCGATGGGTGCGTTTACCCAACACCACCTAGAAGACAAGGCTGTTGTGCCCCTCCGGTGATGTGGCAAAAAAAGGCTGTCGGGGGCGCACACCGAAGCGCCCAAGCGAAGGCCGTGTGCACGGATCGACCATCGTGACAACGCGCTTTTAGTCGCATAAGCATGCCTTATTAGCTAAAATGAAAGTTGCACATAGCAACGGGGCTACAAAACATTTAAATATAGGGTGGTCCAAGTCACCAGGCTCGATCTAAAATGAACCGTAAAAATCGACGCCTTCACGTAGCAATCTAAACTTTTCGTCAAAGGTGTATTTCACAGGTCGGTTTTTTCTCGTAAAATTACAAAGCGTAGTTCTCTTTCTGTAAAAAATAAGGCCAAGAAACTTGCCAGGGTCTTTGGCGGGCAGCGAGGCAGACGACAGGGGTTCAGTAGCGGGGTGTGTTTGGCATTCATATTGATAGATGGCGTCAGGAGCAGTGTCCGAATGTGCAGCCGACCAGCGAAAGTAAACAGACAACACGCAGACGAACTCCGTTGGCAGCAAAAGCGCCGCCGTTATGCAGACGCATTTTTTTTTACTTTAAGTTTTGCTTTTATTGTCCGCATTTATTTTTTAACCGAAGGTACATTTAAACCAAATTTTGTTCATTTTAATAAACCACGGTGGTCGCGAACCGTCGCAATAAGGAGCTAGCGCCATCTATCAATACGAACGCCAAGCACACCCCGCTACTGAACCCCTGTCGTCTGCGTCGCTGCCCGCTGTAGACCCTGGCAAGTTTCTTGGCCTTATTTTTTACAGAAAGAAAACTACGCTTTGTAATTTTACAAGAAAAAACCAACCTTTAAAATACACCTTTGACGAAAAGTTTAGAATGCTACGTGCAGGTTTCGATTTTTACGGTTCATTTTAGATCGCGCCTGGTCACCTGGACCACCCTATATATGGGCAAATTATTACGCCGCTAAATATTCGGCATGAAATGGTACGAGGTACGCGTATGAGACGTCTTTGGAAAAATGTGATTGTTTTAAGTCTAAAACATTGAGCCACATAGTTATTGCTGTAAGAATGCATATTTTATACAGAATTACTTCCACATAAGGGCGAGACACGCAGTGATATTGGACATAGCAAAACAGATCACAGTAAAGATCAGGCAGACATGGTCAACGCGGACATGGCTAGACAAGTGTCTCTTAAAACAATGTAAGCGATTTTAACGCATGCAGTCACTGAACTCTTGCATCAGTTTACCCCGGTCACGTGGCAAGATTAATGTAATTTCGATCGAATGATGGTTTGGGGTCAGCAAACCAGCTCGCAACTCTCGTATAGTCCCTCACGATCGCGAGCTGATTCATTCCCATATAATTTAATGAGACAATATTAACTTTTTGTGTGGCAGGGGTACTAAACTTACTATTTACATTCAACTAATTTACTTGTCCCTATGGGCTCAAGCTGCCTTAGAACAAAATATAATTTATTTTTTATACAACAATACTATTACCTTAATACAGCTAGGATTCTAGTATAAATTCAGTAAAGGCAATAAAGCGACATTAGTATAAATAAACACATAAGCACAAGCAATGCACTCTCAATAATCACACATAAAGTTGTCATTAATTTAACCTTCCAGGGAAAACTTTAATGTTACCATGCATACTTACAAACGTCGACGCAATTGCACACGTATATCGACAAAGAACGAGATTCCATTCTATCACGAAATTAAAGCAACCAACTGCAGCACTCTACTCGTGTCCTACATGACCAACAAACTTTCAGCCTTACCACACTGGTGAAGAAGGAAGAGCAGCGGAGCTGTAGCTTCTGTTCTCTGCAATGGCTTTCCAGGCTAGCGATCTGCTCTTCTTTCGCAAGAAAATCTGAAGCGCTCGATGCAGTGGAATTTTAGGCGATAGCGGCCTCGGGGCGGTTGCGGAACCATTTGCGCTGCTGCACACATCGCCGCTCGTTCCGTTCCCGCTCTTCTTCCTCCGAAGAAATGTTGCCGCCATCTATGAGCCACGGCAGCAACCAGTTGTCTGGTTGCCGAGGCTGGAAAGGTTGCCGCGATCTATGAGCGACGGCGGCAAGTAGACGACCGGCAAACACAACACTCTTGTTCAGCTGCCGCCATCTATGAGTGACGGTGGCAACCAGAGTGTTGTGTCGACATTTGTTTGGTATTGGACACGATCCTGGGGAAACTAGTCCTTAACTGCTCCGCTGTAAAAGCCCGTAAATAAGTTGTTTCTCAACTCTCAATCGTATCCATACGTCCCGCAATATCTGTCACGAAAAAATTGGAACACAAACTCCAAAAAGTCTCCCTCTCTGTCGAGAGAGAAAGGTCGATCGATAATCGACCAGTGTCATCGTTGACCAGTTGTCACATATGTTACTTACACCATAGCAGGACTTGTTCCGCGAATATACACAAAAATGCCATAGTATCAAAAGAACACAAAAGAACCACACACGAGAGCAATAGCAGAAGCGTACTGGGACGAAATACTTAACATTGTCAACCCATCTCTTGCTCGTGTGCGCTCCCTGCGACAATGGCTGGATTTTTTTCAGTTCCCTTCTCTTTTGTAACGTCTCGGCGTTCCTTTTCAGACTGTCAGCAGCTCATACGCAACGCAACTTTACCAGAATCGGAGCTCGTATGAGGAAAGAAAATGTTGCACCGGAGCCAGTTCATTCAAAATGTGTGGGGAGCTGCGGGACTGCACAGTAATCCCGCGGTTATGGGGATAATCATATATAAATTTGGTACTTTCAACCTTGGTAATGCTTTGTGTATTACGTTTGTATTATATATATAAGAAATTGTACGAGGCTGCACATTTAAAACATATATTAATGTCGGATAAATGCGCACGAACAAGCCACGTGACCTGAGTAAGCAGACGACGCAGCCGGGGTAAAGAGAACCAGAGAGGGCTCATTTTTCAGCGTGGCCTCCCTTCTCCGGCCATTGGGACGTCACGACTTAGGAGGGTGTCGTATTCGCGTAGACTAGGTGGCTACCGCCCGAATACTTAGGTTTATTGACCAGGAGCGGATCAGCGTTCGGGCACAACTGGCTTGCGCCATCGGAGGCTCGTGTTCACATTGCTTTTGTTATTTGATGGTCGCAAGGCCATCACACTCGTTCCCCCTCTAGATGCCGTCGCCATATCTGTCAGGAGGCTGTCTTGAACGTTGTGGTCTAGAAATAGGTGGCGGAACCATCTGCTCATCAAGATGAACATCAGTTTGAACCTCTGTGGATTCTTGTCCTTCTGTTGTTAATGGCTGCACAACCATCGGAATGGTCCACTGCGCGGGTGAAGCTTGTGGGTCATTGTTGTTGATGCCTTTTGCTGAAGATGGTATCGTGACCACTTGTCCTGAAGCATCTTCTGCAGGGTTTCTGATATGATCTTCGTGCCTTCGTACAGTGCCATCATTTGTCTTGACAACCCAAGAACGGAATCCGAGTCTTTTGACTACTGTTCCTGGTATCCACAACAATGTTCTCTGAAGTTTCTAATGAATATGTTGCGGTTGACCAAAATTTTCCTAGGAGACGTGACTGGTTGTGTTGCCTCTTCATCTCGCTCTCTCTGCGGTTGTAGACGTGTGATTGCTGTATGTTGTTTAAGCAGGAATCGAGCAAGCCGGCATGACAAGCTTCCTGTCTTGTCCTTAGATAGGGCCTGTTTAGTTTCATACACCATTCTTTCTGCTTGGCCGTTGGTCGCCGGATGGTATGGAGCACTTGTTATGTGAGAAATACCGTTATTCTGTGAGAATTGTTCGGTCTCGGCAGATACAAACGATGTACCGTTGTCGCTGACAATCTTGCGTGGTACTCCGAACGTTCCAAACAAGTTTCGGAGTTCTTGGATCAGTGAACCGGAGTTGATGTTGTTCATTTGGCGAACTTTGAGCCATTTGCTGAAGGCATAAACAACTATCAATAGCATTTTTCCTTCAACGGGTCCGGCAAAGTCGACATGTAGTGTCCCATGGCTTCGATGGTCTTTGCCATTCTGGAACAGGTGCCTTGGGTGGTGCCCGTTGGAGCTGTTGGCAAATGCAGCATGTCCTTGCCTTCACCTCGATATCTTTGTCTACTCCAGGCCACCAGATGTAGCCACGAGAAGCTGCCTTCATTGTCACCATGCTTCGATGACCAGCATGCGGTAAATCGAGTACCTGAGCTCTGGCTGCACTGGGGATGACCACTCTTGATCCTCTGGTCAAGCAGCCGTTGAGCATCGATAGTTCTTTGGCGACACTTTTGTATTGCCTGCAGTCATCACCGTTGAGCTCTTTTACGCTGTCGTGATGTACAGCCTCGTAAACTATCACTAAGGCTTTGTCTTGTTGAGTGAGTGCTGCAATGCGTTCCGGAGATAGTAGGGGAATCGGCGAGCATGCAAGCATCAGCACCTCCCCTGGGATGCAGGGCTCGTCGATATCAGCAGGAAGCGGTAGCCGGCTCAGGGCATCTACGTTTTGATGTAGTTTTCTTTGTCTGTACCTTAGTTCATAGTCGTAGGCACCGAGTTTTATACACCATTGTGTCATACGGGGGGATAGAACTTGTGGTATGAGTTTCGAGCCTCCCAGTATGCCCAAAAGTGGTTGGTGGCTTGCGTAGATTACGACCTGTTGTCCAGCGATGTACTCATGGAAATGGCATACAGCGTAGACGATGGCCAACCCTTTTAGGGGCGAAGCTCCTCAGGGGCTAGCCATGTTCGTCCGGTCGTCCGTCCAGTGTCCGGTGCTCGTGCTCCTGCTCGTGAGCTCACGTGCTCGTGTAGGGGAAAAAAAAAAAAAATTATGAAAAAATAAAAAAACGATGAAAAGATATGTTTGCGCAGTCGACGAAAAGGAGAAGCACGCGAAAAGGAGAAGCACAAGAGGTGGCCTTGCGTAGAAAGCTGGTATGTTGCTTCCCCTTCGGGAGGAAGAAACAAAATAATGCGAAAAGGTGAGCCAGATTCAAAGTTTACGAAGCAAAATGTCTATATTACTGTGAAACTTGGTTAGTTTACTTCCACCTGAACCTCCCAGCTTTTTTTTTGGGGGGGGGGAATATTCGGAGGCTTCCCGGGGATAACCCAGAGATCTTATTTATACAGTCGAATCTCGTTAATTCAAACTCTCTTAAATCAAACTTGCGGATAATTCAAACTAACATGCAGGTCCCACCCTATGCCTCTCTATGGGAGGAAGCTCCCGGTAATTCAAACTTCGCTTTATTCAAACAACTTTTGTTTCCCCCTTGAGTTTGAATTAACGAGATTCGACTGTAATTGAAACAGATTTATCAGACTCTCCCAAATGTATTAAATTTTGTGCACCAACCATCGAAGGTAACAATGGAACTTCGCATAGGGCCTATAGTCCCTGACAGAATGAACTGGAAGGGCGTGTCTTTCGGACGCCCAACCTCCTGCATGCTCTCCGTGCCTTCCACCATGCTCCGGCTGCACAAGCCTGCTCCCGAGATGCTCGAGACGCCGAAGCATTGTCGAAGGCCGGAGGTGGGACACCTGAAGCTCCTCCCTTCTGTTCTCGTCCTGTCAGTGCACTATTAGTTTGAAATACTATAGTATACAACAAACAGTGAAGTTATTGGTGTTTATCATCATTCTATGTTCTTTTTGCACAGTATGGCATCAAAGCCTTCGATGGAACTTGAACCGTTCATATTTTCTGGACCGTACATGTTTAAAATTCAAATTTTTACGTGGTAAGGACTATCTACAGGTGCCGACTAGCATATATACGAGGATGTTATTTTCAAGATTGTTGTTACGACGAGATATGACGAATTTTGTGAAAGAAAGGTAGGTAATCTTAATAATAAATTTGATGTATTACCAACTTGCTCTTCCACTAATAAAAGAGGCATTCGTCGAGGTGCAATGTCTAGTAAAATTGTTTTACGTGCGCAATATGTACCAGGTGTGGACTCTGCGCTTTCGGTGCGGTCTGTCTAAGCAGAAACTTTTTTTCTCAGCCGAAATTCGCCTATGTGGACTATACGCAGGGTGCAAACTATAGTCCGGAAAATATGGTAATATTTGTATGTCGATGTCGAGACATAGGTACATAGCCACCTTTTTAGTCTGTCCTTTCATTCTGTACGAAATATTGTATGTTTTTCGTCCGGAGGCATATCTTTCTGAAGGCATTGGTCGGATTGCTGTTGTTTACGCAGGTATGACCTGGAAGTGGATGCCTGAACTCATCAGCTCCATCACCCCATTGGGGTAGCACACCGTCCGTAACCGGGTTCAACCTCCTGTCGTGGCTGTTCCGGCCTCTGTATGCGACACTTCTTTGGGGGTAATTCTTGCGAGGTTTTCTTAAAGTTCTTGGTTGTTTCAGTGGGACTTGAAAAAGAAATGGGAACCTTGTTGATTTTGTTTTTTACTTTGTTCTTTTTTTACACGTTTTATTCTTTTGCAAACATGTTTTATTTTGTTTGGTTGTAACATCATGGTGCTTTATTTTTATCTCTTGGTCTTGTCGTGCCTTTTGCCTTTATACCTGCAAGGAACAAATCTTTTTATTTTGTTGAAGTTCGTGACTTCCGTTCCTTTTACCTTTCATGTTTTATCCACCCATTTGAAGATTTTGGGTGTCCCTACATTACCCAAATGACAATGTGGAAGTGAGGTTATGTGCACTTATATAATTATGGTTAACTGCACACTGCGTCTTTATTTAAGAGGCATCCTTGGTCCTTGTGTCCCTGGCTGTTGCTCACATCTTACACTTTATTCTAGTCCAACAACTTTTATGAGTTGCAATTAACCATAAACTACCAAGCATGAGCTTCTGCTAAAATGGGTGCGCACCTTTTAAGTTTTGTGAATTTCAGAACCGAAAATCTGCATGTGTAAGGGTCATGCAAGTGCTGAAATTACATATATCATGATTTTTGGTCTATGTTTGCTTTGTATCTTGCAGCAACCTATAACTTCAGTTGCCTGTGTGATGACCTCTAACCTTACCAGCACTGAAAACAAAAATAATTCACTGCCATTCTGAGTTACAAAAGTCGTGTTCTGTTTCTATCTGCTGAAGTATCTTTTTTTTTTTATAATGGAACTTACCTGGAGCAGTAGAATGATGTATAAGTGTCATTGTAATGGGAGTGGTCCACACACTTCCTGGTCCTTTTAATTCCTTACACCTTCATGTGTTGCACTGACAATGTTTTTGACTGTTTGTGCCTTTCCAATTAGGAAGCATGTTAACGACACCGGCTGGGACACACACAAACATTGCTTGTTCTGTTTTCAAGATCTTGTAAGGAAAGTCTGTTGATCCAGTCTGTTATTTTAAATTGCAGAAATATATTTTTTTTCTTGCACTCCGTTGTCGAGATTTTAAAGGGAAAATCTGTACTTCACGGTGAAACTGGGTACCACAAAGTTTCCTTTGCCCGACATCCTTCGTGCTTTGGTAAAAAGGTGCCGCGGAGACACTGTTAGGTTTTCACAGTGAATTGTTAGTGCAGTGGTTCACTATTTTCTTGAGTTCTGCTTGTTGTGATTTCATGCTACATGCTACTTTTAGGAGCAATGGTGTTGGGATTAACTGGAGTACAAGCTGTCATTACATTTATGGTAGCTGTTTTCCAAAATGCGCACAGTACAGCTAACACTGTTTTGTCATCCACGGCGTAGAATTCAAATAGCAAAAGCTTTTTGCTTTCTACCTCGCACGTAAATGTTGACGTACTCCTGCCGGTATGTCTGCCAGCTTCTTGAGAATCGGCTGGTTCTGTTTTATGCTAACCAAAGTTTAGTGATACTTTTATTAATTGTTTTGTTTGTAAATCTTTTATTGATGTTGTCCAAGTCTCCGGTACGCAAGACTAAATGTTGTCAGGCTCCAGTGCCATATTCTTATCCTCTAATGAAATGCAGGGATGGAAACCTAAGCTGGCTCCATAATAAGCGTACCTATTTACCGCCTTTTCGAATGCTTGCTGCTCCGATAATTAGGCAACATCGGAGGTAATACTCTTGGTGACCAAGCGAGCTGCAGAGGTGATAGAAATTGCAGGCATGCTAATGTTGTTGCCTTCATAGCTACTGGCACAATCAGTAGAAGCTTACACTAGCCATGCTGCAGATGCTTTTGAGCACGCTGTAGGCACTGGTGCCGGTGTACAAGTAGTAAACATGACAAAGTGCATTAAAGCGAGCATATGAAACCCGTTGCTGCGATCTTCACGCTTGCTAGGAGCTCTGCTGGCATAGTATGAAGTTGTACGGTATTTCTAACGCAGCCAGCCCTTGTTATTATTCTCCTTGTGGACCTTTCAATAAAGTTACTTGAAAAGAGCCAGACATGTTTTTCAGATTCTCAATTTAAGTTACTTTGTGTCATTAATCTGCCACCATTCTTTTCACGTTTTTGCAAGTTCTTACAGGACAAACATTCGATTCTTGCAATATGGACACATCCGTTCTCCCGAAAAGTCGTCCATAATGTAAATTTTCCATGATAATAAGACAAAAATGCATGTGCTTATCCAATTTTTTGCTAAAAATGTTGTCTATATAGCGAGGTATATCCATAATAATAGGGTCCATGTTTCTGTTATGAATTAAAGCTAAATGTTGATGTGCTGTAAAGGAAGACTGAAGTAAATATTTGTTTTATTTTATGGTTGAAACTATGAGTATGTGAACCATAAAAGTTAATCTTTGATGAAAGGATTCTCCAGCTCCTCAAAACAGTGCTGAAGCATGCATGTGCCCCAAGGAAACATTGCTCGTTGCCACGGTACAAGCAAAGGAATTTTTATCTCCCGAGCAATATAGGTACATCTGCAGAGATGTAGCAGTGTTTGTGCAATCGTGTTTGGTGGTATTAACATTTGTCATATATTCGCAGAATTTCTTGTTCGATGGTCATTGCATGCATCGTTTTCAAGCACACAAATTTGTACATAACTTTTACGAGGGATTTTCTTTTTTTTTGCGCTTTCAGTCTTAGCTACTTCCCATGGAATACCGTGCATCCGCCCATTCTGCACTAAGCGCCCATCCCGAAAATTTGAAACATTGAAAAAATATGCACAATACATGTACAGGGTGTTTTTTTTTTAGCTGCACCAAATTTTAAAAAAAGGGAACGTAAGAAGAGTAATTTGAGCCCTGGGGAAGTGTTATTGGCCATGGCGGCCTCTAGAAAAAAGGTGAAATTAGGTACTTATAGTTGCTGACAGGTCAAGAATGAAGTGGAAGCTCCTCCCACCTCTTTCCAGATTAGCAGGGCGGACGGTGGAGAGGAGGTCGCCTCCTCTTCGGCGATCGCTCTGCCAAAGTGGAAAGGGGTGGGAGGAACTTCCACTTCGTTCTTGACCTGTCACAGACTATACTTAGCTAATTAACTCAAATGTTTTAACTAACTTTTTAATTTTTCACTTGAGGGCACATAATTAGGGTTCCGCATTTTCGGTTTTTACTTTTTCAAAATTCGGCATACTTTTTTCGGTGCTTATTGTAAAATTCAGTTTTCGGTTTTTTTCGGTGTATATTTATACCCAAAAAAGTTTACCGTTTTGTTTCGGTGAATATGAAAGAAACACCATCGGATACCGGATCAGATAATCCTTGTAGCTGTGATATTTTTGATCACTCGGAGCAGTGGTTCTCAAATGGGGGTCCGCGGATCCTTTGGGGTCCGCGAAGGCATTCTAGGGGTCCGCGAAGCCCTGCTTCATCAGTCAAGCGCGGCAATAAAAGTTGTCTTTTCTCAGGTCGAGAAGAAATATTTCAGTTTTTGGGCGAGTGTTCTCGTGTATATGTCAATAAGGGAGGTTACTTCACACTAGCCCTTAGTTATATTCATTTAATAAATCATTATCATATTTCATCTATACGTTTCCTCTCCTCCCCCCATCACGAACGGGGTCCTCCATCATCTCCGCCGATCCACAAGGGGTCCGCGAAATAGCGAAGGTTGAGAACCACTGACTCGGAGAATAACGGCACATATACATACGTGGTCTTCGCTACAACTTCCGTCAGGACACACCTCAAAATCGCGGAATTCGCGGGCATAATCATCAGCGCGCTTCTTTTTCCTTCCCATTCTGGCGACGTGACCGTCTGAGGTGATGACCGTACAGGAACCAGCGGAATGGCACAAAAAAATCCATTGTATTTATGTTCTCAACTACAGGGAAGTTTGAGAGAGGGTGTTAAGAAAGGTATTAACGGCTTTCCTCGATGTCCTCTGAAGTGCATGAAGCGAACCTTACACTAGCCCACATCCGAACTTTTTTTTTTAGGATTCGGAATTTGACACACTAAGCCCGAACACAGAAAGGACAGATGTCCCGCGAAGGCCAATCCAAGGCCTCTTTTGGTTGCATGTTGAGCCGTGGGAGAGGGCAATCACGAAGACGTCACACAATGTCGAACTTTGCAAAGCCCTCTCTCTCTTTCCCCCCCCTCCCCCACCCACCTCGACGTGGCCCTAAAAAAACTGACCTTTTTCGGTTAAACTTAAAACCGAATTTTAGAAAACAGATTAGACATACTTTTATCGGTTTAAACCGAAAACGCCGAACCTACAAGCTAAGTTTTTTCGGTTAAAACCGAATTTCCGAAAATGGATTCGGCGTACTTTTATCGGTTTAAACCGAAAATTCCGAACCCTACACATAATGTATTTAGAGGATTGAAGACCGACCACAGCATGGTCTAGCCGTGTCATCAAATTTGGATAAAATAATTCCTAGTAGGCGCTACGGGGTCTAGAAATGTCACTTTGGTAAATGGCGTCAAACCGAAACTAAACAGGAAAGAGGGCCGGTAAAGTTATCGCTCCGCCCTTCCGGGCATGTGATTTGTCATTATCGCGGCCGGCTCCACTTGCTTAGGCGAGCTGGCCGCGATAATGACGAATCGCACGCTTGGAAGGGCGGAGTGATAACTTTACTGGCGCTCTTCCCTGTTTAGTTTCAGTTTGACGCCATTTACCAAAGTGACATTTCTAGACCCCGTAGCACCTACTAGGAATTATTTTATCCAAATTTGATGACACGGCTAGACCATGCTGTGGTCGGTCTTCAATCCTCTAAATACATTATGTGACCTCAAGTGAAAAATTAAAAGGTTAGTTAAAACATTTTAGTTAATTAGCTAACTAATTACCTAATTTCACCTTTTTTCTAGAGGCCGCCATGGCCACTAACACTTCCCCAGGGCCAAGGAGGATAGAAGGGTAGGAGAGGGCATGACGTCAGCCGCCTAGCCTCCACAAGCCATGCTCCCTTGACGCCTCGCCTCTTCCTCATTTTCCTCCTTACCCTCCTCACTTATCAGCCCAACATGACCACATCACGTGACCGTAGCTAGCCTTCGTCTAGCCATCGATCTGATAAAACCTACCGGATGGAGCGCGCGCAAGCCTGCAAGGAATCCTTCTACAATCAACCATCCATCTCGCACGTGACATGTCATGCGCACCAACCGCCAGAGAGATCTGCGGTCACGATGGGCACAATATCGTTTAAACTTTTTATGACTAGGCTTCACCAATATTGCAACGTGCCCCCTCCTAGTACTTATAACCTCCTTGCCCAGGGCTCAAATTACTCTCTTGTTCCCTTTTTTTTTTGAAAATTTGGTGCAGCTAAAAAACACCCTGTACAGGGTGTTTCACGAGAGGTGGACAAATTTGAGATTGCGAAAACTACTGCATCGCACTAAAAAAAGGCTTGCGTCGTTTTGGTCCTAGGTCAGGGGCCTATTTAAGAAAATTATTAAAGTTCGGGATAATTAATTTGTTAATTATTTTCGCGTAATTATTTTTCTAAATATTGAGTTTAAAGGCATTGTTTCATTTGGAAACTTGCTGAACATCATCGAAAAACACTAAATAAAAAAATTGGAGTGCAATAGAAGGTATGCTCTGCATTTTACAGCTTTCTGAAAAACTGTACAACTTCGACAGGTTTTTCAGTTTCAGTTTGCAATGGGAGCACTTCTTGGCATCGACGGTACCACGCTCCGTGGAGAAATAGTGCAACCGACATCTGCTTCGCTGTCCTTGCACAACGCAGCAGAGGCAGGTTGCACTATATCTCCATGGGGTGCGGTGCCGTCGGTGCGGAGCTCCGATTGCTAACCGAAACTTAAAAAACCGTCAAAGTTGTGCAGTTTTTCAGAAAGCTCTAAAATGAAGTGTGTGCCTTCTATCGCACTCCAATTTTTTTATTTAGTGTTTTTCACAGAGAAATGAATTTTTTTTTTTAGCTTTTTCTAAACTTTGTGTGCTTACCTGAGACATGGCCCATCCCACCTTTTATTAATTTCAGGCGGCAGGGGGCTGGGCGATGACTCGGGATATTACATAGTCACCTTTTCTACTCTGAAAACATTTTCTTGTACACAAAAACTGCCTCGAGATCTGCTTTGTAACCTTCCTCCTCCTATCTTATGTTCCAATTGCATGCAATGAGCTATACATGTTTGCAAGTACGGCCTCGGAGTGCCGCTATCTTGCTCATTGGGGTGCACTTGTGTGCATCATAATCCGATTACTACGCCTTGCCAAAGTGTCATAACCCGATTATGGCCGCGCCCAAGCGCACCCCAATGAGCAAGATGGCGGCGCTCTGAGGTAGTACTTGCAAACATGTATGGCAGGCTCCGTTAATACGGCAAGATTTTCAAGCTTTGGGTGGAATTGGTGGCCGTGAGCGTGGGGAGCGAAACATTGTGCAGCAGATTTGGAGATCACGAGTTCAAATTTCAGTCCCGCCGGTATAAATGTGGACAGGTGTTGCGCTGGAGTGCACTTGGTACACACTGAAGACGTCAAGTTAGCGGCTGCAGTGCTCCGACCAAATTGCAGCATTACAGCGTGGCGAGAAACCACCCCAAAAATGAGACCATTTTAAGGCTAACTTCCCACTGCCTGAGCTTCCTCCCATTCAAGCTAGCCACTTGGCCTTCTTGAATCCACAAATGTTCAGTGGTACGACTGGTTAAAGTATAGAGTGACCTTACGACTGGTGTGCCATCAGTGCCAGGCTGTGCCCAAGTGCTTACTCCACTACCGTGAAACACTGAGTAAGCACCCACACAAAAGTAACCGCGAAAAAACGAGGATGGGCACTTATTAGTTCGAAAGCAGAAGGGGCACATGGTAGGGCAGCCCCTTGTTAGAACCGACGGAACGGCATAGGAAAAGTATGGGAGTCTGGTGGAACCCTTTATTTTTAAAGCAGTCGCACCACACTTGTCAAGCCTGCCTTGCGCCTGGGGCTATCGCGTCGAGCTTTAGCGCTTCGCAAAGATGCATGCGCATAAAGCTTCACTGCTTTGCGCCGGCTTCTCAGAGAAGCAGCTGGCGCAGAGGAACACCTCGGTTAGCTCAGTAAGTGCTTGATGTCTTTTACCCAAAGCTTAAATGTTTCAAAAGTGGGTGGTAGGCACTTATTTAGACATGGACGTACGCTCGGTATTTTGCGGTACATTTCACCAGTGATGGAAGCGGCATTTTACCTTTTGTAGCAGGTTCTGTAGCAGGCAAAATATTGGTTTGGAGTAGCCACTGATGCTTTTGGAACAGATGCCAACATTTGCTAGCACTACACCGTGGATAGCACAACTTGAAAATTAAAAAGTGATTGCATCTACTTCCCTTATGATAATTGAGTAGGGTGACCATATTCCTCAAGGTAGAAAACGGGACATCTTAACGGGCCGGGGGAAGGGGGGGGAGAGGGAGGGTTGTTTTGAAGAATGAGATTGGGAGAAAAAATTTAATGAAATAACTGCTCTCATTTCAAAACATACCATATTGCACTAAGCCCTAGGGTCTAGGGAACAGTCACACTGCTTCGCGTCCTTCGTTGGTGTGGGCGTATTTTGCCGACGACTGTAGTTTCCTAAGCAGGACTTTATCCTGAAAGACTCTGTTGTAAAAGTCTGCGCACTTATATATAGAGAGAAAAAAAGAATCATGTCCCGAAAACGGGATATGATTCTTTTTTGGGACAAAAAGACAGGACGGCAGAAGCGGACCTCAAAAACGGGACTGTCCCGGCCAAAACGGGACGTCTGGTCACCCTATAATTGAGGGTTCCTCTTTGGTACATGGAGCATAGGTATTACTTATTTTTTGTGATAAAAATAAACAAGACACAAAAGGAACAGTCTTATTCTTTGGAAATAAGGTTCTGGTCAGAATAGATTTCATTTACAATAGACATTTAAAAAATGGTTGAAAAGTGAATCAGAGCGCAACACTTCAGTTGGGATAAATCCTTTTTCCCCTCTTTATTTTATGTTCGGTAGTTTATCAATGCGAAATCATTAACTATGTCGTGAAGCAGAGCCAGCGGCGTCTGTAACCACAAGAAAATGCGAAAGAAATGCCCATTCCCCCATTGGCTGAGCAAAACGGCCCCTAGATAGCCATTGGCGGCGCTTCACGAGAGCGAGCCCACAACCTCGAACCAGCAGGGTACAAAAACAGTAAGGTGCAATAATGTTACGTCCAAACTTGCATCGAACACGTTGGCTCTATGCTCACAGAAGACTCTGGGCAACCAAACGATCAGAAAAAACCGGGAAAACCCTTCATTTTATTTTGTTATACAGACTAGAAACAAAGGTTACATGGCTTTCCTGAAAAGCAAAGCTGGAATTCTACAGCTGGAGGCACCCTGGAAGAAAAACAAACCGACAACAACTTCCCCCTTGCTCGTCTCCCACATCATGTTTGTTCGCTTTAGGACCGTCCATTCTTCCCTCACTGTGTCGACGAGCAGACCCTGGCAGTGTGCGATCGAGCGCAAAGCCGCCAATTACGAGCCGTGTTGCGAGTGCAGCAAAGGACGCAGTCGCGAGCTTGCGTCTTCTATAAGTGCCGTCACCGCAGTGCAGCAAAGGCGCATTTCGCAGCTTTGCTCCACTTCACCTCATAATGAACCGCAGATAAAGCTGCGAGCAAACAAAGCAAATCCCACACCGCGCAGGTGTCGCGCGACCTTAGAAATACACGCTGCAACACACGGGGCACCTAGTCACGCGACACAATCGCGGCGCGGGATTGTCTGGAATGGCTCGTTGCATCTGCCCCGGTCCATTGTAAGCTAAAACGGAGTATAGGAGCCCGTTGCTGGCAGCCTTTGCCAACAGTAAAAACAGAGCCTAGGCGTTTTCAGCCGGTGACTCCTCCATCCAAAGGACATCTGGGGAACGGAGGGTACCCTGCCGGAAAAGCGCTCGAGTCTCATTGGTCCCCGATGAGTCCCGTCTAACCAGAAGCCACCACAGGCACGAAACGGTGTGGCGTGTGGGGGCCGCCGAGCTTTATCTCGCCAACTGCGGAGGGGAGGACGAAACGAGCGGAGAACTGTGGCGGATGGCAGACGGCGGCGTAAGGTTGCTAGCCCGGGGATCCCTAGCTGAGGCCTGGTCCCACCACGATGCCCAGGCGCTGCGCCACAAGGCCCTGCGCCTCGGCCGCGTCCCGCAGAGACAGCAGGTGGGCCAGCTCCGTCTCCGTCTGGGCGAGGGCGATGGCCTTCTCAAACAGCTCCAGTCCCTCCTTGAGGAAGCCCCTGTGGGAGTCCGCGGGCGACGCATGGGGGTTAGTACAAGAGCGACAAAGCGTCCTAGATTGTTTCGTGTAAGACCTGTTCACATGTTCACGGTGCTACTAGTCGACACTGGAAATAGCGCTGCCCCCCTGATGCAGTGCTGACTTTGCACTGTATTAATGATACAGTGTTAAGTTGTTTTGGGATACAATGCGGTCGCCGCCCCTTGGATGTTTCTATCAGCCTACAGGAAGATAGAAGTGGGAATCGCAGAGCAGTGCGAAAAGAATCAGCCAGTTGTCAAGCTGATTCAGAAAGTAATAAATATACATAATTAGCGCAGTCCACTCAACGCCAACTAAGAAAGCTGTCTTATATAATTATGCCAAGCTCTAAGTTTTTTTGCGGGCACGTTCAATTTCCTTTGCGAAGTACAGCGCGCCGTGACATCCACTTGTCCGTCGAAACGGACCTCGTTCACGTCGTACATGTGGCCAAATTCATGGAGTTTTCCCTTCGTCATATTGCCACCACAGAAGAAGCTTTCTGGATTCGTAACCGCCTTAAACCCCGTCGTAATCACCACGGGAACACTGTGCGTTGTGCTGCTTCCCCCCGATGATTCTGCACCGGCTACCGAAGAAGCTTTCCAGATTTGTAATCGGCTTAATACCCAACGGGGACACTGTCCGCTGTACTGTTTGTCGCCATTACTTCCTGATGATTCTGCACCGGCTACCGAAGAAACTTAAATCCCATCATAATCACGACGGGGACACTGTTTAGTGTGCTGTTCGTCGCCATTGCTTCCCGATGATTATGAGCTGGCTACCGCTAGGTAGTGGCAAACAATAGGCGACTGCGACTCAGCCGGCTCGCTCACTTCCTATACTGGCTCTTATCACTACAGTCAAGCCCAGTTATATCACACCCGGGTATTTCGAATTATTTTTTATACCGACCAGTCCAAACATCCCCTTGAAAATCACATGTAATAGTATAGGAGCATTGCTTTTCTGTATCGAACACCCATGGGACACCCGTGGCGAGGACACTCCATATAGCGAACCGAGTACTGCCTTCTCCCGAGATCGAATTGCGCCAGCCGGGAGCACATAGCTCGCGTTGCGTTGCAGGGCTGGCAGACCGCCAAGTTGGAAAACCGTCAAACCAGCATACGCGCACGGGGATATGCAGCAAAAAAGCAGTTGTAAATTCAGCCTTTCCATTCTCGTGAAAAAGGAAGACCAGCGAAGCTGTACTATGGTAGAAATGAAGTATTTATAAATGTAAGGATTAAGGTGTGGTTGGGTAATTGGTTATGTGACAACCGTACTGTCCCCGGTTGTCTTTGTTATCTGATGTCAACTGCCGAAAGCTCATGATCGGGAGTCGAGGCGCCACTAGTCGTTCCTCCACCACGTTCAACCTCGGTAGGTGCTCCGGTACGGGTGGGTACTTGTAGCCGTTCACGGTCGCGAACCGGGGCACCGCGCCTTTGAGCAGGAAATCTCGGCACGTTCTGCACGTCCGTTCTTTATAGACGTCAGCCGACTCGATACACTGCGTGAAAGTCGAGGCAACAACGGCTTCGCGTCGGTTGCGGACCCATTCGCGCTGCTGCGTACGTCGTCGCTCCTTCCGTACCCTGTCTTCTTTCCCCGAAAGGGCACGCGCCCGACCCATCCTGAGTCTAAACCGAAACTGATAAGAGCGTAGAAAACAGCACGCAAAACAGACGAGGACGAAGAAACACGTGACGAGCGCTGCGTGTGTTTCTTCTTTGTCCTCGTCTGTTTTTCGCACCGTTTCCTACGATGAATTCCCACCAACGCCCCCAACTATCCATTCTCCTATGATGGCTGGAAAGGTTGCCGCCATCTACGAGCGACGGTGGCAACCACACTGGTTGTATGCTTGCTGTCGTCGCTTATAGATGGCGGTAGCTGTCCAGAGGTTTGCGTAGGTTTGTGTCGACAAGTGTTTGGTACCAGACACGATCCTGGGGAACTTAGCTCTTAACAGCTCCGCTGTAAAAAAAAAAAAAAAAAAGAATAGCCGTAAAAGATTTAAAAAAAGCAGTGGGGGATAGCAAACGCAAGAAAAAGGGCACGCACGCGCATGCGCGTAGCGTAGGGAGGGCAGCGAGTGCCCGCAGTTGTAACTGTAGCGTGCGCTTTTTCCCCGAACACTGCTGTCGCTGCGCGACTCCTTAACCCAAAAATAAAATAAGCAAAAAACAAAAATCTTTGACAAAAGTCTGTTGTTAACAACGGTTAAGCAATCGCACTTTGAACGCTTTATCTTTGTTTACCTTTTTCTTTCGCGTTATTGCTTTGCCCGTTTTTTTCCTTTTTTGTCTCTTTTTTTTGCTGCCTGAATTTAGTGAGCTTTCTTTGTGTTGCTTGCTTAACTTTATTCTATTGATCAAGAGTTTTTTTTTTATGCGTCTTGCTTTTTCCTTTTTTTTATTATTTTCGTGTTTTGTCGCTGGTGCAGTGTAAAGGTTGTGGTCAGGCGCACGCGCGTGAACGATCGCAAACACCGCTGCGCGCGATCTTCACCAACTAAGCTCTAATGTATTTAGCGACTCTTAGATGCTCTATTTGGTAAGGTCCCGTTTGTCACGGCCGTCAGTATTAGCAGAGACGCGCAGAAATTTCAACTGGAGCTTAAGTTAACATTTCTGTATATCAAATTATCGATACATAGAACTATTTTACGAACCCCTTTGAATTCGATATATCCAGGTTCGACTGTATATGTATTTTTAAACATGGAACGATGTATTAAATATTGGACGGATTGGTCGATCGACCTGTCCGGTCACTGATAACTATGTGGAATAATTACTGTAATTTTGAAGTACAGTTTAATTAACAAATTTTATTGATGTCACACCAGAACAAGAAAAAGCTTGATCTTTTTAGTTAGCTAAAGAGCCTTAGTTTTTTTTTTCTTTTACATTCCGATTTACTTGCAATAAGACATTACTTTTCTAATTTTTGTTCCTTTCTTTCGCCTTCTCCTTTGCCTGAAATAGGACGTTATGTAACCAACGAACAAAGTGGAAGGAGAAAGAGAGCTCAATGCTCTTTGAACACAGCTTTTGCTTGTGTTCAGCTCGACAGAAATCTTCGCTGCTCGATAATTCTTTGATTTCAGTACAAAACAAATTCACGCAGGAAGCTTAAAATGATGGACAAATAGTAGGTAAATAAAAACTATTTTTTCTAGATTCTTTTTGCAAGTAAGACTCGATTTAAATTATCGTAGTAAAACTGGTTTGATTTGAATCATAATTTAAATCGTATTGATTTTTATTTGTCCACCCTGGTTCAAAGAAAAGTAGGGATGTGCGAACAGTATGGAATTTCGAATACGAATGGAAGTTTTCCCTTATTCGATTTGCGAATTGCGTATTCGGAATTTCCCAAATATTCGGCCACATCCGAATATTCGAAAAGACTATGAATGTTCGGGTAAATAAAGAATAACCTCGCATGCCCTGAACATTAAAAAATATCTCGAAACATTCATCCAACGAAATCTACACACAATGCATTCATTATCTATTCTGTAACAGCTCGGTTGCCGTTTTGCATAAAACTCTTATCTGCGCCATGAGACAGTAGTAGCTTCAGTTTCATATTTTTATCGAGCAAGTTGCGTACTACTTTTTTAGTGATATACATTATGCCTCCTTCGCATAATTAAAATAGGCGGAACAATAAGCTTATATCGAAAATGTTTTCTTAAAATATTTATAAATGTTTGGAAATTAAAGAGAAAAAGCTTCAGGAACATTGCCAGGGCGTCTAGCAAATTATTATTGTGAAATTCCCTGACTTTCGATTTCAGGTGAAATTCCCGGACCAGTGTAGAGGAGATTAAATATGTAATACCATTACCACACAAGACATTCAGCATTGAGTACTGTGAGGATCATTTTGCATTCCTAAATATTCGGGTTTGTCCAGTCCGGATTAAACGAGCCCTTTCTTGCCGCCGACATCGTCAGTGAAGAGGCCACTTCCGGAAACACGATGAAAACACAACGCTCAACTACACACGTCAATAACCGAATGGCAGCATGGCCGCCAGATGCACACTTTCGGATACTTTAGGCTTAAGGCTTGGATTGGATTGGGGTCTGTGGCCTTTTCATTTGTTACTACATCTAGTAGCTCTAACTGGATCTAGCCTAGTGTCGCACCCTCAATCTAATCCAATCCAATCCAAGGCTCGGACTGGATTTGTCGGCTGTTTCCTTTCCATCGGGTAGCACACTTTACATCGGGTGAGTAGAGCCCGCGCTCCGCTCTAAGCAGAATTTATTGCCTATTCTTCCGCCCCCAAGTCCTTAAGACTTTGCTCAGGGCACTCTACGGCGTTTTCGGCTCATTTTCCCTGACTGGGCTCGCTTTTTGACAATATCCCTGACAATTCCCTGATTTTTCCCGGTAATTAAGATTTCTCTGACAATTCCCGGTTGCTAGACACCTTGATTACATTGCCATAGACAACTCAGCTACTGGACAAGATGGCTAACACTGCATTGTGCGCTTTATTTGGCAATTTGTCAGCCACGTCAGCTGCTCTAGTTGGTAGCGGTCCTTGCTTGAACGTGTTCTTAGAGTATGGCCTGAGCCGCAGCTGATGAGCCACTGAGCAAGCAAGGAGTGAAAGCCGGAAAGTCTTCTCTGGCAGCATCGCACAAAACCCTCGCCGTTGACAGCTCAGTGCAAGTCGTGCCAAGGTGTTCTACAAACGCCAACGGGAACAACCACAACGCTCCGAAACCACCTGAAACAACACCCTTTGTATTGGATTCATATTAAAAAAAACTTCAATATTCGCACACCCCTAAAAAAAAGACAACTTTCAAAGTTTCTTGGAGGCAAAGCGACCATTTATGTAGTCCCATTGAATGCGCCTTTTCACGTATCAAGCATCAGAAAGTTGGACAAAAATTAATCCTGACACTAAACTGTGAATGTGTAAGCTTGTAGCAAGGCAAAAGTGAAGACCATGAACAAGAACTTGGGAGCAAATGCCGCAAAATCTAAAGCGGTGCTGCACAATCGCCACATAGCGAGTTGTCCCGTAGAGTAGACCTCGACGCAATCACTAGCTGCACTATTGCTTCTACAGCAGATGTTTGTGCACAAGACCAGCAAGTCCCCTCTTGCGCCACACTTGGGTAGTAATTCAATAACAGTAATTGAATTACTGTAACTTAATTACTTTTTGGTAATTTGTAATTGTAATGAATTACTTTTGGCGAAAAGGAATTGTAAGTTAATTACTTTCTAGCGTCAGTAATTGCAAAAATTTCAGGCACAATTACAATTACTTTTGCAAAACTTTGCGGCGCCGACGGAACCTCTGCGAAAGCCTCAGCGCTCGCACAAGCGGCCTACCTCTCGGTGAAACATTCGCACAACGACATGCACAACATAAATAGTGTTGCATTGTTTTTTGTTGTTGCTTACACTGCGGGCTGAGAGACAATCCCCTTTGGAGCCTACCTCAACGGCGCCGTGTTGCGCCGTCTGATGTGCGAGCAGAAAACACTAGCATAAACAAGCCAAAATATTGAAAAAAAAAAAAATTGAGCTTCAGCTTTCAGTTGAGCTAGGGAATTCTAATTGTCTATGAAGTGTTGTTTCCTTTTGCCAGTTTTTCACATTCTTTTTCCAGTACTACTGTCACATATTTGTATCTTTGTATGATTTTCAAGTTTATTTCCTGTTGGTTTTACCTCGTATATTTTTGAGTAAGCCTTTTGGAGACTGACCTCGCACCTGCGAATATTGTTAAAAAGGATTCGAGAGCCCCAATTCGGTTCTTCTATATTTCTGAGCCATTATAATTTGACAAAACTCTGTCACCCCAATTTTTTCTTTAGCAATCTGGCATCTTCCAGCATATGAACTAATTTATTATTATTTATAAAAAAATAAAAACATAGTACTTCATTGCCTCAAACTGTCAAGTTCCATATGAATTTAATAAAATACATAAAAGGAAAGTACAACACGTGGCATTTATGCAGCGATGCTTAAGCCTCCTCAAACATTGTGACAAGAACGTTGCAGTTTATAAAACTCGTTTAAAGTTATTAGGCCCAAGTCGGGTCACTCTCAGAAAAGAGTAATTTTGAAGTAATTGCATTACTTTTTAAAGGTAATTTGTAATTGTAATTAATTACTTTTCATGCATTAGTAATTGCAACTGTAGTTAAAGTACTTTTGAAGCAAAGTAATTGTAATTGTAATTAAATTACATTTTGAAAGTAATTTACCCATGTATGTTTGCACTTTGTTCACACCTGCCGATCCACACAAAAATTGACAGCGGGCGGCAAAGACCACTCACCGCCGGGGAATTTTGGGACGTGAGAGCAATCTGTCCAGGACCTATTTTTTTTGCGCAGAAAAAGTTTCCATGCTGCCGCAGTCAATTGGAAAACATGGAGGAGATGGCAATTGTTGATTCCGCATCCTGGCCAAGTTGTGTGAATTGCCAGAGTACCCCAACCCAAGTTGTGCAAAGGGCACCCTCTCGCTCTGCCAGCAGAAATACTCATAGAGACTAAAGAATTATCCAACCCTTTTCAACAAGGGGCACGTGAACAACGCAGACAGTGCCTACAAGAAAGATCTCTGGAATAAAACTGTCACGGAATAAGGCACAAGCAGTACATACACATGATGCCTCCCATTTACTTGTCCTATTGCTGCAGTCTCATTTTGCCGAGAGAACATTGGAAATTCACTCTGCACTGTGGGCTGTTACCTATTTTATATCGCGTAGCAGCGAAGTGTTGACTGCAAGAGGAAGCCTGCGAGAGCAGTTTTTCTAACACTGCGAGGGCCTGAGGCTGCTTTCTCTAGTATCTGTGCGAGAAACCAGAGCCGCATGGACGCGGTGGGCGGCAACAAATGTTAACGAACGGTTGAGCGAATTTGGCCGGCGGCCAGAGATTTTAACTAGCACCACTGTATATACTCCCGTAGAGAGCAGAGTAACGCCAACTGTAGCGCCCCCCTCGGCCACTAGCGGCGAAAGCCGAAAAGGCTCCAACTCTTGCATGGCGGACGTATTGGGTATAGAAAAAAGCTGGGGTTTCATTATATCTAGGCTATTTATTGTGTAAAAACTGTTTTTAATATCGTAGGTAAGCACTCTCAAAGCATTTGCATCACTTGTTATGGTCTGAGGGAGCGAAGAAGTCTTGTTTTGAGCACAAATCACCTTACGGTAGCAGATGACACAGTGGGCTCGGTGGTGAGTAACCGGCGGTTCTGCGGTGCTGCCACTAACTTTTCATGGTGTTTCTTAAGTTAGCCAGTGCTGTACGATTGCTAGCCTGGGGTCTGTAATGTGCATCACACAGTAGTGATACATAAAAGCATGCCGGTATGATGCTCGTCCAGATCAAAACGGGTATACGGGTGGGTATTGAGCCTAGGATCCCTGGCTCCAGCAGCACAAACTTTCGTTCCATGTGCTCCAAGCTAAGACAAGCTAATCAAGTCACATGCGCAGAATAAAACCAGCGTATAGTCAATGCGTGAGAGGCAATGCGGTATTGTTCGTGCACGTAGAAAATGTGATACAGTAATGTGACAAGAAAAATTCACGGAGAGCTAGCGGCAAGTCTTTACAGTAGTAGTCGATTAAAGGGGCCCTGCAATCCTATTTGAGCATCTACCTTTTCTGCGGTTTCCACATCTCTTGTGGTTCGGGCAACCCAGTGGGTACGGAGGGAGGAACTAAATATCAGTGAGTCATATTTTCACCGGACGACGCGGAAGCCTCCTCCACCTACGGGGGGCACCCCGTGGTACCGAACGCAAGCGGCATGTGACGACATTGTGACATTGTAGGTCCTGGCCAGCTCCTGCCTTACGACTGGTCAGAGCAACTAAAACCTTTTTTTTAGTCGAAATACAAAATATAAGTGGAGCGAACCATTTCAAGTAATTGTGAAAGAAGTTTTTGTTCAGTATTTTAGATCAGAAAAAAAACAAACAAATGCAGTTTATAAAGTAAGGAAACAAGAAATGACCCGTCGACATACCCGCCACCAAGCAGTGGAAAAGGTGGCGCATACTAGAAAGGGGTAGTGGGACCAGGTACCAACGCGCGCCCCGAATTGCTGTAAAGCGGCGAGTGTGGAAAGGTCCCGGATGTACGCAGCGGCGCTGCGGTCGTATGGGATGGAGGATCCGACCGGTTCCGAGCGTTCCAAAGGCCTTCAGCGAGCAGGTATGGCTTGCGGTTTGGCAGCGTGAAGTGGTTCCCGTTCTGAACTGATCTTTACCCTGTGTTTGCTGTCGTTTGTGGCCAACGAAGTGTCATGCCGAATTAGCGTTTAGTCACTCAGCAATCGCAATGTGAGCCGCTCTGGCCGCCCGCTTCATCCAGTCTATCCAGCACTAAAGTAACTGGATCATGTGAAAGTAGCACCAAGCTCCTCGTATGGTTGCCATTTTGGCACCTGAAATGAACCAATTTCTCATTGACCTCTCCATTCTTGGGGAGCCGATCTAAATTCTCCGGTGACGGGTAGCTTTGTAGAGACGTTTCTTGTATACCGAGATTTTGTTATAAACAGGCCGGCGAAACAAGCGTACATCTTCGTACCACCACCACATGCGGTGTCAGCGCTAGGAGGCATTGAAAAATAATTCTTGTTTTCCAATACGCAAAAAGAATATAATTGTAGGAGATCCGTGGAAATGGGCATGATTGACAAGTTGATTGAAAACACAGTGCCAAAGACACATATTGGCGAGGAACGCCTTCAGTACGATGATGTGCTCCATGCTGATCTTGGTGCGACTGAATTAGAACGACTCTCTCAAAGCTTCAAAGATTTGAGGGAGCCAAAATGGTGACTGCCACAGCAACGGAGACCGATTAGCCAATCGTACTGCGAGGTTTTGGTCGTCTGTATGTTAGTATTTGTTTATGTTCGGCAAGCAGGCAGGGAAGGCAATGGCACTACTTTCCCAGGATCCAGTCACTTTATCCAGCACATGCTTTAGTGGCGCCCTCTCGAGCCGTCGACACGGAGTGCGGCAGCTGAGAGTGCTCGCTGAGCTCACTACCCCACCTCTTATTCATGGTAACCCAAGCCAGGACCAGGAACATCATGAAGGAGGTTATTTTTTGCTCGTTTTTATAATATTAATTTGCCTATAACTTTTAAAATAAAGTGAAATTCGAGAAAAGAAAAGCTTCACTAAGTTACTACATTCAGTGCGCTCAGGTTCGGTGTAAATTAGAAACCAGCCAAAAGTCGTTGCAGGGCCCCTTTATTGCATAGATTTTAAGTGCTACATATACAATATGCATTTGTTCTTGGCTCCTCAGAAAGCTCAAAGCTCCAGGGAGGAGCCCTCTGTAGCTTTTGGGCGAAGATCAAAAGCACTGCATTTTGCGCTAGCTTGTGTTTGCCATCGTTCCAGCATCCAGGAAACTAATCTCCGTCAGAATGAACATCGCAGTTTGTGTTTATTCAGTTCTTCAAACTGTTACACCAATAATCGCAATAATATAACTTGCCCAGCCAAGTACCGTATTTACACGAATGTAGGTCAACCCTTTTTTTCAATTTTTGAAAATCTGAAATTTGAAAATCGACTTATAATCAAACCAAAGCATTCCACCACTGGCAAAAACGAAACAATCGCGATATCATGAACGCCTCGGCTTGTTACTTGTTCAGCCGGCTGTACCTCTAGCATTGCACTATTCTGTGCGCTCATTTTACAAATTAATTATTTTTTTATTTGCGCGAACGAGTATTATTGATAGCGATTCGAAAATTAACCCAGCGTACGGCGCGCCCGACTCCCGGGGAGTGGCGGCACTTCTTGTAAGATCCACTTTGGAGGCCGCTGGAATCACGCTGGAACAGCCTCGCGGCTCACTTGGCTCACTCACCCCGCGGCTTCGCAGTTTTTCGCGCGATTCACGGTAGCACATTGTTTGATCGAGTGACGAGATCATGCTGGAGCACTAACTACGTTTTTTTGTATTGACACGCGTGATCCGGGCAGTTTAGGTTTTCGGTGCTCGTTTATGGCCATTCTTCACTCAGAAGCAACCAACAACTGCGCTGTTCGACGCAAGATTGACCCGTCGGAGCGGGTGATGCTCCAGCCCCAGTGGAGTCAGCAGTGGCGCGGGATCTTAAACTGTGATGGCAAACAAAGAGGCTTCCGTAAGCCAAAGCCTGGTTCCGGAGTTGGAAGTCAGGCTTGCAACGTACACCGCAAAAGTGTGCAATCGGTCTCTACCCGTGACGTCCAACGCGATCACCGAGCAAGCGCGGAAGATGCGGTTGATCCTGTCATTTGCAAAGTGAGAGATTTCGTTGGACGCTGCCGACGACGTGCTTCGAGAAAGTGGCAGTGATGATGACGGGACTGACATCCCCAGTGCGGACGAGTCGTATTCTAGTCGCGGACGGAGTGAGAACGACAGTGAGCAGCTTCAGTTGTCCCGCCTCCAGCGTGAACTTCCCAGTTTCGATAACACCTGGGCACCTCATGCACCTCGCGCGTGCATGCGCAGCCAAAGCACGCCAGAACGCATCGATCGCGTGTTGGAGGCTCGGCTTTCGAAACAGATACTTTGCCATTCTCGCGTGTTTGCAGTAAAATACGCATCTACAGATTTTTTTTTTTTTTTTTTTTTTTGCTGATGTGCAATGTAGAAGGGTCGACTTACAATCGAGTCGACTTACAATCGTGTAAATACGGTACAAGAGGTGCAAGTGAAGTCTGTTCTGCTGATCCACGACAGCCACAAAAGTCGTCGTGTGTGGTGTTTCTTGCTCTCCGTGATACGAAAAAGCTGTTTTTTGGCCGCACGCCGGTTATTTCACCTAAAAGCACAGCATCCTGGCATCATACGCTCTAAATGTTGCAAAAACAACGACTGCCGATACAACACTAATGCTCCTGCTGGAAAGATTAAAACCTTTTGCGAAAGTGTGAGAAAATTTTGCCCATGTGATTGCCGTGAGCCAATAGGGAGCGCAGATTGTCAGCGAACTCAAACATCAATCAATGGCTCTGCTCTGCTCCCTACAGGAGCACATACAGTGGCACTAGTGTGAACGAGGCATCGCCGGGAGTTTCTTCGGCATCCTAGACCTACTCCGGCCCCACGTAACCCACCTCTGCACTTGGATGGAGCCAAAGGTCTCGTAGGCGAACTGGCACTTCTCGTCCATGTCGATTGCCTTCTGCAGGTACTGGACGGCCTTGTCAAAGTCCTGCTTCCACTGCAGTTGCAGGATCCTGTGAGGAACAGAGCACGTTATCAGGCGGGCACACTGTACGAGCCTCCACCTCATTTCGACCCACCTCCTGCAATATCGCCTAGCAACTATGGCGTGGGTTTCTTTATAAACAATTTTGTGGCAAAGGCAGCAGTAGCACAGAGCGTGGTGCGGCGTCGAGTTAGATGCGACTGCAGGGCCACCACTTCTGGAACCACTGCAACTCCCGCTTTTTAACTCTGGGAATGAGAGATGCCGGAACGGAAAAGACAAAAGATTCGTGCCGTGATGCGACTTCCTCGTGAATGGCCCTCCAAAAAGCATACCAAGATGAAAAATTGACCGCATCTCCACGTGGTGAATGATGTTGCTTGGGGCGAAGCTCTGGTGGTGCTTGTCTGCGTAGACGCCGAGCCGCAGCATGCCGAACCTTTTCATTCATATCAGTAGGAGAATGTGTGGTTTTCTTCTTTTTCTTTTTTTAAGAAGACATGGGATGGCATCTCAGAACCCCCTACTCTTTTTTTTCTTTTTTCATATCATATTCATTCATATCAGTAGGAGAATGTGTGGTTTTCTTCTTTTTCTTTTTTTTAAGAAGACATGGGATGGCATCTCAGAACCCCTACTCTTTCTTTTCTTCTTTTTCTTTTTTCATAATTCTTTTCATCTTTTTTTTTCCAATTTTTTTTTTCTTTACACAGCACGTGAGCATGTGCTCACGTGCTCGCCAGCACGTGATCTCACGAGCAGAAGCACGAGCACCCGACGCTGGCGGACGAACATACAGACATGGCTAGCCCCTAAGGAGCTTTGCCCCTAAAAAAAAAGTGTGTACGTTTGGCAAGAACGTTGAAAGCCCAGAACTCGCTCATTTAGTGTGTGCTAGGAGTAGAGTCTGTATCAATCTGCTCCAGCATGGCAACACTCAATGTTTGATCACGTAATGTGACAAGCGGGAGCACTGCAAATCTACTCGAGCAAAACGTTCGGCTGGCACTCGTGTTCAATTGGTGAGGAGATGAGCGCTGCGTCGGCATTCTGCTGGCACTCGTGTGTTCTAGTTCCGTCACTGGAGTGAGAACCAGAAACGGTTAGGTTTAACTTAAAACAGCCACAGCCCGTTCTGTGTTTAAGGACACATGCAAAGGAAAAAAACATTTTTTTAAACAACTTAGATGGAAAAAGAATGTCATAAAACGATTTTACAATGAAGAAAAAAAATTTTTGCGAGCTATATTTACGGTTTGTAGTTGGAATTTGTAGTTGGCGCCCGCGGGTGCCGCGGAAATGTGGCCCTTATTTATCATGTGACTGGCCCTTATTTATCACGTGGTGCTTGCGCTCTTTCGGAAGCTTCCTATGGCCTCTAAAAGTAACTTATTCATCTTTGTTTAAAGTATAACAAAAACCTAAGATTAATAAGTAACTATTAGAGCCCGAAGGAAACTCCTGAAAAAGCGCAAGCAGACGTGATAGACCTGTGCGCCGGTCAGATGACGGCGGCGGCGGCGACGGCGGCGTGGAGAATTGCGTTGAAGCTGCGTTGCACAACGCTCAACAGCAGCGGCGGCGATGCAGCGCGGCGGCACGCGGGCCTACCACGTGACCAGCGGCAGCTCCCGCGGGCACCAACTACAAATTTGTTTTGCGCCGTATATATAGCTCTAAATTTTTTTTTCTTCGTTGTAAATTCGTTTTATAATATTCTTTTCCATCTAGCTTGTTTAAAAAAAAAGTTTTTTTCCTTTGCATGTGTCCTTTAAAAGAAACAACAGGAGCTTATGAGATGATGCATTGCAGCATCTCGACGTACCGAGGTTATGGTAAACGTCCGGACGTGAAAGGTGGCAAGGGGTGGTCACAGTGCCATGTTTCTTTGGCGAGGAAGCATGGCGGTCACGGTGCCATGTTTCCTGGGCGAGGAAACATTGCAAAGTGTTTAGTTTAAAATGCTACCCAGCTGTTCTGAATTGAATGCTAAGGCATGAATCGCCCTTCAGGATGTTTTGTTTGAATGAACACAAACTGATACCAAAGATTAATACAGAGGTCCCGTTGCATCACACTCTGTACAACCAGTGCCACATAAATAATAGATTCAAAAACTCTTAATTAACAAAACCAAACATCACACTGATAAGAGCATGCCTATCAATCTATCCAAAAACTCCAACAATTTTTTTTTTTTTTTTTTTGCACAAAAGATACTCTAGTAGTCTACAGTTTATGTTCAATAGTTCCACTAAGGACACCAGGGAAACTGAAACATGTTTCATTGACTAGATATCCCAGAGGAGAAGGTAGTGGTTTTCGGCACTCGTATGGCTTTGGGGGTTGCGGTCTGAAAAGCTTACACACTTATGGCCTAGTCCATACAGTGGAATCAACTGCAGACACCAGTCTAACGTGGCACTCACCCCAGGTGTACGTAGACATTGGGGTCTGTAGGGTCCGCCTTCTCTGCCTTGCGGAAGTACTCTTCCGCCTTGTCAAACTCCTGGGTCTCGGTTAGCAGCTGCAAGCATGTGGACATGAGAGGCAACTCAGAATATTCAATCATGCGCTGCAATCGGTTATATTGTTACGCACTTGCGTTTCTGCGCTTACAATTTTATTAAATCATGCACATATTCCATAGTAAAACACCCGTGTCCATACCCTGATAACATCGCTAGCTGAAATGCTAATCACAAATAACCACAAATGAGGTCTACTACTCTCCACATATCTTTTCTATGCAAATGCCTTATAGCATGATCCTGGACTGACCTCCTTGCCTACTCTGGGTGCTCTGAAGTTGTGGTCACATTGCACCTTCTTGTCCCTTCTATTTCATCTTCAAGTTTCCTTCCTAATTTCAGGGTTTAAAAGTCGTGACAAAAGACAGTTTGTCGACACTGTCTGGGGCGTGCTTCTTCCTTGTATGATGCTCGTGTCACACTGGTCGTACAGACACCGTCTGCAGACACCTCCAAAGCATGCATACCGGGTGTTTCTTTTAGACTACAGATTTATTTTAAAATAAGCATGAAAGGTCAGGTTAGTTCTACGGCCAGACAAACATTATACAGGGGGCTATTAATCACAATAAATTGTGACATTTAACTAATATTTGTTAATCAATGTCTTAATTAGTGACAACAAAACATACGGTTTCAATTAGGAACTTGCTTAGCGTCATTGAAAGCCAAAAAAATTGGGTTGTGTGTATGTTTATACAGCCTAGAACTTGGTCTGCCTCAACGGGCGACGAGTCTCCCAGCTGTAGATGAGCAATTTAGCCAGTGCAGTACAACCGCTAGCCTGGGGTATTTAACGTGCACCACGCAGTAGTGATACACGACCGCATGCCGGTACGATGCTCATCCAGATCGAAACGGGCAGGGGTGGGAATTGAACCCAGGATCCTGGGTTCTGCAGCGCGAGCTTTCGCTCCACGTGCTCCGAGCTGGTGTGCGCTAGACCACTCGGCCACCGATCCCCCCTCATTGAAAGCCACTACCGTAATATCCCGAGATACCCCAACCACGAAGGATAACCCGCCCCCTATGTTTGGCTTGATTTGCTATTTTCTTTTAAACACCGAAAGATGGCCCACTCCTAGTAACCATAGTTTTCTGATCAATGATGACGCCGGCATAAATGCGGCTAGTTAGCTGTGCCGGAATATAAGCGAACATTGTTGACCGGGAAGGAGTCATCAGTTTCATTGACCTTGTAACCCGTATCAAGTGTGTATGACATTCAAGTAGTTTCTGAATGGTTACCTTTGCTTAGTAGTCTCATAGATATCAAAGCATTCTGATGACATTGAACTAAGCTCGTGAACTTTGAATAAGCGGCTTATGTTTATTGTTTATCCTTCCATGCAATAAAGACAAAAAAAAAAAAAAAGTCTGCGTGGCCTAGTGGGTAGCTTGTCTGGCTTGCAACCGAAGGGCCGTGAGTTCGATCCCACTCTGTACAGAATTCTTCAAATCTTTTCTTTGAGGCAAATGAATTACTTATGGACCAATCAGGATTTCCCTGTCCCACCAACGCCAGCTTTTCTGCACAACGAGCTCCTTAAAGCTATTGCTTAATAGATATTGAAATGAATGAAAAATCTAGCACAAATGACACACAAAGTGTGGTGTGTACGAGACACGTTCTGTGCTCCCTGGTTTTTGTCAGCATGCGCAAGCCTATACAAGTTTTGGAGGAAAGTACATTTTGAGACATTTTGAACTCAAGAAAAATTTTGGGGGAAGTTCAGTGTCCCACTTAGTGATGCAGAAAATCTTCATATAAAATATAAGTTGGGCATGAAATGGTCCCACCAGCCAGGGAAACCTGGCGCAAGTCACCTGTGCGTGCAGGAAGTAGCTCTCGGGACAGTTGGGAAAGCGCTGCTGCACCTCGGCGAAGCCGTCCAGGGCCTTCTGCCGCTGCTCGGGGTCTGTGGCCCGCATGCCGCACCGGTACTGCACGTAACACCGCTGGGCGGCAGCTGACGGGAAGTCCGGTCGCAGGGCGCATGTGCGCTCCATGTCCTGCAGTGTGTCTTCCAGCCGGTCCAGCAGCATCAGTACCTGCGGCAGCCAAAGCAGACGCTCCTCAGTTGCACCTCGCACAAATTTCTTTGGGCAATGCTTTTCAGTTCAGCTTGTTTATTTCTCTCCAAACAAGGGGAGGGAGGGAGGTAGAGAAAAAAGCTGCCATTGCAGCTTGACGAGGCCTCTACCTCCTTCACGACGCGAGTCCGCCTCGAGGTACGCCAACTGCCGTAGGGAGCAACTGGAGCCACTAAGCGACCTATGCTTACAGCAGGGGTTCTAAAACTTCTTAATCTTAAAGAACCCCTCTCGATCGACAGACGAGGAATGCCCCTTGGTCTTGGCACCGGAGCACAAAAGCGGTGCAAAAACCTGCAGACATTCTAAACAGGAATGTATAAACTGGAGAGAACGTGGCTCATTGTTATTCATCAATGATTGGCTCAAATGAACTAAAAATAATTATGCCGAAACCAAGGCTGTCATTTCGCCAATTCTCGACGAAATGCGTCAGCATTTGCGCGAAGGTTCTGACTCGGCGAAGGATGGGAGTTCCGACGCGATGGTCCGCATACTGTTGTCTTCGGAGAGCCAATATTTCCTCCCGGGAGCCGGCGATTTCGCGCAAACGGCATTGTTGCTGCGCCTCGGTTTTACGTTGATGCGTACGTCGTGCATACTGAAGGAACGAAACCGCATGCCTACGCCCTGGTGCCATCAAGAGGAGTGTGCGTCAACAGCGGCGCATCATGGGAAATTTGCGAGAAAACTCTCCCTCTTACATAAGAGGGAAAGTGGACATAACAAGCGAACGAACAGAGCAAAAGAGCACGGCGGGAACCGTGCCACAACTTCACGAAACCAGTTTGGTCCCGTCAAGTCCAAACCAAAAAGTCAAAGACGACCACGCGTACCGGGGGTCCGCGGACCCTTCGGGGTCCACGAAGGCATTCTAGGGGTCCGTAAAGCCCTGCCTATTCAGTCAAGCCTGTTAATAAAAGTTGTCTTTTTTCGGATTGAGAAAAAATTTTCCAATTTTCGAGCAAGTTTTTTTGTGTGTATGTCAATAAGAAGTCTACTTCGCCCTAGCCCTTAGTTACATCCACTTATTAAATCATTATTATAATTAGCCTATACCTTTCCCTTCCCCTCACCACGAAGGGAACCCTTTATCATCTCCGTCGATCCACAAGGGGTCCGCAAAACATCAATGGTTGAGAACCACTGGCTTAGAGTATTGGCATTCCATTCCCCGACGTTCATGCAGACGCCACCATTCTTGGAGCTTGTCGCAGTGTGGGTGCAATTGGCGACTGTTACGAATCAGAAATGCGATATTGTGTTACTCTGCCGCGGACTGTTTCGAGAATTCTGGCGGCCAGAAACCTCCTTCTGCGACTTCACATAATGCTTCGGATAACAGGCAACAATGACTTTAAGCACCAAAATGGCTCGAGTGTCGTGCTATTTTGAAAGGCATCTTATTTACTGGCTCTAAGGCCTACTTGGCCGAAGCACTACAACTGCTAACTTTGGGTGCGCACCGTGCAGTACAGAATACGCAAATTCATGTTGACTGGTCTGCTCGTAACAAAACTGGCATGAGTGAGATTCAGACTCCCGACGTCCGACCCTACCGAAGCAACGACGTCTTTTTTTAAGGTGCAAGAGACTTAGTCTTGCCCTCCCCAAAGGGGTAACGTACATAGTGGAAACAATCCGGTTTGCTACAACAGTAGGAAAAATGTTAAGAGTTGCAGACAGGAGAGGAAAAGCTATTCGTGGATAATGTAAAATAAAAGTAAAAAGTAAGACAACGCTGCAGTGAAGATTCCAGGGATGTAAAAAAGGAAATAATTACAGGCAAATAAACTAGAGGGGCATTAAAAGTTGAATACTAAAAGGAAGTGCAGGCTATCACTCGTTTGAGAGTAATGGGTGATACCAATTCTCCCTCCATGCGTCCACCGAACGAGCTTCAACGACGGGAGGGTACGGCATAGTGGTGGTACCACTGACCTGGCCCCGGTGCAGGAAGATGTCTGCGTTGGCTGGGTCCAGTTCTGCCGCCCTCTCAAAGTCCTGCAGAGCCTCGTCCAGGTGCTCGGAGTGCACTTTGAGCGTGCCCAGCTTGATCAGGGCATTCACCCGCACCTGCACGACACCCAGGAGCAGAAGGGCAACCGGAGACGGCCATCAGAGCCACTACAATGACAGCCGCAGCAGTGAAATGCTGGGTGTGTTGTTACAGTAAAATGCTCCAGTTCAGTGAGAAAGCCATCACACTTTGCCAAGTTTATTGAATTGAACACAGATGTCAGTTTACTCGTTCGTGGCAAACTTCCAACAGAAAAGGACAAACACACAGCTGCATATTTCTGCCATCGAACTAGGAGGAAACATCTCCCAGGAAAGTAAAAAATAATGCATTTCTAGTATTTCAGGTTAGGTGGTGCAAGCTACATGTCAATAAAAAGGGTACAGCCGTTAACATCTATCCACCCATGTTTCCAGCTTTGAATACTGCATGTTACATGGCACCTGTGCTTAAAGTGGCCGTTTGGATACATTGCAAGCTGCGATATTGAACGGAAAGATGACTTAATATTTCTGTAATTTAGATACTAAGTAATTGAATTTAGCTTTTCTTTATGAAAAATTTGTTGAAGCAAAGCGGCATATAAAAAGTTGTTAGCTGCAGAGAGGCTTTTTATACGCTATTTTTTACGGACAAGTGAAAAATCCCAGATACTTCATCGTTGCGGAAATTTCATCGAAGCGGCGTTTGCTCGAGCAAGATTAAATGTACATCATATCCCGTTCGCTGGGCACATAACACCCTGTAGCTGTACGCACAATAAGAGTAGGCACATAAGAGATGCACGTCGCCTGCTTCCTCGGTTACAGCGCGCAGACGGATACGAAACGCGCAGGAAGTTTAGTTCAGAAACGCCATTGCACTCGAAGTGCACGCGTGCTGTTCTTCGCGACGGGTGCACGTGCTGTTCCCCCACCTTGCTGCTGATGTTGTCCATGGACAGCAGCTGGTTGAGGTCGTCGAGGGTGGCCTGGGAGCGACCCTGGAGCAGGTGGAAGGTGCCCCGCAGCAGCAGGGCCTCGGCCGCACACTTGCCTCCCCCGTCCACCTCCGCGTTGCAGTGGGCCACCACCTTCTCATACTCCTCCCGGGCCAGGCACTCCACCGCCAGCGCAAAGCCACTGTGTCGCACACAACGCGACACCCAGACTCGAGACACTTCCTTGGGCAGACCAATCACTGCGACGGTACTATCATGACAAGCCCCAAGGCTTATGCAAAATGCAGTTGTATGTATTACAGTGAAAAAGAATGTAGGGTACTGCACTAAGTGGCATTTAGTGGAACTCACAAGCACGAAGGGCAAGCCACCAAATGCCAGATTCCCTAGATAAAACGACAGCTGCAAAGTTTCATTAGTTACATTTCTTGCAATTCTTTTTCTTCCTCGTTTCTTTGTGAAAAGAAATAAAAGAGCAATTTTGTGAAGGCATGTTTTCAGATTTTATATAAAGATAAGTTTAAAAAAAACTTTGGGGATGCTTAAGCTTCACCTTTAAGAGTGGAACGCGATAGCATTATCGGGCCCTGTTCGCAAAGCTTTCTCATTAAACCCACGCTTGTTCCCGAGCCGTGCAAGCGTGTGCGTGGTCCAGTAGGTAACATCACATGTCACGTGACATCACATGTTTTCCTTTGAAATTTCCTGCCAAATTTTGCGGGAAAATTTTCCACTAAATCTGGTGGGAAAATGTTCCGCTAAATCTGGTGGGAAAATGTCCCACTAAATCTGGCTGGAAAATATTCTGCTAAATCTGGCGGAAAAATTTCCCGCTAAATTTGGAGGAAAACTTTTCCACCAAATTTAGCCAGTCGATAGAGTCGTGATGTCACAGCCACATGTTGTCACACGTGGCTGCGCACATTGTATTACAGGATTTTTTGGTCCCACCGACGCAAACACCGAAGCCGGATTTTTTGCGACACAAGCTTCTAAACGCCATCGCATTAAAAATCTCCCAAATCTTAAAGCGTTTATCTACTGTCAAAACAAAATTTCTTTTGGTAGAACCATCACTGAGAGATAGCAAAAGCACCTTCCAGATGCCCCAGAATTTATGAGGTGCCAAAGCACTTAAGTGAACCAACTGCTGCACATTACACAAGAGGTTGTTTTCCAAGACCAAAATGCATACTACTAGAAGTAACAATTGCTTGGCTACATTCATGAGATGCATTTTAGTGTACATTATTTGATTTAATGGGTTCAGCGATGTGTGTTTATATTCTCCAATGCCACATATCTGGTTATTGTAACCAATAAGGCTAAAAGAAAATGTCCGTAAGAGTAGTGCACCACTTTCAACCACATGAAAGCAACCACATGAAAAAAGTCACCGAGTGAAGTAAGGCCATGATTTGAACCATGCACCAGGACTTGGGCTTGCATCACACAACATTCGAAAGTCCACAGCACGATGCATTTGCTTGCATGCAGAAGGTGCTAGCAACACTTGAGACTGGCTGATGACTTCATACCAGCGGGTCCTGCCAATGATGCTTAGCAGACAGGCCACTGATTATATAATGTAGCGTGCAACACAGCTGGCGTAAATATGCGATTGCAGGGTTGGATTGGGTTTTTATGGTGCAAGGGCTGCTAAGGCCAAAGAGCGCCATGCAATTGCAGGCTTTTTTGTGTTTTTAGGGGCGAAGCTCCTTAGGGGCTATCCATGTCCGTCCGCCGTCCGCCGTAGGCCCGGCGTCGGGTGCTCGTGCTTCTGCTCGTGAGATCACGTGCTCACGAGCACGTGAGCACATGCTCGTGTAGGGCAAAAAAAAAATTAGAAAAAAAAAGATGAAAAAAATTATGAAAAAAAAGAAAAAAGAAGAAAAAAAAGAGTAGGGGATTCTGAGATGCCATCCCATCTGTCTGCTTAAAAAAAGAAAAAGAAGAAAACCACACATTCTCCTACTGACATGAATGAAAAGGCTCAAAGAAAAAGAAGAAAAAAAAAAGAGTAGGGGGTTCTGAGATACCATCCCATCTGTCTGCTTAAAAAAAAAAAAAGAAGAAAACCACACATTCTCCTACTGACATGAATGAAAAGGCTCAACATCCTGCGGCTCGGCGTCTACGCAGACAAGCACCACCAGAGCTTCGCCCCAAGCAACATCATTCACCACGTGGAGATGCGGTCAATTTTTTTCTTTTAGAATCCAATGGCTGAAATACAAATTAAAATTACAGTAAAGTATGCTCACAAGGGGCAACGATTGAAGTGAAAAAAAATTGGTGTTCGTCAATACCCTGTCTTAGTAAAATGCAAAAAAAGTGCCCACGTTATGTTAGCACTAAAAGTGTCATGTAATGTACACTGCCCGACACAGTCCGAACAAAGCATACAAGCTTTTTTGCATAGTTCTCACTCAGAGTAGTTGTGGGCACAATATATTATCTTCCAAGTGTTAGCCCCGAAAAAGTGCATTCCACCACTCTAGAAAATACAGGCAATGGCTCGTGCAGGCCAACCAACGTTACTAGATCAACTCAATTGCGGAACTCTCACGGAGAAAAGAACCACCTTTCTCCTCTCCTGAGGCCACCATCTATAAAACGCCTTGATGTGTTGGTGTTTGTTTTATGAGCAGCATCAAATGCGCGAGTGCGGGATGTCCCTAACCTGTGCAGCTCTAGGAAGCAAATGATGGCGCAGCACTGAAATGAGCGGCCTTAGAAAAGAAATTGCGGTGCAGCACTCGCTCATGGCACATGTCCTATGCAATCGCACAACAGCGGTTGTCAGTACTCGGAAAACATGAGAACAGCTCTCATGAGCAACACAATGCCACCTCCGGACGACTTCGAGGCAGTGACCATCACGACCATAGACCCACCTCTTCTGCTCCTCCGAGTCTTCCGGCTGGGGCGCCTTTCCTTGGCGGAAGGCCTGCGTTGCCTCAATGATGGGGTCCTCGCAGAAGGACACAAAGTAGTTGCGGATAAAGTGCTTCGAGGGCATGGTCGGCTTCCTCGTCTGCAAAGGGACCCCAGAGATGCTGTCAGAGCTGGTTCGCTCCTCTCACAATGAACTCCACAGGGTACATGCCCAACCGAATTAGTAAGCAAAGTATGGTTAGAACCAGACATGTACACGTTACCCAAAAAAAGTAACTAAAAAACGTTCAGCCTTTCCACTCTCGTGAAGAAGACCAGCAGAGCTGTACTCGATACACTGCCGCAACGCGCACGCGCCCGTTTCTCGCTTTCTCCTTGTCCGACACGCCGCCGATCGTGGATACGTCTCCGGCGACCCAGAGTCAGTCGCACACGGCGCACGTGATGCCAAACGGGTAATCCACGAACTCCCTCCGGAACATCGCCGTCGCGCCCGGGAACTGTTTAGCCGGCGTGGAGTGCAGTCGTCGCTGGGCCTCGCGCTTGCGCTTGGCCTCCAAGGCCATTCGTCGTCCGTAGGCAGTGGCCCGCTGGCGCCCTTTACATCGCTGGTTCTGTTCTCGGTGGCGGCTTTCCAGGCGAGCGATGTGCTCTTCTATGGCAAGGGAATCTGAAGCGCTCGATGCAGTGGAAGTCGAGGCGACAGCGACTTTGCGGCGGTTACGGACCCATTCGCGCTGCTGCGTACGTCGCCGCTCCTTCCGCAGCCAGTCTTCTTTCCCCGAAAGGGCACGTGGCTGACCCATCCCAAGTCCAAACCGAAACTGATAAGAGCGTAGGAAACAGCGCGCAAAACAAGTGAGGACGAAGAAACACACGTGACGAGCGCTGCGTCCTTACGCGTGCTTCTTTTGTTTTTCGCGCTGTTTCCTACGATGAATTCCCACCAACACGCCGCCCAACTATCCAATCTTCTATGATAGCTGGAAAGGTTGGCGCCATCGACCAGCGACGGCGGCAACCATACTGGTTGTGTGCTTGCCGCCCTCGCTTATAGATGGCGGTAGCTGTCCAGAGGCATTTTTGTCGACAAGTGTTTTGTACCAAACACGATCCTCGGGAGCCTAGCCCTTAACAGCTCCGCTGTAATACCGTTACTTATTACTCGCTCAAAAAGTAACTACTAAATACGTTACTCGTTACCGATTCTCAAAAGGAATGCGGGAGTTACCTCAAAAGTAATGAGTTACTTTTCACATTACTTTGCCTACCGAATGCGCAACTGTTTTTGTTTCATGGTTTATTGTTTTCTTTTTAGTAGTCGTTGCGTTTAAGCAGTAGCTGCCTCTCGAAGTTTTCATCAGTTATGTTTCCCCGCTTCCTTGAAAATACATCTACGGCGATGCTGAAGAGTCGTTCTACCAACGCGCTCGAAGGAACGGCAGTGTTGTGCTTCAGGAAGACCTGGTGAATCTTCGGGAACTGCACCTTCATTGAGGACAGTGGGTAATGGGTTCTGTGCCTTCCAGCGTTGGCAACCTCCAGGTTTACATTCGGTCCTTACACGGTTCTAGAAGGTTCAACCAACGAACCTTATTGCATGTGTTCGCTGGGTGAAGGACATTCCCAGTTGTAGAGTTCAGTACAGCAACGTGTATCGCTGAACACATCAGTCGAACAGTTTGACTGACGTTTTCAGCAATAAACGTTGCTGTACTCTCATACTGTTTGGTTGTTTTTCGGGTTGCCCACCTACCCTTCTCGCAATAGACGCATGGTCAGGCTAGAATAAAAACAAGGGTGTTTAAGCGGCGTTGTAGACGCTACTCCTCAAAAGTAACGAGATACCTTTACTCGTTACTTGGCCTTAAAAGTAACTAAATATGTTACTCGCTCCTTTTTTAAAAAAGTAACTAAATACGTTACTCGTTACTAAAAATAGTAATTAGGTTGAAGTAACTCGTTACTTGTAACGCGTTACGTACATGTCTGGTTAGAACCTATAATCCACTCACCTTTAACCCTTTGAGTGCCAGGTATCTTTTCCACCGAAGTGTACCCCATGCCACGTCTTTTTCCCCCCCGCGTGACAAACGCAGCTTTTGGTCTTAACAACGCTGTAGCATGCCTAATAAATTACATTTATTTATCAAAAGAAAGACGTTTACAATTTTTTGTAACACCGAATTAGAGCATAGCTCTTGAGGAGGAGGAGGGGAGGGTATGCTCCTCCCCTCCCATTTAGCGGGAGATTTTCGCTACATTTCCCGCTAAATTCAGCAGAAAAAATTTCCCGCTACATTCAGCAGAAAAAATTCCCCACTAAATTCAGCAGAAAAAATTCCCCACTAAATTTAGCGGGGAAATTTTCCGCCCAATTTAGCGGGGAAATTTTTCCGCTAAATTTAGCGGGGAATTATTTCTGCTAAACTTAGCGGGGAAATTTTTTCACTAAACTTACCGGAAAACTTTTTCCCATAACTTTAGCGGGGAATTTTTCTAGCTAATTTTCAACTAAATTTAGCTGAAAAAATTCCCTCCTCTTCCTCTTCCCTCGAGACCCTTGTGACGTCACTTGAAACCCTCGTGACCCTCGTGTGACGTCATTATGGAAAACGTCCCATAATGCAACGCGCGGGTACGCCGATGGCGACGGCGATGCCGCTCAAGCCGGAAATGGGCGACTAAGAGCTGCACTCTAAAAAAAATTGATCTATGGGCACAAAGTTAATTGATGTCAGCATGCCTCCAACCGAGGACATAAGAGACACGGTACAGTGCAAGGTGGCACCTTGACCTCGCACCCCAAGGTCACTTTCTCAACGGCCTTACTCATTTTTTTTATTCGGATCAGTAACTCCCTTTTTTGTGCAGTCTTTGGCTGCAGAGTTCATACGTAATTTGTACATCGCGATGTTTCCCATTAAGCGCAAGGTTGAAATACGTGAATTCACCCTTCTGGAAGAACGAGCAAGCCGAAATGGAAGTCGCTTAAACAAAATACTTCACATGCCGCCAACAGAAGACACGAGACGAAATGTGGTTTCTATCGCTTTCTCATCAATGGCGCTACACATAAAAGAAAAATTTATCGACCAGTTAGAAGTGGCAGGGAGCAAATAAACTAAAACCACACGAGTATAATTGGGTGCAGCAGGGGGTGTGCATGGGAGTGCAACCAAGCATACACAGGCGTGGCACTTAAAGGGATGGTGAACCGAAATTTGGATATCAGAAAACAATGCAGGAGCTGTAGGTGGGACACTACAATACCTACAACACTACTCATAAGGCGGTATCTCGAATCGATGGCCGTAATTTTGGAAAAAGAAAGGGTCGAGATTGAACGAGGCCGACGAGGCGCGTGACGTCAAAATATTTAGTTTCCTTTTCTCTTCGTTTCGCCCCCTCAAGGCGGCGAAGCAGAGAGGACGCGAGGCCGTTCCCTCTCCTTCTCGACTCTTCTCGGAGAAACAAGACGTGAACATATCGGTCAAATGCGCCTCCTTTTTTTGATAAATACGGTCATCTGTTCGATATATTCATGTAATGAGTGATGTTTTGATGTTTGTAGCGTCCCGTTGCACGCTTTTGCCGCCGTGCTTTGTGGAATCCAGATTTCGGTTCAGCATCCCTTCAAAGGGCCTCTGACACGCCAAAAAATATATATATATATATATTTTTTTTTTTACTAGGCGTTAAAATGGTGTATCACGACATCACCAAAAAATTGTTTCACTTTAGAGTTGCGTAGTTTTTTTTTGTAAAACATAGAAATACGAAGCCCAATTCAAAGTGCCCGCCAGTGCCCTGTGACGTAACAATGTACCGCAAGATGTCGGGGCGGTCAGAAAGGAGGCATCACCGGAAGTCATGTGAGTTGTATCACTCCTCATGCTTACCGCAAACGCGTGTAATATTTATTTTTTTTTTTTTTTTACATTTATTCGTCATTTTCTGTATTTCCGCGAGCAATCCAAGCAGACAAGGTTTATTTTATTTGCTTTTCATCACCTAATGCTGCAGCAAAGGTAGAAGAAGAGGAGTCAGTGAACTTGGTAAACAAGTTCCGCTCATGTTCTAGACAAAACACATACCTTATGCTCGACGTTTCCTTGTACTTGGTACACACACCAGTTTGTATTCTCTAGACGGAAGGAATCTTCAACCTGGAGAGTATTCAATGGTTCGACGATCTCGGTGTCTGAACCTTCAGCAATGCAATCGGGCGTGTCGTATGCTAGCAATCCTGATTTCTGCGAGCGTTCTAAAATTATTTATTTTTTTTTCAAAACTTGATAGTTTGTTTTGTGCCCAGTATGGCTTTGTACCATCGGAATGATGGAATGCACTTGTACACTAACTTGTACTCGCAACGCTTTCATCATTGACCTCCATCACATTGATCCGCTGACTCTTCGTCCTCAACTTTTATAGCACGCAAACTAACCAACAGTGCAGCCATAAAAAGCTAGTGGAACTGAAACTTTGTTCTCTACGACCGGTCGTAAAAAAGACCAGAATTAAAAAGTAAAAAAAGTCTTAAGCACGGCGTGGAGAGCACGAGGAGTGAAACTCACGTGACTTTCGACGAACCCACTTTTAGAGACGTAGGTCGATGCCTCCCTTCTGACCACCCCGACACCTTGCGGTACATCGTTACGTCACAGGGCACTGGCGGGCACTTTGAATTTTTTCGCCGTGTCAGAGGCCCTTTAAAGGGGTAGAGGTTTACTGCAGCAGTTTATAAATGTCTTTTTATGGCTTAAACAATCTAACTGCTTCACAAAGTTAGTCAAAATTATTTGTACATGCATTCCGCTTCTATACAAGCTGGGTGATGAAAGTAATACCCATTTTCTTTTTCACTTCGAGAAAGGGAAGGCAAGAATTAGTTGCCTCCCCTTTCTCGGCGCAATGAAGAAAAACGATTCGAGACTTTTACAGCACATTTTATATAGAAGTGTGAAACGTACAAATAGTTTGTTACTCCTTAGACTTCGTGAAGTACCATAAAATCCCGTAAGGGCACCCTCCCCCGAGAGATTGACCATCCCGTTTTTCCGGCTAAATACCCATAACATGAAAATTCTGAAACATCGCTGACCCCTCCATTTCCGTTGGACATTGTGCGATGTCCGACAGGAATCACATTAATTGCGCGATTTGCGGCACCAGTATGTGTGACAAGCGAGTTCGCAGTGGGTTCCCGCGTTTATGTTCGCGATCTGCGAATGCAATATTGCTTCCCGTTGCATGCGAGTTCGTAGAGTTCACACATTTTTTGTCCGCAATCCGCACACGCGACATCGGTTCCCGTGGCACGCAAGTTTGTAGCCAGTTTCTGAGTGTTTTTTTGCACTGTGAGACACGAATCTGCTGCATCCACAGTTTGCGGTATTGTGACACAGGAGATTGTGGCAAATTCCCTCATATTTATCGCGTTGTGAAACGCGAATTTGCCGTGTCCGCAATCTGCGGTATCAGTTCCCGTGTAGCATGGTTTGTAGCGGATGCCCCTGTGTTTATCATTAATGCTTGATAAAGTTTTTGTCCTTCATCCTCATGTTTTTTAACATTTATCTCTTCAGTTTGGGTGGGCGCTCTTACAGGATTTTACAGGTAGATTGTGACCAAACTTAAAAAGGCAAGGTAAAGAACATCTCCAATGCACCGTTAAGCTTAGAGGACAGTGAAGGCTGCAGGCTCGAGACTGCAGCTTTAAAACATGCTTTGGGAGAACGAGTGCATGCTGAGATGTGAATTTTTAAATATTGGAGTAGTGGATGAATACGGCTCCAAAATAAAGGGCAAATGATGGAAAGGGACATGAAATAGTCTAAACTCGGAATGGTTTTGTGCCCCGTCACTTTTTATGTGGGTGACCCTGTTGCTTACACTCACCTTCACAATCTCCTTGGCACTTGCTTTTCCCAGCTTTTTCAGCACCCGGTCAGTGACCATAAGTGAATTTTGGTTCTGAAAGCCTTCCAAGATACAGACAGCCGTAATGTCTAAAGGAAGAAAAAAAAAGTGTGTTTTGAATTATGAATAATGCCTTTCCACTGCCTCAAAAAACTATCAGGGTCTCTTCTTTGGAATCACTGCTGTTATTAATATGGTGAAGTCGTTCTGAGGCTCGCTATCCCTATCCCTACCCCCCCCCCCCCTGCTCCCCCCACCCCCTTAAAAAAAAAAAAAGAAAAGAAACCATTACAGCATTTATTATGTGTATAGCTGCATGAAAAGTGAACAGGTGATCTTGAGCAAAACCCACTACTCTCATGCTCGCCCTCTCGCACAGGTTATACACATATGTGCCCCCAATATCAGGCTGATCTCACCTTCCAGGCACTTCTTCAGTTCGTCGACCAGCTCGTAAGCTTTAGCCCTTCGATGAAGTGCTTTGATGTAAGTGCCGTTCAGTTCTATGGCTCTGCTGCAGTCAGAGATAACTTCTTTGTAATTTTTCTGCAAGAAAACTCGTGTTGCAGATTTTGGCAGAAGGAGGCCCCACTTCCCTAAGCTCCCTCTCAGGCTCACCAGGTTGTCAAAGGCAGCGGCGCGATTTTGGAAGAAGGTGGCGAGTTCGCTAACGTGCTCCTTCGGGCAGATGTTGATTGCTTCCGTGTAGCACTCGATGGCCTTATCGAACTTGCCTCCCTTGAAATATTTGTTGCCCTGGTTCTTGAACGCCTTCGCCTTCTCGTAGGGGTTCTGCAGTGATAAGGGATGGAATGCTTTAACACAGGTTAGCTTATCTGCGGACGTTTTTTCTTCGTTTTCAGGGATTTGCACAACGTGCGGACCGGTACGAAGCGCACGGCGTGGTGCATGATCGCTGCCCGGAGAAGCGATAAAATCCACACACTACAGTAATGCTCCTCTAATTTAAAAGACAATGCTCGTCTAACGCTCCCGTATTTTGTAATCTCCTAGCCGATATTCTCAAGGACTCACCTCGACATCGGTAGCACTGCGAGAGTTGTGCGAGAGGGTCCGGTCTTCCGACTTGGCGCTCTTCCCACTGCCAGAGTCTGACGGCTTCTTTTTTCTGTCTCGTGTCCTCTTGTAGTACCAGAAGGCCAGGCCAGCGGCAACGGGCGTTCCAAAAAGCAGCGCATACTGCCACTTGCTGAGGCCCGAGCTGTTTGAGCTGCTACCGGCATTCCGCACCATTTCGCTGGAAGCCATCTTGGTGGAGAATGCAAGTCGACGAGGTTGCCCGCCGTTTGGCAAGTTTCGCCTTGAGCGCCTAACACAAGAGCACACGTGCGTAAATTAAAACGTATATTTTATTCAACGTTGTATGTCGTTTTGGGTAAGTTAGACATGTAATAATAAAAGACCCTACATAATTTGTTTTACTAGAAGTTGGTGGATTTTTTTTTTTTTTTTTTTTTTCACAATCTCGGGTTTAAGCAATACCACCTAGAACACAAGGCCTGCGCGTTTCCTCCTCTAAACGTCATCACTAGTAGATCCCCTCAGCGCCCCCTAGGTAGCCCGGATGAGCACCGTCGTCTGCTACATCATCTGCGACATCGTCTGCTCCATCGCCTGCTTCAGTGATTTGTGTAGCAGATAATGAAACAGATGCTCACGCCGAGTGTCTGTTGCTATACCATACGATGAAGTTAGACGTTCACGTGGAGCGTCAAATGCATGAGTGAAAATGCCTTACTGCTGTGCGAAGGGCTGCAAAGCCCTTCGCTGGACGCTGGACGCTGGCACTGGACGCCATTTTCGAGGGCGCTGTTTATACTCCGGGTCGCTGCTTTGAAGCGTTCTTCCGCAGAACGAGCGCGCGCGCTAGAAATGCTCGTCTCAAAGCAAGGAGCGCGTGCTAGCTCGCGCTTGTGGCCGAGGGAGTGTTCGCGTGCGCGTTGCAAATGAACTGGAAGCTCGCAATCAGCTCGCGCTCAGCAGTCACGCACACAGCTGTGGCCGCAGGCAACGTTATTAGATTAACTCAGTTACGGAACTGTTCATAGAGGCTGCATGACGAACAGTACCCCCCCTCACTCACCACGACTCGCCCAGATTCACTCGACGCGCCGCCGGACGGCTGCTTTGGTAACTGAATCGGGATACGTTCGTTTCAACGTCACTAGAAACGTAAAAACCAACGAAAAAAACTCTTTTTGTAGTAACTTTTATTGGAGATTAGTACAAAATGGGGGCGGGTGATGTTTTCTAAAATTTCTAGTTTTCAAGGTTTTGCAGCACAATTAATATTGTTTTTATACAACCATGCCTCAGCGGGGATTTCAGGTAGCGCGTCCCGACCTAGGCGCATTTTAACTGTGGGGGTATTTCGCGGCGTGTCCGCTAGGGAGACGGGGGTGGAACCCCTGTAACCCGATTGAAGCCAAAAATAGATGTCACGTGCAGTTCGTAGAGTGACCGCTGCGGGAGAAATGGCGGCGTTGTGATCGCCAGTTGGCGCTTCACCTGTAGGTAGGTAGCACAACTATATTGAGCGCAGTGCATACAGGGGCTAGGCTCGACAGTAGAAAGGGAAAAGGGGATGGGTATTTGTGGGAAGTAAAGATAAGGCTGTGCTCTTTAGAATGCACAGTTATGAAACGAAAATATAGATGGCGCTTCGAAGGACTCTAGGCGGATTGAGGTGAGTGAGGGGGGTACCCCCCTCCGTGGGAGTTCCACAACTGAGGTAATCTAGTAACGTTGGCCGCAGGTGAATGCGACGTAGTTGCGACGCGGCCCATACTCTCGTCAAGCTTCAGCCTGTTTGCCGCTTGGGGCGGGTCGGGGATCTACTAACGAAACGTCATGCGCAGGCCTTGTGTTCTAGGTGGTATTGGTTTAAGCGGTTTAAGTGCTGGAGATAGACCCTTTCCGAAATTCAGTGCCATCTGGTGGTTTGTAAAGCAGTCTAGGTTTTGCCATAACAATGGCGGAAATAAACTTGTATCGGCACCGTCACTTTCGCAAGTCAACGGCATGCGAGGAATTGTTCAGTGTGAGTTCTTTCTCAATCACTCTCAGTTCGATGGTGACCAAGAACCCGCATTCTGAACAAAGCTACAACGCACTCGGATGCCTCGAGAAAATCCTAATACACCAAAGTGCTTCAAAGCCGATTGTGTACCGCCCACAGATTGACTGAATCTGAGTTATTAGAAATAAACGCTTACGTAGCTCTTGTGTTCGTCCCGTCGTCGCGTCGTACTGACCCGTCAGTATTGACCCGTCGTACTGACCCGTACGACGCGACCTACATCGCGTCGTACTGACCCCCTGAATGTACAGGCCTCGCAACATTCGCTTAGGAGCATCTTCAACGTCTTCCTTTATCAGTCACTAGAAGGCCGCCATTCGTATGGCACAGATGCCGTTCCACATTTGGATTTGGATTTGGATTTGCGGCTAACCCCTTTTTAACGGGGGATCCCAGCGAAGCTGGATCAAGCCTGGCTAGCGGCTAGCGTAGCCACAGTTGTTTCCTGGCGCCTTCTCCTCCACCAACACTGCAACCTCTTCTTCGTGATCTCCACCGGTGGAGGTTCGTCGGCTCGTTCGTCGCTCTCCCTAAAACCCAGTGCCACCGCTAACTCGACCCCACACTGTGCCTCCGGCTCGAGCCCCGTGCACTCCAGGATGATGTGCTCCGCAGTTTCGTCGGCGCCCTGCGCGCACATGGTACACCCTACGTCGGTGTCTGAGTACTTGGCCTGGAGCACTCGGGTTCGCAGCATGCCGCCTCGGGCGGCAGCGAGCATCGCGCTGCCCTGGCTATTATCCATGAAGTTCAGCTTCCGCACCTCCTGCTTCTCCCTGGCGTACAGGGCCAGCGCGGGTTTTCGACGTGCCGCCTCCGCCCACCGCCGCGTCTCGCTCTCGCTCACCCTTGCGCGGATGTTCTGCTGCTCCGGCTGTTCCGCGGTCGGGTAGAGTAGTGGGCCGTCGACATCGTACCGCTGCGCCAGCTGACGTGTCCGTCGCACCCACCGGGTTTGGGAGCTCCGAAGATGGACGTACTTGAAGGCCTGTCTGGTCCAGCGCTCCTCACACATCCGGCTCAGGCGCCGCTCGAAGTCCAGCTTTGCTCGGGCCTCCCTGGCTTCGAAACTAGACCAGCCCATGTCTCCTTGGACGGCCTCGTTCGGCGTCGTTCGGCTCACACCCAGTGCCGCCCTTCCAACCTCCCGCTGGCGCACCTCGAGGTATTGCCGGGTGCCTGATGACAGGCACAACACCTCGTTGCCGAACGTGAGCCCCGGCACTGCCACCATCTTCCAGACCGCACGGGTGACCTCGTAGCGGTTGTATCCCCAGAGGGCTCTGGCAGTTGCTATGCCCTTGTTCCTTCTGCTCTTAGCTTTGAGCTTCGTCTCCTGTTCCTGCAGGTAATTGCGTCCCTTCTGCAGGTGTACGCCCAGGTACTTGTATTGGTCCACCCACTCCACCGGGTTGCCCTGGATGAACAGGCTGGCGGCCTCTTCTCCCTCCGTTCCCCCAAAGACCATCAGCCCTGACTTGTGAGCACTGAAGCCGAGTCCCAGGGCCTCTCCCATCTCTCCACACTCGTTCATGAGAGCTTGTAGCCCATGTAACGTGTCGGCCATCAGTACCACGTCGTCTGCGTAGATCAGTCCTGGGAGTCTCCCTCCCCTCCTCTCCCCACCTTCCAAGTACTCCAGAGTGAAGCCTTCTCCACTCTCCTGGAGTTTCCGTTCCATTCCTGCAATGTACAGCATAAACAGCAGGGGCGACAGTGGGCAGCCCTGCCTCAAGCCTCTGGAGCAGGCCACTGGGGCTGTTGTCTCGTGCTGCCACTCTGTCACCACCTCCGTCCCCCGGTACACTTCTCTGATGAGGCCTATCCACTCTCTGCTGAGTCCCAGGCCCGCCAGTTGCCTCCACAGTTTCGAATGGTCGACGGTGTCGTATGCCTTGTTCACGTCGAGGAAACAGAGGTAGAGGGGCCGGACCTCCATCTGGGCTATCTCGATGGCTTGCGTCAGCACAAACAGATTGTCCTCCAGCCGCCTTCCCCATCGGAAACCATTCTGCAGCTCCCCCAAGATGACCTCTTTCTCTGCCCATGTCTGGAGTCGGTTCCGCACCACCTGCATGAACAGTCTGTACAGCACCGATGTGATGGCGATCGGGCGGTAGCTGCCGAATGAGGACTTGGGTCCTTGGCCTTTGTACACCATCCGTAGCTTCGACTTCCGCCATTCAGTGATCAAAGTGGCCAGACTGAATTTCGGAAAGGGTCTATTGTGCCAAGAATAACCATTTTCTAGAAAAAAAATGATCGAGAACGTTATATTTGCTTGTATTGTTTAAGAAAAGAGGCAGGAAACGAGGACGAAGAGGACTAAAGAACACGCAACGTTCAGCATAATCAAAACCGAAACCGAAACATGGCTCTGCGTCGTACAACAGCCATATGGTACATTTGATAGCGAGTTCGTTTCACGGCACTCGTGCCCACGCGTGCCCACTCGCAGCGTGGAGCGAGTTCGTTTCGGCCGGCACTCCTCGAGTGGTTGCACCAGTTGCACTCTCCGGGTTCGTCTCATCGCTGACACCCCACGCGTGCATGCCGTGCATGCACTCGCTGCACCGAGAAAATCGAGAGTGCGCCAAAATGCAATCCCGTCATGCCTAGCTCCGGCGAGGCCGGAAAGGAGCGGGAGCAGACGACGAAAATTCGTCTGCTACGACGTGTCGCGGAACCGAAAGGAAATATATATATATATATATATATATATATATATATATATATATATATATATATATATATATATATTCTGATAGAAATCTCGTCTTGCGGGCAATGGAATCAAACGCGAGCTTGAATTGTGAGCGTCTGCTATCTCATGAAGGAAGCAATTGACAAACCGTGCTTTATTTGGAGGTTTTAGAGGGCCCCTGAAAAGAAAAAAAAAAAGTTTTTTTTAAACAGTCTGGTTGGGACACGCGTGTCGAAAAATGAATTTTACGCGAAAAAAAATAATTTTTAGAGCAATATTGACGGCGAGAGATTCATTTGAAGTTTTGCGCGCAAATTCCCGGTCATTCAGCTCGGCTTCTCATTGGTAACGATGGTCATTCAAATCAGCTTCTCATTGGCCAATAGAATGAGTGACAGCTTTGATGTTGGTTATAAAATCTTCGTGATCTCTTGAAATCGTCTTTTGAATTACATATTTTTAGGTTTAAGATACAATTCATCGAATGGACGTCGTAATTGTTTACAAACGTTTTACAAAATCGTAACTTCCGTTCGGATAAAACAACAAACAAAAGCTTCGACTTTTTTTTTTTTTTTCTGTCACGGAGAGCACGAGGAGTGAAACTCACGCGACTTCCGGTTAACCCACTATTAGTGACGTAGCTCGATGCCTCCTTTCTGACCGCCCCGACACCTTGCGGTACACTGTTACGTCACAGTGCACGGCGGGAACTTTGAATTGGGCCTCATATTTCTATTTTTATACAAAAACTACGCAACTCTATAGTGAAACAATTTTTTTGTAATGTCCTGATATGCCAATACAAGGCCTAGCATGAAAAAAAAGTTTTTTTTTTTTTTTTTGGCGTGTCAGAGGCCCTTTAACGCACCCAGTGGCAAGTGGTGGAGACGGTGCGCTGTCTGTAAATGCCGATGGCATTTCAAGATGGTCGTTAATGTTTCGTTTTATTATTGTTGAAAAATGAAAGTTTAACCGATATGTTATATTGGTTACCGGTTAAGACATTACGGCTACGGTTACATTCTTAAAAAATAAAGGTTACAGTGGTGACTCCTTTTAGGGTGTACAGTGCTAATCACACTTGTCTATAACGCACGAGCGTGCGGCTTTCTCCGGGGAGCGCTTGACTGGTGGCATTCGCGGAAACTAAGCTAGTCACGTGGCGCAACATGGAACGGCCCGCTCGAGGGGTGTCCTGCCCACTCTATCAGCTGGCGGCCAACGTGGAAGGCTGCTCGCACGCTTTTTACGAACATCATCGCTCGTATAATAAACAAACTAAAGCACGAAGGCGTATCAACGATGCCGTCATCAAAAAACAAAAATATATCATAAATCACTTTACTTTTATCGCTTATCAAGGTAATAGAGTGGGCAGGACACCCCTCGAGCGGGCCGTTCCATGTTGCGCCACGTGACTAGCTTAGTTTCCGCGAATGCCACCAGTCAAGAGCTCCCCGGAGAAAGCCGCACGCTCGTGCGTTATAGACAAGTGTGATTAGCACTGTACCTCGCTTGTCCCTGGAGTTTATCTCAAAAGGTTGGTATGTTACCCCTTCCACTTGGGAGCAACGTGTTACACCCTATGTCAGGATGCACCTGCGGTCCCCTTGGAAGACAACCTTATCTCTAAAGGGGAGCAATAGCCTTTATGTCAAGGGTGTAATTTCACTTCCATTAGGAACTAATAGGGCACACTTTTGGGTTGAAGGTTTCACCCTTCTACGAGTGACAGCACATGCTTCAAGGGCGTACCTTTACCTCTTCTAGGGAAAAATAACAGCCAACCAGCTTACACACTTTCTGGGACTTACTTTACCTCTTCCGGGAGCATTAATTGACCAGCTTACACCCTTTTAAGGTCAACTGCACCTCTGCTGGGGTGTAATAGAGCTTCCCTTTGGGATGCAATTTTTGTTCCTTCCGGTACGGTGCCTGGACGCGTCTGGTGTGTTTACCGAGGCCTTATTTTTGGTCCCTTGTTTTCGCACTGGAAGTGTCACGCTGCCGGATGTCGCGGCTCTGACGGTGGCACAGCAGTAAAGGTGGACGTGGCAGACGCCTGATGTGCTGTAGCCAGTTCAGTCACCTCACAGTCACAAGTTGAGGCGCGTTGGGACGCGGCGACGACAGCGACACTTGCGTCCGCTCGTCTTTTTTGTCTTCTTCGCCGGCACTTCGATGACCAACCGCCAGGATCGCAACATCCGTCAGAATGACACTTCCCGTTTTGTGTTGCAGCTTCGGGACCACTTTTGATACATGTCATGTATAGGACGGTAAACACGCCAGTCGAAGACGCGTTCTAGGCGCCGTACTTCGGGGAGCAATAATACACTTTTGCGGGTTTATGTTCAGGGGTGAGCTTCGTACCCCCGAAAAAAATGTCCATGCATCTTCTTTCCCATGCACCATTCGGGGATCCAATGACTGCAATCAATCGAGCGAACAGGGCAAATGACAAAGCTGAAACATTATCAGACATAAAAATGAACTCCGCAATCGAAAAAAAAAAAAAAAAAAGTAGTCTTAGAGATGGCTCGACGTTCCACCAAACATATTTCCAGCCTTGCCATTTACCAAGTTTATCTGTAGATCTCAGTGATTGGTTCTCCATGAGCTCTGTCGGGAACCAAACACACAGGCATTTTTAGGAACACCGAAAGAGTAAGACAAAGGTGGGACGAGGGACGACGAACAATCCCTTTCAGTGAAAGAAATCGCACGTTGACCCTAGTCTCACCTGTGTCTTATTCTTTCGGTGTTCCTTAACTCAACCAACACGTTCGTCAGTCTACAATGGGCGTTTTCAGCGTGCCTCGCCTGTGGGAAATATGTTGCTTCCTAAGACAACTGCACCATTGCTGCACAGTAGACTGCAGTGACTAAAATATTACTGAGAGGAGACTGATATTTGAGAATCTGCCCACACAAGGAACAAACAGTGCCAGGATGAAGACAACTGCATCAGAAGGCTACAGAAAAATCATGGTTTCTGAAATTTAAGACGTCAAAGTTTATTCCAGTCTTCGTTCATACGCTTTGGCAATAACAAGGTATAGAATGGGAATACTAAAAACTTTTGCACCTGTGTAGGCTATAGATGTGGAGTTTATCACAATATTTGGTAAAAGAAAATCACAAATCTGGCACATATGAGAATATAAAAAAGTATGGCAGGATAACGTACATAAAGCCATGAAAAAGAAAAAAAACATGTTATTTATCACACGGGACAGCAGAAGGAATGCTCTACTCTGAAACTGGCTAGATTCACTCGCTCTATACAGAAAACGCAGCAGAAACTGGCATTCGCAATTAGTGGAAAAGATGCAAGAAATGTGAACTTGAGTGTGACCCACCCTGCCTTTGGTGAAGATGGCTAGACTGTTGTGTAAATAAATACACGCAGAGCACAAAATATCACAACCCACAACTCTAAAGCGCCGTTCACACATGTGCAACCGAGAGAGACCAGACCGGTTTTTAAGCCTCTTGCGACGTCTTAGGACCAGCTCCGCTGCAGCGCATGCGGTCCTAAGACGTTGCAAGAGGCTTCAAAACTGGTCTGGTCTCTCTCGGTCTTACTCGGTTGCATATGTGTGAACGAGCCTTTACATAGACCATACAATCCTATTCCTTTGGACTAGACTTACAAACTATGGAAACTTGAGTTGTACCCGTACAGGATAAACAGCTAAATGTATATAAAAATAAGAAAAGGATAAAGGTGAATTGCACAATCTCGCAAAGCGGCCAACGGACTAGACGTGCCAATAATATAGATAAAAAATAAACTTCACTTAAAAAATTGTGCAATATTTACACCTATGTGCAAAATGGATGAATCGAGGTTATTTTGGGTTTCAAAAAACTTTTTTGCAATATTAATATCGCACAATTTGTTTTATGAAAATTCATATTGAAACACGCCTATTCTATCAAGGCAGTACAAGTTTTGCTGTCAGTGTTCCTTTAAGGGAAAGTGATCACCTTAACACTGATGATAGGATCTGTCATAGCCGGCCGATCGGCAGCTTTCCAAACACAGGTTCACCGCTCGAAATTATATAGATGGCATACGACAAGGCCACCGCAAATATCACTACACTTACGTAACGCTTAGCAGACAAGTAGTCATCATATGTTCAGAACAGGCTACTCTTAAGGTGCAACCCCACCGTGCATGACGTGTTGGGGCTTTTTGACGGTTTATAACTTTCTTTCTATGTATCCTACAATTATAAAGTTAATGTCAAATTAAAGAGCTGTTTCTCAACAATACTTTAATGTCTCGATATTACGATTATTTCTAGTTGTTAGCTAATTATTCAGCCTTTAATAGACCACAGTCTGTAATTTTGAAAAAAAAAATATTTCTCGAGTTATAACGTCCCTTCGCCCACGATATTTTACGTGAGCGTTCGGTTGGATATAACGAATTAAAAAGTAAGCAACGAAATGTGCAGATAATGTATATTTTAAAATAAAAAAATAAAGTTTAAAATGGTATTCTTTTATGGTGCTATAAAAACGGAATCACGCCAACTAGACAAAATCACGAGACATTAAATTATTAAGCATCCTTCGATATTCCATTTTTCAGAACTTCCATATTGATATATTACACGTTAAGAATGTTATAAGACCTCAAACCTTTCCCATTCAGTTACGGCGAGTTGCAGTTTCTTAATATAAAATACAGATGGCGACACGTGTTCAAGAATAGTTTGATGTGCATTTTCCGTCATGTCCCGCTTGGAACGCCACGTGAAAGACAGAAAAAGTGCCAAATGTCAGGGTGTGAGATGCCTGGATGCCCGCAGTGAGCGAGCCAGAGATGTCAGAACAACAAGCGCGAGGCTGCGGGTGCACGACAGCTGCTTTTGTGCGCTTTCTATTGTGCGTCGGTACACATGGCTGACGCGATCCAAATGAACTGGACTTCATGAAAGGGATTCCACCATTTGGGATTCCGCCACGTATGCGAAAACATTTGAATATTTTTATCACTTGCAAAAATTCGTTTGTGCAATCAAACTGTGCTTGCCGGAATGGTTCGACTATATTTTGTTTCAAAAACTACCTCGGTGGCTCTCATGGGGCAATGATATTAAAACAAAACACAAAACATTAAAACGTCTCAGTGTCTCTGAGCCAATGCGCTGGATCATGAATCCATATTTGTCGGGTTTATAATCTGCCGACCTGCCCGCGATCTGACAGAGGTCAATCTGAGATTTCGGTTGCACGTCAAAAGATCTCCAGTTAATAAAAATAAACCCGCAATTGTATTTTTATTGGGTCGTATTAAGTGATTTTTGTTGGTTTGGCTTGTGAAACCCTAAGATCTGAATATTTGCTTCGCTTTGCCTTAGTTCAGAACGGATCCAATGCTACAGGCTGATGAAGCCACTCAAGCAGCACCAAGAGTGCGAGGTCAAGTAGTTCGTTCTTTCTGTGCCTATGCGGTCGGGATAAACTAGAGCCACTGAATAAGGTATACGCTTCATACACATCTTGGTGCTTAAAAAGATGGTTGTCAGTTATCTGAAGCTTTACCTGAAATCACGGGATACGCTTTTCCGTCCTCCACAAATATATAAACAGTTCGCGACAAAGCAAAGCAATATTACGTGAGCTTCTTAAAACACCGAAACTAATGCTGAGGAAGTCGCACTTTTGAATCATGACGATCGGCAGTTGCGTTTGATTTGTACTAACCACCAAGATGGCGGCGCCCACAACAATATTGGGGGAAAGAGTGCCGATACTCAAAGCGTAGCTCATTTGGTTTAGCTCACAGGCTAAACCAAGTGCGGTGGGGGATCGTTGGCCGGGTGTGTTGTGGCACCGCAGATCAGAGCACGTGGAGAAATGCGCGAGTGCGAGCACCGTTCAAAGCACGGAGCTCGCGCTGCAGAACCTGTAGGGACTAAAGCACCCTCGATGTTTTTGCGTTGGTCATTCAAGTAACGTCAAATATGCCAGTGCACGATGTTCCGTGACTCGAGCGGCCCTTGGAGGCAAATCGCGGCGCAGCAATAAAAGGACTGGCCCTTGAAAGCGAATGGCGGCGGAGCACAGTGGCGTAGTAATGGGGGGGGGGGGGGGGGGGGCCGTGGGCCCCGGGTACCAGGAGTCTCAGTCACGAGGGGGGGGGGGTGCCACTTATGGCGGCAATCCCCCCGGCTTGACTGGTTCGTAAGTGGCAAAGAATGTGTAGACGCATGAGGTCACCACTCTTTCATCACGAACGTGTCTGGTGCAGAGTCGCAAAACTGGCTTGGCTCGCGCAAAGTCATCGCGCACCGGCGGAAAAAACAAGCGCGGAAAGTGCGGGAGCACTCGAGAAAGAGCTGTGCCCGGGCATGCCGAGCCAACGCCACCTAGTCTACGCCAAACCCAGCGCAACACGACGCTGGCTTGCGCCGACCACGGCCGGACATCGCCGAGACAGCAAGAGAAGGCGCCAGACGAAGAAGAAAGAAATCACACGAAGGTCTTACGCGAAGGGAGTCGCGGGGAGGGGGTAAACGTGTTGGGTAAACTCTCAACGTGTCGTCTCCCTCACCCCGGACTCGCACCCATGGCTGTCCACCCGTGCACGGCTGGCACGGCACCACACCACGCGCCGAGGGGGAAGTGCCGAGAGGAGGTGCTGGCGAAAGGCTTCTGCTCAGCAAGCTCCCTCGCTCTCTGACCCCGCCGTAAGTTCTAGAAGCGCGTCGCTCGCCGTCGGGAGGCGGTCACAATGTAGTGTTCTGGCAAGTGAATTCGTAATGTTGTGACGGCGACGGCGTTTCCCTGTTGCCACAGCGTGCCATGACTGGAGACCGTCGAGCTTCCGGAAATCTGCGTGGACGTACTGGCTTCAGCGCCGCAGTGTACCGTATGCCAACGATTGTTTGATTGCATTACTTTCCATTTTAAGGCGTGCGGTTTAGAGGCTCGTTTTACCGACAACATCTTACCGAATTGCCTCGAAACTCTGTTTAGAGAAAATGGCGGCAGCCGGCATGCTGTTGCTTGCCGAATCGTTAGCGGTGAACCCTTGGCGGTGCACGCTCGAGCTTGATATTATATCATATTTTCCCGGAGCGATACCGAGGGTGACCACAAGGTCTGTTTGGAAGCCTAGCTTGCCGCCGCGTACAGACCGCATTTCTCTAAACTGAGTTTTCACGTTCTCTAAACCAGAGGTGTGCAAAGGGGGGGTCGCAGGACGATGTCTGGGGGTCGTGGGGTATCAGGGAGCCGACGAGGTGCCGATGTCGCTTTGACACTGCTTCAAATATTTTACTGCCAAGTGCTACCTGCATGTCTTTAAAGGGATACTGGAATGAAAATTGAAATTTGACTATCGTGTCCATAAATTAGTTGAATGTGACCTATAATACCCATAAAGCGTTTCATTTGCACGAAAGCGCGTGCAAATGAAACGCTTAAAGAAGCCATGGTCTCGCGCCTGCAGCCTTGACAGCGTAGCACACTAAGTATGAAACGGAGTATAATGTCCGAGCGAAGTTAAAGCTAGAATGCGCTGACTAACGTTGAAGTTTGGGCTAGCTCGTTCTTGTCCGTGTCTTTGCGCTGATTTAACCTTTTAATCTAGAATGCGCCCCTGCCTTGCACGTGCACTCGTGCAATCTATGCTGCGTGACCTCGCGTCGCGGTTATGGCTTTTAGCTTTGCGGTCTCGGGAAGCGGGGGGGGGGGGGGGGGGGGGGGTGACGAAAGACCTAAGGGCCCCGGGTGCCAGATGGTCTAGCTACGCCACTGGCGGAGCACCCGCTCGTGGCACGTGTCTTGCGCGTTTCCACAACAATAGCTCTCGGTACTTGTAAAAAACGCCTTTATCAAGGGGCTTTAGCAGGGACCCTGGGTTCTGTCACACATCTGCATCCTACCGTCGTGCAATCGTGTATCACATATACTGCGTAATGCTCGTTAAAGGGGTCATGAAACGATTTTCCTACTTCTTCCTCCTTAGCTTTAATCCTCAACTCAAATGCGAATTGTGAAAACACGTCGTCGTGACATTCGGTGGCACCGGTGCGATGACTCCTAGCTTCCACCGTGTTTTTAATGTGCACCATAGAACTTGTCATTCCCCAGTGACGATAAGTTCCGTCAGGGCAATCATTGGTCACGAACGCGAATCCAAATATTCGTCGACGGATTGATTGTTGACGAGCACCTACGCCCGAGTGACGCAGTTCTCGTGTCCAATGCGTGAGGTGGGCTCGGCTGACGTCAGGTTGGTACCGCTGACGAGCTTTGGGAACCGCGGATGTATCATAGTGAAAAGGCGGAGAGCTTTCGAAGGAAAGAAGGTACAAAATAGTACGCTATATTTTCAAATGCTCGTACCGAAAACCTGGCTTTTGACTTTCTACCCTCTTTCTTTTGGCCAACTAAACGATATGCGGTTAGTAACTTCCCAATTTAAAATCATTCATCCCAGCCCAAAATTCGTTTCATGGCCCCTTTAAAGACCCCGAGCTAAAGGTTGTACTGCACTTTTTATAATCTACAACGGGTAACAATGTCGCCCTATGAAACTCCTGCTCTCTAAAATACTAAAGACTAATTTTGAATGCGCCGTTACATTGCATTTTTATGTGTGTTCGCGTGTTCGCGTTCTTTTATTTTTTATCTACATCTTTGATTATGCGGCTTTTACTAATGATGAAACAGGCTGTAGTTGTCGGACTTTTGGAAAAATGTTATATAACTAAGAAAATGGAACGTAAACGCAAAAGACAAAAAATAACAGAGACGCACTTAATGAAAATAGATGAAATAATAAAATTGATTATTATTGTGTTTTAAAAGGTTTGAACGCACCAAAAGCTATAAAAGCGAGCTCCATGCTTTGAACAGTGCGCTTGTTCACTGGAAGAGTAGTTCAGGGCAGTATGCTCGCGCTTGTCTGTTCTGCTTCGCTCGCACAATTAAACCGAATACTTTGCTGGTAATGTATTTAGTGAAACAAAGCTTACCTTCTGCATATGTACATATATCCCTCAGTTTTGATGTGATTACACACTTGTTTAATATTATTGTTCCCACTGCGATCCAGCTCGTGCTCTTTTGTGTGCTACATGCGTTAGGGACCAAGGTAACCTGGAGAATTCTATTTCGCGGATTGTAAAAAAAAAAAAAAGAAAAAAAAAAGCTATGCTACTTTTTACGTGTGCCACAATCAATACAAAATATTCTAAACTTCACGTGTGGCCACTAGTGTGAAAAAACAATGTTGTTTGCCAAGAACAATTTGTATGAAATCACGTGGGAAAAGCTCTTTTTAAGCACGCAACCGTTGGCATGCAGTAAATACTCATAATCAGCGCCGAGATGATTGGTAGCTGTAAGCAGGAGTGTTTTTTCTATCAACCCAGAGTTAGAATGTTTCCTTCTTTCTGTTGTAAGCAATCGGGAGACCACTTACATCAAATCTGAGAGTAATAAAGTACTATTAACATTCAAACATAACGGCCAGAGCAGTATATGTGTACATGCTTTAGCTTTCGATGCACCCTTAAATTTCGATACGCTCAATGTAGTGTAAAATGGTCCCACTGAATGTGGCAGTTTAGGTACTTTTTGGCAGGTCATTACTCATCTCCTTTTAAATACTGTTTTGTGGGATTGATGTCATTCGAAAGGCAATGCAATCCTCTTTCATTTGATATTATGTATGTATTGGTTTATACTGTTCATGCGCATTTGTAGCGTTGCGAATATGATGGCGCGGACCCTCACTTGCTCCGCTGGTTCATGTTTTATGAACGATTCATTAAAGATAACACGGTTCCAATAGAGCAGTTTTGTTAAGATGATGTCGGAGCAGAATGTAACGGTATACTTTTTTGGCATTTGCACTACTTTGTTTTTTTCAGCTCTCCAAATATTGCCCTAAAATTGACATTTTTCAGCAAAAATATGTTTTTAATGACAAGCGCTAGGGCAATGAAATTAGCTACAGATGTAGTGCTTATAATTGGTAATATGCAGAAAAAAATGTAATGTTGTGTAAACTTTTTTTGTTTAGATATTCTATATCAAACGTAGCACTTTTTTGTGCTTCGAGTCATGGTAATTCAAATGCCGCTGAGTAAATAATTAAACTATGGTAAAATCTTTTATAGCATTTAGAACTACAATAGTTGCCCAAGAGGTGGACGGTGGCTTTTTTTTTATTTTCAAAGTCATAACGCTCCGGGAGCCCTTCATATTTACCTGTTTTTGACGCACATCTTTTTTGGACATCAAGCAGATTCATTGGCATCTAATAACATTTATTTTATAGAATAGATATACATTGCGATGTATTAGATTTTCCCAATGATCTTGGTTTGGTTTCTTGATAGTTGTAGAGCTTAGCTAATTTTAAAAACAATTAAAAACTGTTTGGGTGTTTTGTTGCTCTACCTGGCGGATGGCAGACAAAACTGCTGATTTCTAAGTTCAAACATTTTTCGAGGGCGGCGTTGGCCTCTGTATCATCATCAATCTCCGTGTCGTTTTACCTTCACATTTAGAAAATATATTTGAAGATTTACTATCGATAAATGAACGGTTTAAGTACTGGGTCAGGTGAATAAATCTAAGACAAATAATTACACAAGCGTAGCGTGATATAAAGTGTTCATTATTCGATATAATTGAAATCTATAAACGATAAAGACGAAGAGGGAAAGAATGCACCCGAGTTCACTTCATGCCTAGAGTCACTAAATGAGCTGCGCTTAAAGGGATTGTCCGGTGAAAACCGGAAGTTCTTAAGATTTCGTGATGGTTACCTGGTGGGAGCCTAATGATTAACATAGGCCATTTTTATTTCATTAAACGACACCCCAATTTAGTGTAATCAACGACGGATATTTGAACGAAACTCCATGCCGAATTTCGCAAGTATCAACGGCTGCACTCCCATCCCTGACGTGACGTCACACCAGTCTTGCAATTGTCCTATCCTATGCCTCATTCCTCCGTGGGAACACAGTGCTCCCGACGCACCGCAGCATTCCATATTACTCGCCACTGTAAATGTCGCGGAGAAGTGTGGAGCGTGACAATCGCACAACGAAAATACCCTTTCATTCTAAAAAAACAAAACAAAAAAAATCTAGCGCAGCAGCGAGGGTGAACCACGTCGTACCACTCACGCGGAGGACAAAATTCGAAGTGCACTTCAGTTCGGCGCGTTCTTTGCCTGATGTTACCTCAGAAACTCCGCTTCCCTGAAGGTGGAAGAGGAAAACGCCGTTTATGCACGCTTGGGTTAAAATACAATTACTCCTCCAGGGAAGCACACAAAATTCAGATTTGTCGTGGAAGATGCTCCTACAGCCATTGACAATGAGGTCTAAATGTTTTCATGAACACGAAATTTGACCGGATAATCCCTTTAAAGTATCGGCACTCCGTTCCCCAAAATTGTTTTGGGCGCCGCCATTTTGGGTCTTGTGCAGAGCACAAGACCCAAAATGACACTATTCATGCCCTTGTTCAAGAAGCTTGTAATACCTGGAGGGGCCATGACGTGAGCCCCGTGGATTCCACAAGCCACTACCTTTTGACACCTGCCTCTTCCTCATTGTTCCCGCTAGTGCCAGTAAATTAGCTACGCTTCAGAGTAGCGACACTTGGCAATATTGTGGCTTAAAATCATGGTTGCCAGTTATTTGAAGCTGTATCTGAAATCACAAGAAACGCTTTTCCGTCCTCCACTTTAAACAGTTTGCGACAAAGCAAAGCAATATTACATGAGCTTCCTAACACCGAATCTAATGCTGAGGAAGTCGCAATTTTGAATCATGACGATCGGCAGTTGCGCCTGCTCTGCACAAGCACCAAAATGGCTGCGCCCACAACAATGTCGGGGAAGAGAGTGCCGATACTCTAAGCGCAGCTCATTTATTGGCCCTACTTCCCGCGAACCTCCTTTCCCCTGACTGAAACTGAAACTAAATATGAATAATACACCATTATTATAGCTTATTTAGTTTTAACCACCTACACATAATGAGAGGAGGAAGCGGCCGGGTAGGAGAAACGCGGGTTTTATGTGCGACTGTTCTAATCAACGTTAGTTCTAACCGTCTCAAAAGAGAGAACGCGCGAGCTTGAAAAAAAAGACTGTCCAAAGAAAAGAGGCGGCACGCTGTGTTCTTTGTGATTGTGCGTCTAAATGCAAATGGACCTTTTGTAGAAATACGCGGTGCGCATGCGCGGAGTATTTCATGCGCCTGGGTTCGAGAGTATCTAGTTCCAAACAATCCGCCATCTTGCATTTCTCGCCTTTGAGCGGTTTCGTTGTGTCGACCTCGGGGCGGAAGATTATGCACGATGGGGACAAAGGTGAGCTTGGGGGAGCCGTATCTCGGTCACATCGCCTCAATGGGTGAACAGGATGTAGGTGACGTTTTGGGTGTGGAACGGGTGGGAGAGGCCTTGGGCGCGCGTTGTTTTCCAGTCACCTAGTCTCGAACCGATTCGCGAGTCTAGGTGGCAGCACATATTCGCCAAGAGGTCCATTGTTGTGTGTATGTTTATACAGCCGGAAGTTAGTCTGCTTTAGTGGGCGTGTGTCTCAGGTGTAGATGAGCAATTTAGCCAGTGCGGTACAACCGCAAACCTGGGGTCTTTAACGTGCACCACGCAGTAGTGATACACGACCGCACGCCGGTATGATGCTTTTCCACATCGAAACGGGCAGGGGCGGGGTGGGTTCTGCAGCGCGAGCTTTCGCTCCACGTGCTCCGAGCTGGTGTGCGCTAGACATGCACTCGGCCACCGATCGCCCCCCCCCCCCCCCCCCCCCCCCCCTTATATAAGTATTTGAAGATCGACGATGGACGTCGATCGTCTCGAGGTAATGTAACGTAATAACATTATATAAGTAATAAACATATTGAAGGATTGAAGGACTCAATTTGTCAATTCTTGGATTGATGGCGGTAGCCTATTGTACTTACTGTTGATGAAGTAATGATTAAATTATGAGGCTCTATAAGGACTACGATATTAGTGGGTGTCGAACCACAACGTACAGTGCCAGACTTGTTTCAAGTATCGTGTACCCACAGACCTTTCTTCACCCGCAACAGAATATGGTAGAATCAATGAGGATGCTGCTTTACAACTGTACGTGGAACAGGAAAACTGCAATGTGCAGAAGTGCGGCTTATTCGTTAATATGAAGGACGGATTTCTAGCAGCATTCCCTGATTGACTACTTGGAACAAATGGCCTCATTGACGTAAAATGTCCCCCTTCCAAACGATTCTTGAAGCCTACTGAAACCGCAAAGGAGTATGAGGCGAAAAATAAGAAAAAGGAGCCTGGCGTGAAAGGTCCAAATCACCACCATAGCCTCTACTACCAAATACAAGGGCAGTTACACAATACACAAAGAGAGTTTTGTGATTTCGTTATATTTACACTCAAGGGCATCGATATCCAACGTCTTCAGATGGATGACACCTTCTTGTCAACCAACATAGAGCCTTTTCTACTCAAGTTTTACATGGAAGGCTCGTCTTCCGCTGAAATTCCTCACGTAGACGAGTTGTCCGACCGAATAATCTGCCATTACTCCCGATCTGGGAATCTCTCGATCTTCATTCATGGCCATAGTATCATATGAGATCGAGGGGTGTGGCTCTTCGTCCCCCGAACATTGCTTCGGCGGGTGTTTTTACCGTGTAAGATGAGACCGCCGCGTGCTGCTGGAACAAGAATCTGGCGATTCTTCACTGAACTGCTTCTTCCGTAAGCTTCAAGAGGGCTTTTTTCGTTTCGCACACCATCTGTTCTGCTTGCCCGTTAGTTGCAGGATGGTATGGTGCACTAATGTGATGCCTGATGCCGTTTTTTTTTTTTTTTTTTTTTTTTTGGGGGGGGGGACTTGTTTATTTTATTTGAAGCAAGATTTGGAGCGTTATCAGAGAAAAGTATTTTCGGTAGGGCAAAAGTAGGGCAAAGAGAGCGTAGAACGTCAATGACGCGTTTGTGCGTCGATCGTGGCAGGCATCGTGTAAACTTCCAACCACTTAGAGTACGCATCGACCATGACTCCGCAGATGCGGATACGTTTCGCCACCCACAGACTGAATAGTGGATCGTTTTCAGTTACAGTTCATGATGGCGCTGGACTCGAGGAAGCCTTCGACTCTTTCCACAAAGTTAGCCCAGGTGCCAGCAGTTTTGTCGAAAGTGGTAAGTGTTCGAAACGTCGACAACGTCGGTAGCCACGTGCTGTGCTTGACACTGGACGCTTACCATTCGCTGAGAAGAAACTTGCTTGTTCGTCTTATACAAAGCCTGACATTCTCGCATGCATGCGTTTGCTGGGCCACGCTATTGAGCCAGCTGAGCACAGCTGGCAGCGGCGCGAGCAAGGCCATGAGGGGAACGTGATGGTGCTCGAGCCATCCCACCGTCAACCAATGTTTCGGCCACCCCACGGGTGCGTGTCGCCATCTATTGGTTGAACTAACGCCTTGTTCAAGATGGCTGCCGTGGGACCGCAGCCTTAAACAGCGTATCATGTGCGTGCTTACACTATATATTTTATACAACGTCATACTCTACCCGTTTGCATCTTTTTCATTTTTGCACACCAGTACTTGTGCGCATAAATCACCAAATTAAGACTGGTACATTGCTTAAAGGGCCTCTGACACGCCAAAAAAAAAATATTTTTTTTTTCATGCTAAACGTTGCAATGGCATATCAGGACATTACAAAAAAAATTGTTTCACTATAGAGTTGCGTAGTTTTTTTTTTTTTATAAAAAATAGAAATACGAGGCCCAATTCAAAGTTCCCGCCGTGCACTGTGACGTAAAAGTGTACCGCAAGGTGTCGGGGCGGTCAGAAGGGAGGCATCGACCTACGTCACTAAAAGTGGGTTCACCGGAAGTCACGTGAGTTTCACTCCTCGTGCTCTCCGCGACCGTGCCTAAGACTTTTTTTCTTTTTTTTTCCCGTTGGTTAGTTTGCGTGCTGTAAAATTTGAGGACGAAGAGTCAGTGGATCGACGTGATGGAGGTCAATGATGAAAGCGTTGCGAGTACAAGCCAGTGTACGAGTGCATGCCGTCAGTCCGATGACTAGGGCTATACTGGGCGCAAAACAAGCTATCAAGTTTTGAAAAAAAAGAAAAAAATTAGAACGCTCGCAGAAATTAGGATTGCTAGCATACGACACGCCCGATCGCATTGCTGAAGGTTGAGACACCGAGGCCGTTGAATCATCGGATACTCTCCAGGCTGAAGATGCCTGCCGTCTAAAGAATACGAACGGGTGAGTGTACCAAGTACAAGTAAACGTCGAGCACAAAGTACGTATTTTGTCTAGAACATGAGTAGAACTTGTTTACTAGGTGCTCATGCGGCCGATGTATGTCTCTCAGAAATGCGTGCAGTGTGATCTCTTCTTCAGTTGCTGAAATGCCGGGACAGTTCCTCACACAGCACCTTCTAGGCATTGTAGTTGATCACGTCAATTCACTGACTCCGCTTCTTCTATAAGAAACGTTGTCTGCTTGGATCGCTCGTGGAGGTGCGGTGAATGACAAAAATATTTTTTTAAAAAATACTACACGCGCTCGCGGTAAGCACGAGGAGGAATACAACTCACGTGACTTCCGGCGATGCCTCCCTTCAGAGTACTGAGAGAGTTTGGCCAATGGGCGGAGCTTGTTGGCCGCTAGAACAAGCGGATTTCGCGGTAACACAATATGGCGTTACTTCTTTGTCTTGTTCATTCCTGAGAAATCGCGTAGAGTTCCTATGAGTCAGAGCCACAATAGTGGCGGACGGAAGTAGTCATCCCCCGGTTGTCAGACTACGCTGCTGTGGTTGTCAGGCTGTCAAAATCTCCTTAAGAAGGCCAAACTCTCTCAGTATAAACGGCTCTGCCTCCCTTCTGACCGCGCCGACACCTTGCGGTACACTGTTACGTCACAGTGCACGGCGGGAACTTTGAATTGGGCCTCGTATTTCTATTTTTTATAAAAAAACTACGCAACTCTATAGTGAAACAATTTTTTTGTAATGTCCTGATATGCCAATTCAACGCCTAGCATGAAAAAAAAATTTGTTCTTTTTGGCGTGTCAGAGGCCCTTTAACTCTGTGCCAAAGTTATCCACAGACCCAGCATTTTTGACTGGCCAGTCATTAAATTTATTATAAGAGGGCCTCTTATTATATAATAAGAGGGCGGCACGGCAGCAGCACATGGAGCACGACGCCTAAAAACCTCTTCTTCATACCGCAGATTCTGCTGCTACTGCATCTTCCAGCTTATGAAACGGGACGACGAACCTGCATGACATCCCCGTTTTCGGGGATGACAAGAGCATCAACAACTGCGCATGGATGAGACAACGGCACCACGGGACTGTGACGTCACCATGGGAGGTTATAAAACCACAACACCCGGCAACTTGGCTCAGAGGGCGGCACGGCAGCAACACATGGAGCACGATGCCTAAAAACCTCTTCTTCATACCGCAGGTAAGTTACGACTCATACACTAAATGCAGTGATGTGATTGGCCTAAGCCGTTTTGGAGCATCTTTCGGAGCAGCCAAAACAGTGTTTTGGAGCAGCAAAAGTGGTTTTTGGAGCAGCCAAAACAGTGTTTTGGAGCAGCAAAAGTGGCTTTTGGTGCAGCCAAAACAGTGTTTCGGAGCAGCAAAAGTGGCTTTCAGAGCAGATATTCTTAGAAAAATAAAAATATTCGTTTTAAGTGCTGGACACGCGAAGGGCACCTTGCTCACCGAAATAAACGAATTATGGTCAAGTTCGAGCACCTGGGAGTCTTTCAAGATGTAACTGAAATGCCAATGACATGACTGATTTTGCGATGCTTCAGTTAACTGATACATATATATGTACTCACTGTAGATAGACAAGAACCAAACTGCACATATTGTAATTTATTTGAAAATGACCAGCTTAGTAGTAAATATCACAGCATTAAGTTGACTAGTTATATAATATAATAAATGGAAGCAGTCTCCGGCTGATGACACGTAACTTCTGCGGTGCAATGCGAAATTGTACACAAGAAAAAGGTGCACTGCGACTAGCGGGTACTTCTCTTTTTGCTTTTCGAAACTTTCTGCAAGGCTGCTGCAAGCTTTGCTTTGGCTTAGGCTCGTAATGAATGTTCACTTTCAATGTCTCCAAAGAGACATTGAGACATCCCACAAGTGTACAGTGGTGTAGGCGTTGCCGAGCAATTCCGAAAAACTGCTTGCCACCGTTTTACTGATTCCCGACGTGCCAGACTTTCGTCAACAGTAAGTAAACGTAAAACAATGAATTGTAAGCGTCCCTGCTGGTGCCTCTGTCTCGAAATCATGTTCGCATGCACGTGAGGCAACTCCGGCAGGCTTGCAGGTGCACGTGCTTCGTAGCGCGAGAGAAATGGCTGTTCGATCGAAACCGAAACCATGCCTCTCCGCTTCGTCGCCAAAATGTATACAAAATGTTACTGACCAGCATGCGCCAAAAAACAGTCCAGCGCCGCGTGCTTGCAAGGCCGGCAGGCGAGGTACAAGCTAAACACAGAAAACAATAACCTGAGCGTATCGATGCAAGACATCGCGAGCCAGGGTCAAAAAGTTCTTGGAGCGCTTTGTGCAACGACTGAACTCGAGACAAGCAAGCGCGCTGTGCGGGTTCAGCGTGCAGACATTGCCTTCTTTGCTTTAGCTCACTTCTCTTCACCAACTTTCTTTCGCGACACATTTTTCACGTACCGGGGTCCCTCTCGAAAAACAAAGCCTACCGAGAGAAACCTAGCTAATCAATACTTCGACACAGCAGTCTTTGAGTTAAAGAGTTATTTTTGTAGCAGCGTATGTTTTAAACAAGAACAGGAATGTTGATGAACATGCGGCGGTCCTTATGCTTCAATTTAGGAATCTCAATATCTGCAGCGTCTTGCGGACTCGCAGGCAGGGACCAAATATAGTTTTCACAAGGCCGTTGATTTCAGGAGCGAGTGCTTCAGCTCAAAAAGTAACTCCCGCTGAGCAGAAACGTAGTTTCGTTTCACGGCGTGACGTCATGGCTGATACCCAGCACGCCAGCGTCGGAGCGTACACACACGCCCGCATCTATCGTTGAAAAAAAAAAAAAAAGATGTGAGATGAGACTTACGAGACGACGAGAGCGCGAAAGAAGAGACGGCACGGCGGAAAAAACCATGCAAGACCAGATGGACGATTCATGCAGGGTACTTTGTGTCGGGCGGCCGCTTGTACCACCTATCTCACGCATGTTCAATTACGGTTCTCAGTTTAGTTTCAGTTTTGAAAGGCGACCGAAATTGATCCTTTGGCGCAGGCTTGGCGCAGATTACTCATATTTTGGCAAAATGTAGCAGGATGTAGCAGGGTTAGCCCCTTGGCGCAGTTTTGCGCAATTGGCGCAGCAATCACATCACTGTAAATGCTTTAAACCAAGTTCATACTGTTTAGTTGTGCTGCCGTGCCCCAGCCAATGTGTGAAGTGTTTGAACGAGTGTTGGTTGAAGTTGTGTCTGTTACTCGGCGGCGATATTGAGAGCAACCCTGGTCCTGACGATCTGAAGGAATTGGTACTGAGCGTGCTACATGAACAGGGTAAACTGTTTAAAGAAGTTCTTGAAATGAAAAACAGCATACGTCTACAGGACGAGCGATTTAATGAAATAAACACCAGACTCGATCAAATAGATGAGGTTGTTGAAACTACCAGGGAAACTGGGGGAAAACTAGCTGTTCTGGAGGGTACAGTGCAAGAACTTCAAAGGGCATTGCACGAGCAAAACAAAACAAAAAAAAAAAAAACTAAAAAAACTTGTAGGTTACGAAGACCGATCTCGTCGAAACAACCTCATTGTTTTTGGACTTCCTGAACAACGAGGTGAAACACGGAACAACCTGGAGCAGAAGGTTATTCACGAAACATTTTCCACAAAGCTAGGTGTAACCGTGTCATCTGTGGAGCGCATTCACAGGCTCGGTAGATTACAAGGAAAATCAAGGCCTGTTATACTGCGGTTGTTTAATTACAACGAGAAACAGGAAGTTTGAAATAACTGCAAAAAGCTAAAAAAAAAAAACCGGCCTATCAGTATCCAATGATTATTCCCAGAGCACTCTGTCGAAAAGAAAAAAGCTTTGGTCATCTGTACAGGGCGATAGACAAGATGCCATCAGGGTCAGACTGGTGCATGATAAGCTCTTTGTAAACGGAGAAGTGTACACGTGGAATGATGAAACAGATTCTAGAGTGAGGCTGAATGCCGCGAGAACACCCCCAAATAGCGGGGAATGACGCAATGATGATTGTCAACAAGCCAGAGCCAAAACCCAAAGTGTTATGAATAAAAAAGAGCGTCTCGAACATGTTCTAATGCTCTATGACCCGCATGTCGCGGTGATCAGTGAAACTTGGCTTAGCACAGATATACCTGATTGTGACGGTAACCGGACAAAAGCTCACCGGACAAAAGCTCACCGGACAGAAGCTCACCGGACAAAAGCTCACCGGACAAAAGCTCACCCGTTTTTTGACAGACCCGGACAAAAGCTCACCCATTTTTTGACAGACCCGGACAAAAGCTCAGCTCAATTTTTTTTTGCTTCCCGGGCGAAACACGGGCTGAAATAAAGTGCGGACGCGATGGACATTGGACCATTTTTAGGAGAACTTGTGCCCCGTCCACCAATGAGTTGCAAATTTTTGAAAGTACTTTGAAAGAACGGGAGTTGGGTCTTTTGGAAAAGTACAAGACAGATGACCAATTTAGAAAACTGTGCGGGATTTTAGACAGGCTCGCGTTTCTTCCACCACAGCTTGTTCCACAAGAACTAACCACCAGGGAAAAGTCTACCGGTGACATCAGCTACCTGCTGAACTATTTTGATTGCACGTATGTCAACGGCCGCTTCCGTTATGCTTCTGTTCCATCTGCGGCGGCACCCAGAGCGAATTCTTCCCTTCGCCTGACTCTGCGCAACGACGACCGGAGTTTTCCCCGTTACGGTGGAATATGTGCGACGCCACTCTTCAAGATAAAGACCGGATGAACAACACCTGCGAAGGATGGAGTACCGGGTTCCAGAAGCTCGTCGGCCACGCCCATCCAAGCGTCTTGAGGCTGATTGAATGCCTACAGCAAAATCAGGCGCTCGTTGCCACGGCATTGACACAACCCCGGAGAAATGAGCCCACAGTAAAGCGGGTGCGAAAAACCACTCTGCGCCTGCAGAATCGTTTTAGAAATATTTGCGAGGGCTTGCATGTACATCGAGATCTACCAAGACTGCTGGAGCTAGTAGGGGACTGCATTCGCTCCTAACCAATCGATAAATAAACTTGTTTGTATTAAAATCACTCGTGTTAAGTGTCTCGTGTTAAGACCAACATCAACACTCGTGTTAAGACCAACATGAAATTTTCTCGTGGTGAGCTTTTGTCCGGGTCTGTGAAAAAATGGGTGAGCTTTTGTCCGGGTCTGTGAAAAAATGGGTGAGCTTTTGTCCGGTGAGCTTTTGTCCGGTGAGCTTCTGTCCGGTGAGCTTTTGTCCGGTGAGCTTTTGTCCGGGATTCGATTGTGACAACTTCCCTCCCTCCTACAACAGTTTCAGACGGGACCGCGTTTCTAGAGGAGGTGGCGTAGCCATATTAGTTAGAAAAGCTATCCCATGTGTCGTTCATGAACAAATAGAAAACCACAAAAGTCTTTGCTGAAAACTAAATTTATGGGGCACTAACGTTGTGATAATTGGTATCTACAGAGCTCCATCTGCACAACCTGAATTTCTCTATAAGCTGTATGATCACCTTAACCACTTCAGAAAGCAGAAGTTAATAATTGCTGGAGACTTCAATCTCCCAGATGTCGATTGGGCGACTCTAAATTGTGGTCGGACTAATACGCAAAGTTCAGAAATTCTTCTTGACATGATCCTCGCATATAATCTCACACAAATGGTAAAACACGCTGAGTGACTAGCGTGTGCAGTTCCATCTTAGATTTGGTTTTTCATAACACTTTCTTTGAAACTACAACCATTTCTGTCAATGAGGATTTTTCCGACCACAAGGTTGTCTACTTTTGCTCTACTCTTCATAAAGTGTCGTCTGCATCAACCCCTAATATTGTGTACGTTAAAAACTACAACCAAGCAGACGACGTTGCAGTTTTAGACTAGCTTGATTCAGGTTTCGAAAACTTTTTTGGTGATGATGTGAATATTTGATGGAACATGTCAACTATTGCTTACAAAAATTTATACCCGACAAACGGAAGCGTATTCGGGGTAACAACCCGTGGATAACTCGAGAAATTATTCAGTTAAAGCGTAGGATTAAGCGACAAAGGAAGAGACAAAACACAGATTCGGGTGTCATCTTACAACTAATTAACACACTAAAGGAAAAACTGCAAGACTCAATATCGTTTTATTTCACGAATACGCTTCCAAACTTTGTCCGGGAAAACCAGACTTGTGCCTATCTCAAATACTCTACTCAAGATACTGTATCTTAAATACTTTTTGGAGTATCTTGGTATCTTACAAATACCTTCGAATGAGAGTATTTAATACTCTATTTTAATTACAATGTCGAGTATCTTGTACTCATTATCTTAAATACATTTTTGACATTCCGCCATTTTCTGAGTTTTTCGGTATGAAGTGGTGTGGGCGTGGCACGAGCAAACGTTAACATTCTTTCGAGCAACCGAATCCTGTTGCTAGCTCCGATTAGCTACGGTGACTTTAACTGAGCTCGTGAAAATATCGTTTTTTTGCCGACTGTGACTCATATTTCAGCACAAAGTTCGTACAATGAAGGTTCTCCCCTCGCCTTTTCAAAGGCGCCTTTTGTTTCTATCGAGTTTCCCCCCAAAAAATCCTCAAACAAAAGGTGTGGTTTTACGGAAGTAAAGATGTCACCCTGAGGCGCAAGCAGACCGGGAAACGGCCTACGAAAACAATGAAGACTTGAGTATCAAGAAAATAACAAACAGAAGAAAATGAGAAGTGGAAACACACAAAAAGGTAGACATTTTTGTTTCGCTTTTTGTATATTTGATCCTGCTAAAGCAAAACGTCGAGGTTTTTTTTTTTCGTTTCTTTGTGTAGTCAGTCCTGCACTTATTGCTCTCGCGAACATTGATAAGCAGAGAACAGTACAGGAAACGAACTAGGAGCTGGATGTCCTCTTAAAATGCCAACAGTGTACCCCGACGTTGAGTGCTTTCTGAACGCAACCTACTTGAAGAAGGTGCGACCACTGCCGTGGCTATTATGTGGGTTCTCTTTGTTATCCATTCACTCATATCCGTGTCCCAAGTTCGTTTATAGTGAACTCCCCGTATAGGGAATATGGATTGTAGATAAACGATGCGTCTAAGGTGCGCCGCAGGATGTGATATTCAGCGATGTCACTATTGGCGAAGCGCTCTGACCCGTTTGTCACCCGCACACCTCGGTGTTTACCCAACACAAGGCCTGTGCACATACCGACAGACCTTGTGGGCATGTTCGTGTCATCTTTTTTAATAGAGCGCAGAGCGCAGTGTAATGAAAAAATACCAACAATTAGTGAAGTGACGTTAAGTGCCGGATCTCCCCCGAAAGCAGTCGTCAGAGGATGCCACTTGGGCTTTTGTGCTGAGCTGGACACAGTGCATGCTGCATTGTTCAAGCAGGCCGGGGTGGTAACAAAAGAGCCCCCCCTCCCCCTCACCGGAGAACACGAACTCCAGCCGAACACTGACGCCGCGTTCCGAGCGCTGAGCCATTATATTTGTTGTCCCCATCTATCTAGTTCTAAAGTTAACCGCTTGGGGCGCCACGGTCTGATCTCCTCCCCAATAGCTGAAGCGACCTCTTGTTGTCCCAGAAATGTTTTGTAACATCTATCAGTGATATTGCCACGCTCGCTGCCCAGCGAGCACGTGGCCGAATGGTTACCGCGCTTGGCTTTCGCGCGGAGGCACTCGCGCGGAGGCTCCGGGTTCGATACCAGAAAGCGGACTTCTCTTTTATTTATTCCTTCAACTTGACATTCTGGTAAGTTCGAGGATTTTGTCGTCTGATCGAGTTACGAATGTTCTACGCGCCGAACTTTCTACGCCCAATGTTCCAGAACCCCACGCGGGTACAAAAGGTGCTCCGAGTGGCGGTCCGGAGTCAGTCTCGCCCCAGCGGTCGATCCTGCTGTTTCGCCGACATCGACGCCTGCAACGCTAGCCTTTCTCTATTTTGTATTGGGAACAAGTTCGCCCCATTAAACGTTTAGTTTCTCCAGCTATTCGCTGCCTCATCTTTTATCATTCGTGACAATATTTGCTCTTATAGCGGACTGCATAAAATAGCCCTACGATACTTTTTGTTTTCCCATTTTGTGTTGTTGCGTGCTAATAAACCATTCTGGTGACCCAGATTTGCGGAGGATAGACCCTTTACGGAATTCAGTCTGGCCACTTTGATCACTATCATCATCATCTGAAAACGGCATATGTGCTATACTAATGGCGGCCTTCTGTTTACTGATGAAGGAAGAAGTCGAAGATGCTCCTAAGCAGATGATTCGAGGCCTATACATTCTAGATGTTAGCGCGGCGAGAAGCAGGAATTGGACGCAAGAGCTGCGTAAGCGTTAATTTCTAACTCGGTCCCAGTCAATCTGTTAGTAGCATTCACTCGGCTTCAAAGCCCCTTGATGTATAGAACTCTATCAAGGCGTCTATGTGGGTTGGCGCTTCGTTCCGACTGGCTGCATTTGTTTCGCCATCGACACTAAAAGAGATTGAAAAATAATAGTAGTGAAGTGCACATTCTCGTTTACCGTTGACCTTTAAGTGACAGTGCCCCATTAAATACTGCAGACCACAGGTTCATTGCCGCCATTAGTATAGTAAAAGATAAACTGCCATTTGAGTCACCAGATGGCACTGAATTCCGGAAAGGGTCAATGACGTCGATACAAATTAAGCAATGCGGAAGTATCTTCAAAAGTAACTGAAATACATTACTAAGTATTTGTACTCTACTCAAGATACTTTACAGTGAAAGTAACTTGAGTAGTATGTTAAATACTTTATGAAGCAAGTATTTAGTAACTTAACTTAAATACTTTTATCGAGTATTTTGTCCAACACTGGGGAAAACCCACAAAATTTCTGGCAATATCTGTCTAACGGAAATAAGAAAGTTGAGCGGCTTAGGGAAGGCGACACGATAATTGAAGACGCCGTAGTTATTGCCGACACATTCAATAATTACTTTCAGGGAGTTTTTACGCCGTGTAGTGAAATCTTGTTGCCTAATGCGGATGATGAAAGCGACATGACTTTTGAAATTTCCCGGGGCCTGATAACATACCGAGTGCTTTTCTTAGACGGTATGCTGAATCACTTGCTCACTTCCTAACAGTCATTTTTCAAGTCTCATTTTTAACAAGTTCTCTGCCCAATGACTGGCTCAGAGCACGCGTTGTACCCGTTGATAAGAAAGGAGATTACATGTCGGTCACTAACTTCCGTCTGATATCTCTAACCTGTCTATCATGCAAGCTTATGGAGCATATAGTGGTAAAATATCTTAAAACATTCATAGAACGAAATAATCTACTTTCTGATCAGCAACATGGGTTTAGACAGGGGTTTTCTACTGCCACGCAACTGGTAACCACGGCACATGAGTTTGCAACAGTTCTTGATCATGCCGGCCAGGTAGACATCATATTTCTTGATTACTCGAAAGCCTTCGATAAAGTACCCCACGATAAATTACTATTTAAACTAAATCACCTTGCCATCCCCCATAATATACTTAACTGGGTAGCTGCAATTCGTAGACGTTAACGGAAGTTACTCTCGCATTTTGAAGGTTACGTCGGGGGTGCCACAAAGTTCCGTGCTGGGACCTTTGTTCTTTTTAATATACATAAATGATCTAGTATCCTTCCTGGGCACGGACGGTTCAGTCCGCTTATTTGCCGACGATTGTGTTATTTTTTCCGCTATCACCTCTCCCATAGATCAAGAAGTTCTGAACAATAAACTTAATCGTTTGGCCAGTTCATGTGAACAATGAAAATGACAATCAATTATGACAAAACTGTTCACCTCTGCATGACAAATAAGAAACACCCTTTAAAATTTCAATATACAAACGGAGAAACATCCATCAATGAAGTGTCAGAATACAAATACTTAGGTGTAACACTAACTAGTAACTTAAAATGGTCAAAACATATTGATAACATATGTTCAAACGCTCGCCGAAAGCTTGGACTACTAAGAAGAAAACTCTGCGAGGCACCAAATGAACTTAGAAAACTTGCTTATTCGACAATCGTCCCACCCGCTATAGAGTATGCTAGCATAGTATGGGATCCCTACACAAAGAAAGATATAGGACAACTCGACAAGATACAAAACGTAGCACTGAGATTTATCTCCTGACGGTTTAATAGATTCGATTCCCCAACAGACATGTTACGTCTGTCCAACCTTCCCGCTCTTACTCAACGACGAAAATTAGCTGGGTTAAAATTTCTCTATTCCTTTTATTTTCATAGATTGGGCATTCAGCCACAAAGTTGTATTTTACAACTTGACACGCGCTCGACAAGGCACCGTCATTCACTCGCCTTAAAGGACACATGCAAAGAAAAATAACATTTTTTTTAAACAGCTTAGATGGAAAACGGATATCATAAAACGATTTTACAACGAAGAAAAACAATTTTTAGAGCTATATTTACGGCGTTATACGAATTTGTAGTTGGCGCCCGCGGGCGCCGCGGAAAAGTGCCCCTTATTTATCACGTGACGGGCCCATATTTGTCACGTGGTGCTCGCGCTCTTTCGGAAGTTTCCTATGGCCTCTAAAAGTAACTTATTCATCTTTGTTTGAAGTATAACAAAAAACTAAGATTAGTAAGTAACTTTTAGACCCCGAAGGAAACTCCTGAAAAAGCGCAAGCGGACGTGATCGACCCAGGGGGGTAAAGGTGGGTGAGGAGGAGTGGCAAATCCCGTGCGCCGACACCCGGGGTCCCGAGTGAAAGATCGCGAAAGAGAGCGACAAAACACGAGAGAAAGAAAGCAGTGTTGCCAGCTGAAGGACGACAGTCGCAATAGTAATTGCAATAGTAATTGCGAAGACTGAAAACTCTCAGCAACATAAACAGTGATAATTTAACGTTGTAAACTAAATTCTGAGCTATTCTAATGCTTATAAAAACCAATATACTCATTACGTTGCATTAACTTCTCTTCTGTCGAAATCTCGGAAATTTGGTGGTTGCGCGGTTTCGTATTCCTCGGCCGCGCCCACTCACGCCCCACCCGCGAAGTCGGTTATCTGGTTTAGTTTAGCGTTGACGCGAGTCCGTACATCTGCGCGCTATGCAAAAAGAAAGCTTCGAAAGGAACGCGAATACCTTTCCCTCGGTAAGTTCGTGGATTGTTGAAGTTTGTGAAATCGAATGCTGTCGACGAAACTTCGCAGAACAAATGGTATGGGACTCCCTTTCCGGAGGTGCGATCGGGGTTAGCGGGGCTTCGGTTGCCATGGTAACCGTGTGTGGGACCCCGAGGGTCTGCCTGCATGCTCCGCCGCTTGCGGCAGCCAGAATGCATGGGAAAATGGCGGACCTTTTCCTCTAGAGTTAGTATATGATCTCTATGGATCGACCTGTGCGCCGGTCAGATGACGGCGGCGGCGCCCCGAACCAGACGAATTTGTGCGGCGGCGGCGACGGCGGCGTGGAGAAACGCGTTGAAGCGGCGTTCGCACAACGCTCAGCGTGCGGCGGCGGCGTCGCTTTACGGCTCCGGCGACGCAGGGCGGCGGCGCGCGGGCCTACCACGTGACAAGTGGCGGCTCCGGCGGGCGCCAACTACAAATTCGTATAGCGCCGTAAATATAGCTCTAAAAATTTTTTTCTTCGTTGTAAAATCGTTTTATAATATCCTTTTTCTATCTAAGCTGTTTAAAAAAAATGTTTTTTTTCTTTGCATGTGTCCTTTAACCCCCATATTTGCAAGAACTAATCTGTACAAGAATTCTTTTTTTCCCAGAACCATTGAAGATTAGAATAAGTTACCAAACGAAGCCTTCGAAACTGAGATATCTTTTTTGTCGTATCTTTAATACTAGCACCGTCATCACATCACAACCTATTTTCGTTTGCTGCTGTTGTTTTTTTTGCTTTTTGAAATTTATGTTTTTTTTTCTCTAGGGGGCAGTCTGGTCCCTAACTGCATTTTTGTTTGTTTGTTTATGCGCACATTTGAAAACTTCTGTTATAAAGTGTTGTTTATGCTGTATGATAAACTGTATAACGCAGCATATGTACTATCGTGGACACTGTTAGCTATAACACGGCAGCGGCGGCCGTTTCATACCCCCAGCGCCCCATAGCAGGCGCCGTCCGAAACTCCGCGCATGCGCCGTGTGGTGGACTCGCTCTTCCCGTTTGCGAGCACACCCTCGCTTTGTCGTCTGCTAGGTGCAGAGCAGGCGATGCCACAGTGCTGCTCGTCTGGTACCCTCGCCCTAGCGAACTGGTCTCAAACTCATTGTAAACCGGTGATTTTTATTGGGGCAGATTGCAGAGTCATTGAGGCATTACCCCTGCCTACGCTTTTTTTTTCTCTTTTTTTCTTTTTCAGAAACAGGATTTCGCAATGCATCTTTAGCAATATGCGTTCGCAAACCAGCATGAGCGTAGCAGGTGTTATACAGAAATAGGCTGTTATACTCCGTTTCACCTTAAATCCGAGTGCAGCGTACGCTACGAAACGACAGAGCCAATCAAATAGCGGCAAAGGTGCAACGTCACAGAGTGCATCACCGGGGGACACAATAAGGTGCAAAAAGTGCGCTTTTGTCGCTGCTTGGCTGGCCCTATCGTCTCGTAGCGTCCGCTGCGCTTAGACCTAAAGTAAAACGCAGTATAACTGCAAGTTTGTCCCATAAAAAAATGTAGTCTACCGTGATATTACAATTAGTGGCGATGATTATTCTTAGCCAGCGGAGAAAGGGATCAACCGTGGACACCTCTTACGCGGTGGATCGCTGAACCGTGTTCGGGGAAAATTGGCAAGCGCTGTGGCGTCGTCTGCTCTGTGCCTAGCAGACGACAAAGCGAGGGTGTGCTCGCAGGCGCGAAGAGCGAGTCCGCCACACGGCGCATGTGCGGAGTTTCGGACGGCGCCTGCAATGAGGCGCTGGGAGCAGAGCCAGAGTAGAGTTCCCCGAAGGGGGAGCAGAGTTGCGCATTCGTTTTCCCCGCGCCGCCACGCCGCTATTCGCCGAGATCCATCACGTGAGGAGCAAAGCATCCGGCGCTGTGCAAGAAAGCCACCTTTACGGTCACTCCGCCGACGCTGCTCGCGCCCCGGCGTATGTTCCCCTGCTTTCGCCCTCCTTCTCCTCCTCTCGTGTTTTCCATCCGCGGCGGCGCGCGCGGCGCCGCTATTCGCCAAATTTAGTCACGTGAGGAGCAAAGCATCCAGAGTGTGCAGGAAAGCCGGCGCTACGGCCGCCCGCCGAGGCTGAATGCGCAACTCTGCTACCGTAGGTAGCTATATACAGGAACTCTAAGCCAGAGTAAGCCAGAGTAGAGTTCCTGTATATAGCCTATACAGGAACTCTAAGCCAGAGTATCGCGTTCCTTTTCCTTTCGCCGCCATCTCCGTATTGGCGGAGGAGTGGTCAAGTGGGCAGAACTGGATCCGACCTTCGTGAGAGAAAGCGGCCTTCCAGAGCGCCGCGTTTCGAGGGGAACATACTGTAAACGACTTAATTTTCGCGGGCTCAAATTTTCACGAATCCGGCCAAAGCTGAAAATTTGAAATTATTCGCGGGTTCTAATTTTCGAGAATCGAGTGTGGCTTCCGTAGCATTCAAATGTTGCCCGAATTGTTCGCGGGACATATTTTTCGCGAATTAGGCGATTCGCGAAATTCCCGAAAATTAGGTCTCCACGAAAATTTAGTCGTTTACAGTATTTTCCGCTTTGCTTTCGCAAAGTATAGATCCTAGACCAAAATCGAACGAACCGAAAGCTTCCTATGTCATTGAACATTATGTGTATCAACTGGGTACAGTACAATCCCGTTTTTTATAACGTGAGGTATGTGAAGCAGACGACACGGTCGACGATCACGTTGGTCGCGTCTGCGGCTCTCGCGGAGTGATACGCGATACCGATACGCGACCGGCACATCCGGCCATCTTGGCTAGGCTCCCGTTTGAAAGCAGGGGGCTCTACAGGGGGTGCGCTTTTTGCAATCGAGAGGGAAACAGGAAATGACGGGACAACGATCACGGCGCGTGCGCATCTCGTCGCCGCACGCCGCATTATTTTCCTTCCGCAGCGCGCCGCAGCACGCCGCACCACGCCGCCCCGCGTCTGCGCCTTCGTGCCCCTGCAAAAGCCGACCGTGTCTTCCCGCAGTGCTTGGCTCCAGAATGGCACCATTGCGGTACTCTGCTCCGCAAGCGGAGCATATACAGTTACTCTAGGGAAGGCTAGAGTTCCTGTATATAGCTATGCTTCCCCTTCGGGGGAGCATATAGAGGAACTCTAGGGAAGGCCACCGCTGCCGTGTTATAGCTAACAGTGTCTACGATAGTACGCGTTTGTGTTCATGTGTTTTGCCGTATGTATTACTATTATATTTATTATGTATGCTATCCCTCCTGCTTGGGCCCATGTGGGCCTGCAGTATATGTAAATAAAATAAAAAAAATAGAAGTAAATAAATAAATTTCTGAACTGGTATTACAATTAGTTTTTATCATTTATTGCTGCAAGTTAATTTTTTAACCTTGGCATTTTTTTTTTTAATTATGACTCCCGCACCATTCTACTTTGGGTTTACCAAACTCAATATCTAAACCTGAGCGTCATTTTTTGTGTTTTCCAGTCTCGTGGGTCTGGTCAAAATGAACACCCAGCTACCTAAGTGAGACACCTGACCGCCCCAAAAAAATATTTTATTTGCTTTGATTTTTTATGTATTTAATTCCTCAAGCTAGAATTTTGGAAACCCAAGTCTATCACGTCATCACGTTTTCCTGTAAATTCACAAAGAGCCAAACACATGCACGACAAGAGGGCCGGCCCGTCATATAAATCTGATCACATTGAAGTGTGTGTAATTGGCCTCCGAAATCCCCGCGGAGTGCTAACGGCGCACAGGGAATTTTATATTTTTAAACGCGTCGGTTGTTTTGTTGTGCATGTGTCTCGCCATTTGGCTGAGGACGATTTTCGCGTTTTGTTCTGACCACATTTGCTGGAGACATGAGCTCGGAGCGTAGGCAGCTGACCTCCTTGCACGAGAGCTTCCTTTGGAACGCGCAGCAGTGAGCGTTCCAAAGGAAGCTCTCGTGCAGAGAAAAACGAGCGAAGGACCAGGGATGTCAAATTCAGGATACAGAAAAATAACCCACTTTATCGAAGCGCCACCACGCACGATTTCTCGCCTTGATGTACAGGTCTGGAAGGTGATTCCACCGCCATCTGTTGGTTCAGAATCACACTAACCAAGGGTGGGATTGCACCTGTGGACTGTCAGCGTCATCTGCTACTGCACAGCCCTTTCGCTAGGCGAACATCGAAAAACACTTCCCTGTGGCCATACCAAAGTTTTTTCCCCGTGTGCCAAGCGAAAGGGCCGCGCACTAGCGAGCATGCATTAGCTTTGGCATCCATTGAACCTGTGCTGAGGATCCCGTGATTGCCAGCTATACATTTGCATGTTCCCTTCACGAGTGGACAGCATGCACTGGAAATCTGCACTTAAAAAAATATACTAAGATTCTTTTTTTTTTCTAGATCAGAGAGCACTCTGGTGCACATAACACCCAACTGCGAGTGGCTCAAACCAAGAAGGTACTCAATCACAGTGAATGTGCGGTGGAACTTCTGTTCGTACTTGAATGCAACTAAAACTGCCTCAGCAGGGGAGTCTGCCTGGACCTTCATGGTCTCAAGCTGAACATGGCTTGCCCCTTTCGTTGGCTTGGCCAGGTTGGCGGTGACGGCCACAGGATACACTGGATCGCAAGTCTGAAACCAAATACACAAAGAGGGAAGCACGTAAAAAATTGTAATGGATTTTATGGCTGGGGGGACATGAAAATAACACATTTTGAGCTAGCTGAGTGACCACGTGCTGTTTGTGATGCGCATGTATAAACAACTCAGACATTCATATTCGTAACTTCGAGGTAACGTCACGTTTGACCCAAAAACAACAAATAAACCTTTGATAAATTCTATTTTTTTCTTTTTTTTTTAGTTTATCATATTTGTTAAAAAAAAAACGTGAAAGCTAGACTTATACGTTTTGTGCAGTTGAGTTATACGGCCAGGGTAATTCGGTAAAATTTGTTAATGAACTTTTAAATTAGTGAAAATAGATACATGCTTCCAATTACAAATTTGCTGAGCGTCATCAAAACCACAAAAAAAAAAACTAGAAATACTCGGAGCGCGTGGGAAGCGTAGTAGTGCGCTCAAGGTACCACTCGTGCAGGCACAAGGTTAGGGCACAAGAGATAAAACAAATGCACGGTCGCGTTATCGCAGCGGTAGCCTGTTGCAGGAGTGGTAACTTAATACTGCGCTTCTCACGCGCTCAAAGTCTTTCTAAAAATTATTGATTTAGTGTTTTGCAAGACGCTCAGCAACTTTCTAATTGGAGCCATGTCTATCTTAACTAACTAAAAAGTTAATGAACTAATTTTACTTAATTAGCCGACTGATCGTTACGATTAGCTCCTTATACTATGTCCCCCTGGCAGTATAACTTACGTGCACAAATCGCACAAGTGTGTAGCTTTCACGGCTGGTGCCGCCTATCAACACTTGATCGGCTACTGCTCTGCGAAACGATAAAAATTTGTGAGATCCTAAGTGTGCGATTCAACGTCGCACGCGATGCTCAGCAGCACCAAAAATAGGGAACCCCTTCCCCCTCCCGCTCGAAACGTAGGCGACCCCCGATACACATGGCGTCATCACGCCCACCTCCGAAGCCGCCGCAGCCACAACTCCCCCTCCCCTCCTTCTCCTCCTCCATCCCCATACACCAATAAAGCTTCCGACTTCGCCACGGGAGAGAACGTATGTCAATGTTCTAAACATGAGCTTATGTAAGCGCGAGTCATTCTAGTTCTTGCTAGTTATGAACTTCAAGAGACCTTTCCGGAAATATGTGGTGCCCCCAGCGTCTTCTTTACGCATTGTGACGTTCAGCAGTACGGCACGTGAAATTATCCAAGCGAAAACGAAGTTGACGTTGGTTAAACAGTTCGTTTCATTGGTCATTGGTGACGTTGGTTAAACAGTTAAAGATTTCAGAACGCAGAGATTTCGGAAGGAAAACAAAACAGAGTATGTAATGGCCTTCTCTTCCGCACGCTTAATTTGTTTCGTGTGTTCCGAGTTTCGAATGATAATAAATAATGAATCGTGCCGCTACCAGAATATACGAAGCGTTCGATCCGGCACAAGCGTACATCCAAACAGCCCCACAATTCCACTCGTTGCAAGGTCTCCTGGGATTTTCCGGAAAGGTCTATTATCCAAATCGTGCGTGCATTCCCGTCTATTTTCATCGAATGCTCGACACCTTCAAAGTGCAAACATGTCCGCCACCCCTTTGTGGCGGGAAGTACTCCCGGGACGTCACAACCGTAACAAGCTATCACACGGGCAGAACATTTGCATACCTGCATACGGTACGCCGGACTTGGATTTTCGACAGAAGTCCATGCAGCGCTCTCGTCTCGGTGAAGTCGTAAGATGAGATTGAGCCGAACAAAGCAACGAAGAACGTTCCTGCGCTGGTACGCCAGTCCTTGGAACGATCGCATTCCACGAAGAAAGACCGCTATGACCAGCGGAGAGCGCCGGTGAGGACCGCGCTCGCCGCCGGGCGGGCGCCATCCACACATGTGCGAAGAATGACGAGCGTTTCACGTACGCGTCATACGAGGCGGCCAATTAGCGCCCTCGTTTGCCCCAATCCATGGCCAATCGCAGCGCTCAACAGGTGAGTTAAGTACAAGCATATTATTCCTTCTTTTTTTTTTTTTGTCGGTTTGTTTCGAAGCGCAGCTTTCTCTTCGGAAGGATCGCCAAAGCGGCGGGGCGAGACGGCGGGCTGACCGCGGGAATGGGGGAGGTGGGGGTAGGTGTCGCGGGAATGTCGCTCTCAGAGGCGCCTCGAGCGGGCGTCTGCCTAATTGGGGAGCCGGGACAACGGGACGCACTGGTTCCCATGGGTGGCTGGCGGATGTGGTTTCTAGAGTCGTAACCGGGCAAACATATCGGCTTTGCGTTCATTGTGTGAGCGGGCCGGTTTCGTGGGAGCACCCATCTTCACGGCACTTTCTTGTAATGTCTGTCGAAGAGAACGGGGTTTCGTTGTGTGTTTTAATTTGGGTATCCGTTTGAGAGCTAGAGCGTGTTGTTGTTCTGCTTGTGTGCTTTTAGGACTGACCGTCTGCCAGAAAGAAAATAGCGTGGGAATCTGGGCGATTGGTCCGGTCGATTGGGAGAGGGAATTTTACTCCGACTCTAAAGGTCTATTCACAAGATGCATCTTGTTGGCGAATCTTGTGTCGCGAAACTAGGTTTGGGGAAACAGATTCCCCGTCTGAACGCGACCCAAAAAGTGACGCGCCTCCGAAAAAAGTGGCGCGTGTTCCTCGCTTCTGGAGCAATTTTTCGCTGAAAACTCAACGAGGCCCGTCAATCACCCGAAGGAGAAACGCGGACGTTGCCAATGGCCGCTCGACTTTGCTATGACGCCTGACCTTCAAGGAGGACCGAGCTTTTGGAGGAGTCTGATCTTCGGCCGATTCCATATCCAAGCCAAAGCCGAAAAAAAAAAAAAAGCAAACATGGCGACCGACAAGCGGAGAAGCGGTGCGTACGGGCGATGAGTCTTGTTCCTGTTCGGTTGCAACTTGCAGGTGTGTGAACGGCGCCGTACGGGCTGTTGGCGCGGCGCAGATTCATCAACAGTCGCGACGAGTGCAAGCACCACATATTAACATGATGGCTGGGGATAACTTTCTTTATTAGTAGTGCAAAAATGTCCGAAATGCTTCGAGATCACCCGCCTGTTCTCTGACGTTCACGGTCTTTCCCGGGTTTGGCAGGACTAGTAAACCCAGTGAGCCGAATCTGACGGTGTTTATTGAGTGCTATTAATAAAAACAGACTGTCTCTTCACACTGTGCGTACTTCATATCACTTTGATGCGAAACGCTCGATATTCCTAGTTAGGAAAAGGGTCGTTGATGTTGATGATGTTCGGCCGCTTGCAACAAGGGGCCTGGTGGCGAACACGTTCCGAAGTGAAGTTCAGTCAGGTGGTATCAGACTTTAACTTAGATAGATTTATTTAACATAGTACGTTCACAGTGGTGGGCGCGACCAGACGTCGCCGCCCGGCACATTCCGTCCTCCAAACCCCCAACAAGGAACCCAACCACAACCCAGCTCGATCCGTCTCAAAAAGCCCCCTCTCATCCTTGGTCCCTCCGTTTTAGAGTCGGAGTCAGGTTCCCTCTCCCAATCGTCCGAAACAATCGCCCAGTTACCCACGCTATTTTCTTTCTGGTAGACGGTCGGTCCTAAAAGCACACAAGGGGAACAACATGCTGTCCCAAACGGATAACCAAAATAAAACACACAAAGACCCCACGCTTTCTTCGACAGACATTACAAGGCGCCGTGAAGATGAGCGCACCCACAAACCGGGCCCCGCTCACACGATGAAAGCAAAGCCAACATGTTCGGCACGGTTTACTACCCCAGAAGCCCCATCCGGCAGCCACCCGTGGGAGTGCGTCCCATTGTTCCGGCTCTCCAATTAGGCAGACGCCCGCTCGAGGCACCCCTGAAAGCGACATTCCCGCGACACTCCCCCATTCGTGGTCAGGCCGCCGTCTTCCCCCGCCGCCCGGGGTGATCCTTCCGATGACACAGCTGCGCTTTGACCCAAACCGACCAAAAAAATAATGAATAATATGCCTGTAGGCTGTACCTACCTAACTTTCCTGGTGCAGATGACAAGGTTTGGCGAAATTCTCGTGAGTCAATACGTCACAGGTTTCGCGCGTCAAACTCCACGTGTGAACAGGCCAATTTCGCGAAATCTCGGTTTCGCTATAGACTGTGGCGCGTTGAAAAGATGCATCGTGTGAATAAGCCTTTAAACGTAGGGGCCAAGGATGAGAAGGGGCTTTTTGGGATGGATCGAGCTGGGTAGCGGTTGGGTTCCTTGTAGGGGTTTTGGAGGACGGAAAGTGCCGGGCGGCGACTCCTGGTTGCGCCTACCACTGCCAACGTACTATGTTAAATAGATCTATTTAAGAGTCTAAAACCACCCGACGGAACTCTGCTTCGCAACGTGTTAGCCATCAGGCCCCTTGCATGCAAGTGGCCGAACATCATCTACATCAACGACAGTTTCGTAACTAGGTGCACCCTCTGGGAGGTAATATTTCGCTTGATGTTGCTGCTTCGCGGCGAGCTTTACTTTCTAACGCAAAGTTGCTTGAAGCTACGCTCTCGCCGCGGACCAATCAACCGCGTCCTTCATCACCTGACCCTGCTCTCCGCGCTAGAATGGGGGTGAGAGCGTGATCACGTGGTGAAGAATTGACGTATGACCGGCCCAACTCGCTCGTAGCTTCCACCGCAGTCTTAGCTTAGGGGTGGACGGACTGTAGATGAAAGTCAGTTTTGAAGAGGGCCTATTAGATCAATTTTTAGATGTTGCCATTTAATCAGCGCGTGATTGCGGAAAGACGAGTTCAATACTAAGAATACAATTTTTCACATTTAAAGTGGACGCCATGTAAAAAAAACTTCACGACGGCACTCTGTAATGAAAAACACTAAGACCGTTAAGTTGCTCCCGGCCTAAACGCTTAAAAAAGTAATATTAAATACTTCACACCGAGCCCAAGGGAAGTATAAATATAAAGCAGTTTAGAAACGTTTTATCTCAACAATAAACTCAAAGCTAATGACATTGAACAAATAGGTATGTTTAGTTAATAACCATAAGCGCCACATTTTCTAAACGTGTTATTCGTGTTGAAACTCAAATGCTAAAAAAACGATCAGCTTAAAGTTGCAAATAATGTAATTTTCACGATCAACTGTACTAAACGTTCCTGGATAAACAAGGTGAATACAACTCTGAACTTGAATCGGTAGCAACTTCTGACACAAACAGTTATGTGCAAAACAATTTACAAGGCAGGGGTACTAGATATAAGCAAAGCAACATTACTGTGATGAGTGAATTCCAGTTACTTAGGAAAGACACAAATAATGACTGCGATGGCACCTGCCGTGGTAATGCAGAAAACAATCAATAGAGCAATCCCACCTGCCTGCAGCGTGTTTAACTAACTGTTGTCACAGATAAGTTTCTCGGTAGGCGTCAGACTGACGGAATTGCTCAGACTCATCAGTAATGACACTACCAAAAGGCCACATCATTGCTGGAGGCATCACAGTGAAAGGATATCTGTTCACCAATCTGCTGCTAGCCAGATAACTCTTTGGATTGCAGACTTCCAACTTCAGCATTTCAGGTCTGGACAGCACATTGAGCATGGTCAAAACATTGCTCATGCTCAAGTGAGAAAGTGCATGATCTTTAGGCACAGCAGTGAGGGTCCCACATGTCTTCAGATTGTTCACCTTAGTCTGGTTGGTTTGCAGCCGTGGACACCACAACCTATAAGAAGCACTACTCATCTCAGACATTTCACCAACAGCCAAAGCACTCGGTATCACATCACTGGCTTGGGGAAGTGGAGGCTCTTTTGTGTGGGGTGGCTCGGGTTGTACATCGGCATCCCTAGTTGGCTTCAGGATCTCGCACATCACTGAGTAATCATAGGACACTGGAGTTTTCAAGCTGCTCCTGGTGTCCCAGGAACCTCAATGACCAGACAAGGCTTCATGATTTCAGGCACCAGCCAGTTGCTTTGCAGATATTTAGAGTTCATGGTGTCGAGTGTATTCGATGTCTCTAAGGGGCCAACAATCATATCTGGCATTATGTCCTTCTGTGTCGTTTGGTAAACTCGTGATGGCACACATCCTGTGAGGTTGGGTGACATATCGAAGGGAACACTGATCCTCATCAAGTTTAACATATGCTCACTTGGTGGCAGTGGATATCCTGTAGTGATGAGGGGCTTCGGTGCTTCAGGCACACCAATGATCACACTGAGCTCTGAACGTTTCGGCATTGTCTTATCATTTCGTGGCTGCATTGGAGGGTGCTTCAGGTGGCCCGGACACAGAATTGGCCTCCACCTAGTTGCCTTGTGGCAGTAAAGGTCTTGTGTTGTCGGACGTCTCGAGTGTCCCAGATGCCTCGATGACATTACTAGACTTACTAGTCTGTTTGCTTTGTAGTAGTTGAAATTCTGTGGTGCTTAATGTGCTAGACGCTTTGGAAAGAGCCATGGCTTCACAGGTGCTTCTGACCCTCAGTATAACATGATTGCTTTGTGCCTGTAGTGGATCTGCCATACAAGCAGCATCAGGTGACTCAGGCAGATCTATGACTGCAGAAGGTTTCAAGACCTTTGGCATAACCACCTCGTTTGGTGGCAGTGGAGCTTCTGTACTGCATGCCGCCCCAAGTGTCTGAAAAGTATTGACCGTCACAACAGCCTCCTTGACTTCTTGCACTACCTGGTCAGTTTCGGATGGTAGACAGATTATGGAGCAAGGTTCCTTGGATCTCTGAGAAATTCCAAGAGTCACAATGGGCTTCCCCATGTTTAGTGTCGCTTGGTTGACTTGAGGAAACAGAGCCCACGAGTTGTGAGCACTCGGATACTCAGGCCCATCATAAACTTCCAGGCTTGATCTTCGTTTCCCTAGAGTACTGGTGCATATTTTCACTGAATCCTGCACGTTCAGAGCTGAGGTCACGTCTGGTAGCTTTGACATAGTAGCCATGATGATCTTCGGCTCACCTTGTTTTGAAGGTTCTGGTAATGTGTCAGAGTCAGAGGTAGCACGACTCAGTAAAATAGGCTCTGATTCTGTCACATGCGCAATGCCTGAGGGTGCCTTGGGCTTGTTAGAGAGCTCGTCGATAACGACACTTGATTTAGTGACTCCTCGAGGCACCGAATAAGTAGTCTGCGAGAGGGAAGGGTGCATACTGGAAGATGTAACGGGCAAAGCATCATTGAGACCAATGATTACGTTGGGCTGCATGGTCTTTTGCGCCAAGTGGATAAAATGTATCGGTGGAACCTCCGAGCTGTAAGATGCATTTGAGACCTCGGGCATCTCTGGATCATTGGTTGTAGTCTTGGCAGCATTTGGCGGCGACGCTTTCGATGGGGTCCCTGGTGCGGCACCTACGAGTGACGTGGTCATCAGCTGTGTTCGTGACCCCCCTTCGATCCAAGGCATTGCTGAAACAAACTTGAGCTTCTTACCTTCTGTTTCAGAAACAAGCTTGAAGTTACAAAACGGCCAGATGAGCACTTCGGAATGGTGCCCGTAGTACGAGTACGAATTGATATTTCTCACGAGTTCTGCCGGCACGCCGTCGAGTGTCAGGACATGACCCCAAGGACCACCGAACCTGGATGCAACGTATTTACACTCGCTCGCCGAGACGAATTGCCCAAAAGTAACCGAGCCGTCCAGGTTGCTGTGGAATGTCTTTACTCCACGAAACAGACTCTCTGCTGAATACGGCGGCAGTTTGTCGAATGCCCTGATAAGGAAGAACCAGAGGCTCTTGAACGGGAAGGCCTCCCAACTCGATTTTGTAGCTCGAGCTTCGCGACATAAGGCATTGAAACGTTTACATACGTTGGGCCTCTCGAGACTGTAAGAGATGATCGCCAGGTAACATTCTTCCTCCATCACGTCTCCCCCGAACACACGTCTGCTCGGGTACAGCGGTCGAGCCGTTTCCCATGCTTCCCGAAACGAAGAGTCCCTTGAAAGTTCCGTCGCAAGGATACTTCTGGCTCGGTCGAAAGCTCAGTCGCCTCGCTTCTTCCATGTAGAAGCGTATTCCTTCAAGGGCACCGTCCGCAGTAACGCGAACCGACATGTTTGGTTCGCGTTTCGGAGAACCTGCACTTACAGTCGTTCCGATCCGCGTGCAATCGAAACCGCACCCCGACTAACCTGCCAACAATGCCGCGCATAGTTTCGATTTGAATCCAACCGGGGACCCAGAGTGCGCGCCAGCGCGTCTCTGAGTCCGTTTCACCTTGCGTCGGACAGCGGCGGACGCTACTCAACCATTCCAGGGACGCGAACAGATCTGGCAACGCACGTCGTCGCGCCTGTCCCGGAGGTCACGTGACATTCACACTGCATTGGATTGGTTTCGATGGCTCGTTGGGTCCACTGCGGTCCATCGTAAGGTAAAACGAAGTATAGTGGTGAGGAGGTTTCAACAGAGAAGAGGTGGAAGGGCAAAGAGCAGCAACACACACACACACAAGAACCAGAGAGCAAGCAAACTCCGAAGAGAGGAGACAGAAGAGAACGAAAGACAATAAGAAGGGGATGTCGACCTCTCTCTCAACACGAAACTGTACCAACTGTACGCTCCAGCTAGAAAAACGACCCCGGTCTTCTCCTCCCGCTCCCACCGTGTCGCGCGTCGCGCCGTCGCGCCCGTCGCGAAGGCCGGAGCCACATCGTAGTGCCGTATTTAAAGTGTGACTATGGTTACAAAATGTGATTTTAAACTCACCCGTTTGTATAATATAACGTTTTATAAGTGAAGCAATATATAATGTTGCAAAAAGAAAGTAAGCAGGAGAGCTGTTTAGGACACATCATAACCTAAACCCTGAGACAAGTAACGTGTTCAAGTGTCATTCGTGTGTCAGGGTTACAGCATCATGATTAATATTTGTGAGGTTGGGAGTTTCATGCTTATATATTATTCCTACAATGAAAGAAACGAAACCACGAAACTGCAGTCAATAAGCAGAGGCCGACTGTCGTCACATGCATGGCCGGTGACGGCCGCCGTAGTTTTGGAAGGTTCGGCTCGGGATATTCAATCGTTCCCTTTTGCGTGTCCTTTCGTGTGTTTGTGAGATTCGAGTGTCTACAAAGAACGCCGAGACGCTGCAGAAAAAAGGGGTATGCATAAAACTCACCGGCTAGCACAAGCACGATGACGGTTATGTAACGCACGGTCGGCTTCCGAGAGGTTTTCATGAGCCAGTAGCTCGACGAAGCTACGGGCTCATGAAGGGTTTGCTGTTATCCTGTTGATGTTTCTGTTGCGGTGCGATATAGCCATGTGGCTGAAAATATGTTTTTTCGAAAGATAAATTAAACAAAATTATAAGCTTTAATATGTGTGTGAACATGCGGCGTGAATAATTGATGAGAAAAAAAAAAAAAATACACACGGAATACGGAGAGCTCTACGCCGAAAGGGGCCGGACGGCGTCTTACGTGCAGCGAAATCGTTTTTTTGCTAGCGTTGCAGAGGCTGACGGCAGCGTGCTGAAGACACGTTTTCTACTCGTTCGTTGTCATTCGCCAAAGACTTTTTTTTCTTTTAGATCTGTGTAAGCGGTGAGATTTGCCGTTGAAAACACATGAAAAGTTTTACGAAAGCGCAGTGCCGCAGAAAAGAAAGGCACAACTCATCGAAAGCAAGTTTCGCCGGTCACGTGTCGTGATCAAAGCTTCTTTCGCAGGCCGAAGTGCTGAGCCTCTGTGCCTTGGCAAGCTTGAATACCGATCGAGAATCGACACCATGTGAATGTGCTTTGCGAGTGCATTGCGCGTGAAGCCGTATGTGCCTCTGGAGCAGTGTTTTACTTTACTCTGACGACTGTATTTGTAACTTGCGGCACTCGCGATCCAGAAACGAGCTTGATCCAGCGTTCAGTGGCGACGGAAGAGGGGGAGGGGGCGAAGGAAGGGGGTGGGGGGGGGGGGGGTGCACAGCTCAGCATGCGATCTTCACAGCTCCGTCTGAAGCTATTTTCTACCTACAACCGTGACTCGTGCATAATATGACGCTAGTCATTACAGGCTAGCATCTAAAGGCTGAACTCAGTGAAGCTAAGATTAACAGAAAAAATCGCGCTCCAAGGATCTATAACAACACGCCGCTGCGCATTCGTCGGAAACCAAATTCCATGCGAAAAACCTGCCAAAAAGGCGTCAGTTGCGTGAGCGACTTCATCTGCACACATATGGCGCACTTGCAAACACTGATAACTCAAGTGCAAACCAACGCATAACAACATCAGCAAATAGGGTGTACACAAAATCGCGTTTGAATGGTTCGAACGTGCATGGTACCAACTTCGGACCCAGACGGAAATAGGGGTCATTCTTTTTACTATATGTTGTTCGTGCCTCGCGGCGGCCGTTGGCCCCTGCCGGTAGTAGCGGACGTCGGGCGAACAAAATCTAGCTCGCATAGATCGGCGGCGAACAGCCCGTGGCCCTCACCCCGAGCGTCCGACCTGCATGCGCAGCTGCGAGCATGCAACTCGTTTATCCCGGAAAAATTATGCACCATCTCTGAGGAAAAGGCTACATATAATACCCCTGTCAGACGGCGTTCTAAAGATCCTTTTCACTAAGCTCCTTTAAAAAAATCGGCCAATCAGCTCGCGTTGTGGAGTGCGCACGTGCTCTGTGGTGCGCGCACGTGCTCTACGGCGTGCGCTGGTTCGCCGATTTTATAAAGGAGCTTAGTGAAAAGGACCTTTAAAACGCCGTCTGACAGGGGTATTAATCTCGGGCGAATCCCCCTTAAAGTAAACATGAACAACATGAGCGAGCGAAGGTCACGCCTTCGAAGCGGGACGCTATGCACAAGTGTTCGGCTACACCGTTCACGTTCGCCCCCATCTGGGTTCCCTGCAACTCTGCTTCTCGATAAACCATGAGCCGCGCGGCGGTGCTGCGGAGACGGCCGGCGGATCCACTGAAAGACAATCGCGAACCCGTGGAGAAAAAGCTAACTAATGTGCAGGGAACTTAAACACGCGCGGGAGCATGACGTCGCTACGTTGTTCTCTCAGAAGACGTTCGTCTCTTGTTTTTCGGTCCTAGGTTTTTGACCTAGTGAAACTCGCCAAAAACCTTTTCTGGGTAAAAGAAGAACGGTTAAGTACGTTTCAAATACAATAGCAGGATGCGCATCGGATATCAAAACACTGCGTTGGGATCGCGGGCATGGGCGTACTAACCGGGGGGGGGGGGGGGGGGCAAGGCATGTGTCCCCCCCCCCCCCCCCTGAAACAGCCGCCACTGGGCAGGGCAAACACTGGCCGGCGGCGCCCAAGGGACACCAAGGGCACCACCCCCAGGCCCTGGGAGGGGGGGGGGGCTGGTTTGCCCCCCCCCCCCCCCCCCCCCCACTCAAGAACAAGTTGGTACGCCACTGATCGTGGGCGTTCGTTCGGCGCACCGCGGCGGTGGAGCTGACTTTTGAACCGCCCCGAGAATCGGGTGACGCAAGCAAGGAAGCTGACTTGTACGTAACAAATACTCTACTCAAGTTACTGTATCTTAAATACTTTTGTGAGTAACTTGGTATCTTGCAAATACTTTCGAACTTCAGTATTTAGTACTCTAACTTAAATACTTTTTTTCAAGTAACTTGTACTCATTTTAAAGTTACTTTTAAGTTACTTTCTATTTTTTTTATTTTCTTTAGAGGCGGGAAGCTTGGAAAATATTGAACTCCAGTTATTTTGGCTAGGCGCCCTGCCATTGCAGATACATTTCGTGCCAGGTAATACAGTGCACTTCCGTGCTTCTGCTGAAAGAGGTGACATGGAGAAGCAGGTGTCGCAGCCTCAAGCCGAGCGGACGCGTGTCGTGTCTTCTAACTGAGCAAAACGTCAAAGCACATTTTCTTACAATTTGTTTGCGGCCAAGCCCAAGAGCAACAGAGATTCCGAAGCAGAAGGGCATGCGGGTGAAAGCATAAGATCTGTACAAGGCTACAATCCAGAGGGAGGGCACTTGTGTCGGAGAGAGTGTGGGTTCTACAAGTGTCTGGTAAGAGTCGACAGTAAACCGGAGTTTATTTTTTTTATGTTATGGAGTGAAAGCATATAAAAGAAAGCCTTCCAGCTTCAGAGATGCCTTTGCACCCGCACGCAGTCGCACACACCGCTCGTTCGTTTCACTAGGCTCTCTTCGCACACAAGACTCGTAAGACGCGACTACACGGCTCCAATCCGGCGGCCCATCGCTCGCGGCGTACGCAGCATTGTCTTCGGTAGCACTAATGACCGCCGGCGCTCACCACGGTGGCGCCCGTTCTCCCCTGGCCTGGACTCCCTGACCTCCGACTGCACGGCACCGCCAGTGCACTGCCCGGGGGAAGCGGAAACGTGCACCCGACACAAGGGGAGCGTCGGAGACGAGCCTCTGTGTGAAAACTCCCTCCGCAGGCGAACGGGCCCCGCGCTGCCCTCGCCTACGTCCTCGCCATAGCAAGGGTCAGGCACGTAGCCAGGATTTTGTTTCGGGGGGGGGGGGGGGGGGGGCGCCCATGACAAAATGCTGTATGAGAGGGAAGGGGGAGAGGAGGTTCCAGCAAAATGGAAGATTTCGGGGAAGGGGGGGGGGGGGGGGGGCCCGGGCCCCATGGGCCTCCCCCGTGGATACGTGCCTGGCAAGGCTATAAAAGAAAAAAAAAGTTGTTTACAAAATTTGGTACCAGAGGAAAGGGTCTCCTTCACTGACGCAGAGATGTGATGTAGTCAACGTCAACGTAGTCATCAAGGTCGCAGTTGTCTTTTTGCTTTTAACGGATGAAGCAGTTTAGACAGTTTAAAAGTCAGACGACCCCGGCACTCCGGGAGAACTGCAGTTTCCTTTCTTCGAGCGTGTTGCTGTTACGTGTCTGGCATCAGTCCGGGGCTGCCGGGGTTTCGGAACCTGCAGCACCAACTTCAAAGAAGAAATGGACAGCAAGAGTGAAGGTGCGACGTCCGTACTGCCCTGGTCACATTTACGGAATTTTTTTGAATGTGTTGATGAAACCGAGAAGAACTTTCGAGTGCTGTGTAAGCTCTGTCTTCCGAAGACAAAGATCATGTCGGTCGGAAAAAGTTCCAATTCAAATTTGAGGAAGCACGGGAAGATGAGTTCATAAGTAAGCAATCATACCTCAGTAACGATTTCAGTATAATACCTCTCATGATGTCTTTGGAATTACATTATTGTTCTCACGTATTACTTTTTCCCCGATATTTGTTTTGCAAACGCCTTGCTTTGTTCTATGCAAGTCACTTAACTATAGCTTATCATGCAAAGACGTAACTAATAAAATTAAAGATAGTTACTACAGCTTTCTAAAAGTTCATTAGAATGTAAATTTATATTACAGTCCATACATCCCGATCACGTATGCCAGCTGGATAGCCAAACGGCGGGACCAAGTAAGCGTAATCGAAGCAATGACGCAAGTTCACGCTCCAAAGATGAGCCCAACCTCAAGCAGACGAAGATGGATTCCTTTGGCGCCGAAAGGCCTCTCACTCAAAGGCGCTACGAGGAACTTATCGAGAATTTCGTAATTGGTTCAGTGCAATCGTTTTCAGTGGCTGAACAAGATGACTTCCTTGAAATGCTCAAATGCTTAGCTCCAAGCAGAACGCCTCTCACCAGAAAAATGCTCGTAGTGCGACTGGATGCTCGGTACACCAAAACAAATGAAAAGCTGCTAAAAGAGCTCAGCAAAGCAAAGTTCATGGCAGCCACCGCAGATTGCTGGAAGACTTTCAACCGGTAACAGTTATGCTGCTGCTTTCGTAGCATAAATACTTTCATGACAAAACATGTATTTCCCTAGTGCCTTCCTGGGAGTGACCGCGCTCTGGTTGGACGCCGAAACGCTGGAGCGGAAGGTTGCAGCTTTGTGCTGGCGCCGCGTGAGAGGCAGTATAACGCACAGTGCGATAGCCGAGGAGCTTGAGAACGTCTTTCTGGAGTTCAGAATCCAGAACAAGGTTACCAGAGTCGTGACAGATAACGGCTCGAACTTCGTAAAGGCCTTCCGGTTAGTGTCCTCAACTACGTTGACCACTTTTTAAATGCATGCGAAAGCGTTATGTTAGACATCTCATGAGCGACGCTTCTAACTTGGGGCAGGATACGTTTCGTTTAGGATCTTTGGCGAGAAGGACAACAATTGCGAGGATACGCAGCCGGCTGATTTATCCTCTGTGCTCGAAGAAGGAGAGCCGTTCCGTCTTCCTCCTCACCAAAGATGCGCAGCTCACACTATAAATCTGGTAGCCACCACTGACGCGAGAAGGGCTGAGGACGACGCAACACACTTGTGGCTCAGCAAGTCGGTGTTCGGCAAGTGCCAGGCTCTGTGGGCACGACAGAATCAGTCAACTCTCCCAGCGGACGAGATTCACGACGTCTGTGGAAGGTAATTTTTAACAAAAAATATATTGCTCTGCCGATTCATCACGGCACTTAGTTCCGGAATTTTCTTTTCTTTTCTATTTACTGGTGAACATAATTATACACGAATTTTGGCTGTTTAGGTACCTGGTTGTCCCAAACGCCACACGATGGAATTCCCAATTTAACGCCGTGCAGTGCATTAAAGGGCTGCTAGAAGACAAATTTGACAGCTTGGAAGATTATTGCCAGAGACAAAAACTTCCAGTCATGCGGCGCACCGGGGATATGCAGTTCGTCATGGAATACTGCGAGGTGGGAGGCACTGTGCACTTGGTTCTGTTGGCAGCACCAATAGTTGATTTTTTTTTTTATATTCTGGTATACACATCACTCTTTCTTTTTAGGTGATGAAACCACTTGCAAAGGCCCTGGATATCATCCAGGCTGACAAGAAAATGTTCCTGGGATATTTGCTCCCCACCATCACAGCGCTGAAACGCAAGCTCGCGTCCTTATCTGCAATCCAACTCTGTGAGCCGCTTAGACTTGCTGTGATTGCTGGCCTTGAGAAAAGGTAAAGTTCCGTTTTATTATCCGTCATTATTAAACTTACGATCTCCAACGAAAACCCAACGGATAAGCTGACAGACGCATGCGTAGCGCAGCAGAGCTACAGCGCATGCTCCGAAGGCTCTTTACAGCCCAGCAGACAAAGATAGAAGCGCGCAGAAGGTGATTTTTGCAAAGGCTATATACACGAACTCAACTCTGTTTAGTCTGGGCGCGGTGGTGGCGCGCCGCGCGTCGAGCGCACTTTCCGTCTGGGGCTAAGTCCCCATGTGGGACGTGCATTCCTGCGTTGTGTTGAAGGAAACCAGACAAAAACCTGCCTTCAAAACGCCGCGACTGGGGCTGCAATAAAAGAGTCGAGAAAGGTTTAAAGGTCAGTTTTCATGCGCTCGGTTCGTCCGAGAACGTGGATATGCGTCGTGAAGAGGGAAAACCAGACGCCGTCGGACCACGATTGCTTGGGCAGGAAGGAATTTGGGTTGAATTCACGGATACTTCTGGTCACCAGATTTATTCGTTTTGTTCCAACACGAACGCGGGAAAACCGTCAAGTTGTACGGACCACCTGCGGACTAGTTCAGTGCGTCTTCAAGTTCAAACGGCCGCGTGATCGTTCGAACCCGTTGGCTCTTTCAAACGTTTCTGCTTGTCGTGTGCTCTTTTAGACGACACTGGCCCGTAGACCAAATGTTGGCCCGGTACTTGCGATAAGAACTAAGTGCAGGCCTCAAGAGACTTAAGTTTTGAGGTTGGTAAGCAGGCTGGATGTAAACAGTAGACGCGAGGAGATGTTGATCATTGTTATCAGTGGCCATCACCGACTTGTGATGCCTGATTCACTTGGTCCGATTCTGCTTGCGATTTTCAGCATCGACGTCGAGTATCTCAGCTACAGTTCACGCTTTTGCAGTCCGAGTTACGTTGGGAGTGGAAATTGCGAGCGGAGTCTCATGATGCCAGTCAAGCTTTAGCGTCCATTCTGCGGCGTCCACGCGGAATGAATCGCCGCATGTCACATTATTCACGCAAAGTTTTTCGGTGTAACGAGACTCGGTAATTTCGCTGAGGCCGCTCAAAAAGTCAGACGTTGCCAGGAAGACGTAGAATTAACAAATCCAACGCGAAAAGAGCACGGGGACTCACACCGACGCCGACAACATCGCATTTGAGTGTTTTTTTTTATGAGCGACGACGAGCTTCTTGCCCACACTTCATCGCGCATGCGCGGCGCCGGTGGCGTCCGCCAGGGGCACTCCGGCTTGTTTGTAAACAAGAAAAAAAAAAAAAGCGCCATATGTCGTACGCAACGGCAACCAGCGCTAGCCGCCATGCTGCAGGGTAGTGGTGCGTCGTTGCATACGCGACTAGGGTGACCAGACGTCCTGCTTTGGCCGGGACAGTCCCGTTTTTAAGGTCCGTTTCTGCCGTCCCGTCTTATTGTCCCAATAAAGAATCATGTTCCGTTTTCGGGACATTTTTTTTTTTTAATTTTTTTTTCTTTATATAAGTGCGCAGACTTTAACAATCTAGTCTTGCAGGATAAAGTCCTGCTTAGAAAACTTCAGTCGTCGGCAAAATACGTCCACACCAACGAAGGATGCAAAGCAGTGTGACTGTTCCCTAGACCCTTGGGCTTAGTGCAATATGGTAACGTTATGAAATGAGAGCAGTTATTTCATTACATTTTTTCTCACAATCTCAATCTTTAACCCCTATCAGATGCTTTTGAGAAATCGATGAATATGGCGTCATTTTGGAGTTCGTTATCTAGGTTAGAAAAGAGGTCATGTGTTAATTGTAACACCTGGGTTTCACAGGAAAACGTTTTGCGGAACTCATGCTGGTTCGAACATAGCAAGTTATTAGGTTCCATGTAGTTAATCGCGTTTGAATATATGATTTGCTCGAGAAGCTTGCAAGGAACACTGGTGATTGATATGGGGCTATAAGTGGCTCTTTGGTTACGGTCCCCCGTTTTGTGAATGGGCAGTATTTTTCCTACTTTCCAGTTATCCGGTAGCCTCCCCTAACTTAATGATTGACTAAATATTTTGCAAAAGCAATGAGCCACTGGTTGCTTTGTATTTTTTCAAAATATTTGAGTTTATCAAATCATGACCAGCGCTAGAAAAAAATTTTAAATTTTCAATTGCTTTCACAATGCCGGGATATGAAATATCGATCGGGTTCATTGGCGCATGGTCTCACGTGTTCAGGTTAGGTGTGGTATCAAGATCCTCTCTTGTGAATACTGAATTAAAAAGTGGGTTAAGGTTTTGTGCGCTTTCTTCATCTAATTTCGCACCGTCGTCATCAACGAACACCAATGTGTTCACACGTGTCGGGTTTATAATTTTCCAAATTTTTGTTGGGATTGTTTGTAAGAATATTTTTCAAGTCGTGTTCGAAAAACTTTAATTTTGTTTGCGCGACGGCATTTTGATATACCTTTGCATGGCTTGCATATTTATACCAAAGGCTGCTATTCGAAGGCGATAATTTTGCTTTCTTAAATAGTAGTTTTTTCTTGCTGTTCATACGACTAAAGCCTGGTTCAGACAGTTGCGTTTAGGCCGGTTCAGACACTTGCGTTTGAGTGCGTTTGACTGCGTTGCGGCGAGAACCGAAAGCGAGTCACCGGCACATCTGGGCTTCGTATGAAGCGTGGAATCCAATTCAAGGAATCTTCTTGGCACGCGATATAAGCAGCAGGGATGCCTTGGTTTCTCGCTGCCGCAACGCAGTCAAACGCAGTCAAACGCAACTGTGTGAACCGGGCTTTTGACTGCGTTTGACTGCGTTGCGGCTGCGAGAAACTAGGACATCTCTGCTGCTTCTATCGCGTGCCAAGATGATTCTTTGAATTGGATTCCACGCTTCATACGAAGCACAGATGTGCCGGTGAATCGCTTTTGGTTCTCGACCCAATGCAGTCAAACGCAGTCAAACGCAAGTGTCTGAACCGGCCTTAACAGACCGATCTCACCAGCCAGTTTGACTACGCTACCGCTGCCGCAATGCATTGAGGGATCTTTGTTTTAGATGCGGAGCATCTCTTGCTCGGGTCTATGTCCCGCGGCGTCGGCGTTGTAGTCGGCACTCGAACTACGCACGCGCAACGCTCCTCCTTCCCTCTCTCCAACAGCTGCGCGTTACTCTCTCCGCTCTCTCTCTCTACCAGCTGCGTGCATTGCGCGTGCGTTCCATTCTCCTCACACCGCGCGCGCACGCGCAACTCTCCTCCTCTAGTCTCCTCTCCTTCAAGTGTGAAAAAATAAAAAAATAAACGGCGAGCGGCGAGCGTTCCAAGTTTCTCTGCCGCGAGCCGCGACGAAGGCTCGCGTAGGGGGTAACGCTAGGGCAGTCGGTGGCGCCATCTCTCGACGTCAGCACGCAACTGACTCTTTCCTCGGAACCAACACGATGCTCCGCATCACCCCATGGTTCCCCTCGGGAAGATGGTGTAATTTTTTTTTCTGCACGTGCGACAAACTCGCAAGAGCTCTGCGCGTGTAGAACACGAGATGGCACGAGCCGCCTCGTGCACCGCAGCCTGCTTCCTGTAAACTAAAGTTATGACGGCGTCACGCATGCGCTGAACGCTTGGTGAGATCGGTCTATTGCATTCGCGAACCATAGATTCACGTTATCTGATCGAATTCTTACTCGTAGTACGTAGAAATTTTCAAAGTGAAGACATTGTATTTTTAAAGCGGCCCCAGTTCTCATTAATTGAATACTGGTCAAAGGTAGAGATAAACGAACAGTAAAACGATTCTAAGCCTTCGTTTATTGCCTGATAGTTTGCTTTGTTATATAATCCATGATGTATGTATGCATGCAGATTTTCGGGATGTTCCAGAGAAACATGTATCACTCAGGCCCGGAAGGTATGAGATGCTGTTGATGTTGCTGGGATGAGACGATAAGCATAGATCATGGGTGCTGCAAGAAGAACCTAAAATCCTGGTTGGCTGATTTATCATTTGAACTAAGTTGAACGCTAAACGTGTGTCAATGAATGCACGTGACGTAGCACATCGAGACGACAAAGAAAGCCAGTCAATATGTGGATAATTGAAATCACCAACAAGTGTCATACTAGCTCTTGGAAACGTTTTGGAAAGGAAAAGAAGTGCGTCATGAAGTTCCGTAACAAAATCATGCAAATAATCTGACGGTCCATAGCAAACTCCTATAGCAAGGCCTGAGGAAATCGTGATGATGCAATCACCCAAACCATTTCCAACGATGACGGTACTGCTACTCGATTAGAAGATACTGTGTTTTTGGCGGCGATAAGAACGCCACCACCCCTTCTTATTCGAGATAAGTTTCTACTTGATACGTCGAGTCCCTGATTTTTGTAGGCGATTTTAGTGCAAAAACTTTATTTTGAAACACCCTGTAAAGCAACTTAATTTTTACTTGTTTTTGTATTATTTATTGTATACGATCTTTGTCGTACATAAAATCCGTGATGGCCGTGTACTAACGATGGCTCGTGTGGGTCTACGTATCTGAAGACGAACCCCTCAACGAGGAAATTGTAGCTTCTGTCGAAGGAGCACTCCGACTCCGATCGGCTCTTCTAAAAGCGATGTACTTCGTCACATTTAACGGTTGGGAGTTGGGAAATGTTGTTTGCCCAACCCGTGATAGGGAGAATGCTACCTGCAGCTATACAGAGGTGAAGGGATTGAGGAAACGGAAGAACGCCAGGGTGTAAACAACTGTACCGGCAGCAACGGAGCCCTTAACCATGGCATCGGCCGCCCAATGTTGTTGGACTCAACCAACGAATTTTCGCTGTTGCCGGATTTTTTTTTAAAGTGGTCCATTACGCACAAGCTGAACCTGAGTTATATATTTATTAGAATAAATAATTTCAACTTTAAAATGTCACGGGACAAATGTAACTGCGTACTGCTTTCCTATTTTCGTTACTTTCATAACTTTCGTTCGCTGTTGTCCTAGCGATGCGCGCCCACATTATAGCAGACATGTACAAATTACTAAAAAAAGGTAGTCAATAAGTTAAGTTACTGAGCACCAACGCCAAAAGTAATTTTAGTAGATTAGAAATTACGAATTTATAATAGTAATTGAGTAAACTACTAACTATTGCAAGAAAGTAGCGAGCCTACTTTTGAAGTTACTTTCGAAGCTACTTTTTATATTTTTGTGGTAGCAAAATGAACAGCAGTTTTGATCCGTGAGAAGCCCTGCGAGCCTAAAGTAAATGCAGTCATTTTATAGCTTGCGTTTTCACCAAAATAATTTATTCGCTCGCAGAAGCAATTGACTTTCAAAGTTCTTATCGGAGAGTTTTCCCCTTTTCCTCCTAAAGACGTCCCCAGCCAAGCTAAAAAGACGTTCCACCGTGGCGCTGGATGGAACGGCAGCGTTGAACTTCAGAAACAGGCTCTGCAGGGTCGGGTAAGCGAGTGTCGGCATCTTTGGTGTCCATGACGAAACATGTGAGGTTCAGAGGGGGGGGGGGGGGGGGGGGTGTTGTGATGTGGGGGAGGGCAGTGAATTAGCTTTGCCAAAAGTGCAAGCATTGTTCCGCCCTGGGATAGAAGGAGGGGAAAAAGATGGGGCATAGGTGAGGGGGGGGGGGGGAGCCAAAAGAAGCCAGCAGCATTCATGTCTCAGTAAGCCAGTTAGCGAGGCCGGGCTGGGCTGGTGGCACTTAGCGGAAGAGCAGAAGGGGCGTCATAGGTGCTTTGCTAGGCCGGTCTCTCGTAGGAAACCCAGTGGGAGGGACTGTATGATCCGTCTTCTATGCCTGGGACCTTCAGGGAAAACTACGTCCGATGCTGTCGTTGGTCGAATGTGTTGTGAAGACAGGGCGGAGAGAAACGTCCTCCGAGCTTCCTCATGAAGAGGGCAACCCCAGACTATATGAGCCTCGTCCTCGGTGACCGCACACCGCTGACAGAGCGGAGTGTCTCTGCATCCAAACCGGTGGAATAGCCTCCCTGTGTATGCGCTCCCTGTTCTAAGACGGAAGAGCAGCGTCGCGTCGGACCGTTTTAACTCCTGGGTCAGGCAAGGTGGCCGCTTTGAGCTGCCCCAGGGGGAAAGGTCCGAGAAGAAAGCCTGGATGGCTTGCTGGTAGCGTCTGGGATCAGTAGGCGCCCTTAGCATAGGAGAGAGGTCGTGGGCACGTGAGGCTATGCGGTCCACGATCTTGTTTCCGCGGAGGCTCACATGGGACGGGATCCACTGGGGCGAGATGGAGTGTCCATGTTCTTCAAGCTGGCGGGCTACCGTCTCACCTCGTTGGCAGTGGGGCATGGGCCAGGCTTGCGTATGCGCTGAATTCCTCCACGGGAGTTCGTGAAGACAACGATTAGTTGTGGAGGCAATGACTTCGTCGCAGCCAGGGCTTCCGTGATCGCCAGCAGTTCGGCTGTTGTGGACGACACCATGTGGGTAGTACGGGCGCTCCAGTCTTTTTGTAAGTCCGGGATGTGAAAGGCTGCCGTGCTGCTTTGCCGAACCCTGTCCACCGATCCGTCTGTGTATACTCGTATGTGTAGGTGCCGAGGGTACCTTGCTGCCAGCTGTTCTTGTGCAGCTGCCTTGAGAACCAGAGGAGGCGTGTTGGCCTTCTTGCGAACGCCGGGTAGGAATTCGGCTAACTGCAGGCCTGCCTCCCAAGGGGGTGTCGTGCCGTGCGGGTTGGTTATCTGAGGGGCGGAGTGGGGTTCACATCCAAGTGTGACAATTCTACCGAAAAATCCGGTATAGCTTTTCGCTATCCGGATTATGGAACCGGAAATCTATCTGGAGTCTATCTGGACTTTATCTATAATTTAGGTTTTTAGAAATAATTCCTTTGTCTGCAATCTGGATTTCGGGTTTCCAGAAACAAATTTCCGGTTCCATAATCCGTATAGTGAAAATTTATACCACATTTTTTGGTAGGGAAGGGTCTGGGTGACGAGGCTAAGCTTGGATTGAGTGCGGGTCCTGAGCCTCTTCATCAGGGACTGGCCAGGATGAGTCTCTCCTAGACGAAGGATTTGCTGCAAAAGGCGTTGTGAGGCTTGGAGGTGCAAAGGAAGCGACCGGGCCTCCTCGTACACCCTCTCGTTTTTTGCGCTTCTGGGAACACCTAGCGATGTTCGCAGGCCCTCACGGTGCAGCCGTTCGAGTTTGTCGGCGTGACTGGGAAGGAGGTCCATGTATGGTAAGCTGTACATGAATCGGCTCACCACAAAAGAAGAGTGAAGGGTCAGCATGGATCGGGGAGAGTTTCCCCGTTCTGCCCTCCAACCCGACGCACAGCGTTCCAGAATGAGATGGTGGAAGCCGTGACGGCTTTTACCTGGAGGTGCCACTTGCAGCGGTTGTCAAGAGTAATGCCGAGAAAGCGGTGCTTTGATACAAGGCGCAGGGGCTGGGAGTCCAGTTGGAGCTTGACCTCCCGCAACCGGCGATTCCTTCCTGGAAAGACCATGGCTGCTGCCTTGTGTCCGGAAATCGAAAGATTTTGGCTCTCGAGGAAGGCCTCCTCGGCTAGGGGTCTTTTATAACAAACTCTTCCCCTTTTTTATTTTTTCTTCGGCAACTTGAGATTGTTATGACTGGCCCCTCTTTATTCCCATGACGTTCAGAGAGTACGCTGAGCGAGTGCACCTGACCGTCAAGGGATCAAGTCTCACGCCACGACGATGAGAACAATATGACGACTGCGCGTCTCGTTGCCGTGCTAATGCAGCGCTACTACTACACAAAAAAAAATGTTTTGGTTTAACAGAAAATGAAACGATGCATAAACAAACTCAACTCGGTTACGTCACGGCGTGGTGGTGGCGCGTCGGACGCACTTCCGATCTGGGGCTGTGGGGGGAAGTCCTCATGTGAGACGTGTATTCTTGCGTTGTTTTGAAAGGAACCAGACAAAAAGTGAAAGCCGTTTACAACTTCTTGTAACGCCGAATCCGAGCGCAGCTCTTGAGGAGGAGGAGGATGGAAGGGTACTGAGGGGAGGGTATACCCCTCCTCCCTCTTCTTCACCTCGTTATCCTGCCTGCTACTCCTCCTCCCCTCCTTCATCTTCACCTCGTCCTCCTCTCCTCATACTTCAACCTCCTCCCTTCGTCTCCTCCTCCTCTCTCCTCCCCCTCCTCCTCAAGGGGGGTCACGTGACCTCGAGGGGGGGGGGTCACATTACCTTGGGGGTCACGTGACCTGGGGGGGGGGGTCACGTGACCCCCCCTCCTCGAGGTAACCGAAGGTACCCGAGGTCCTCCTGAGGTCACCGAAAGTACCCGAGGTCCCCTCGAGGTCCTCCCAAAGGAACCCGAGGTCCTCCCGATGTCCTCCCGAGGTCCTCCCGTAATGCGCGTATAACTTGCCCAGAAGATTCCTGTTCTCTTTCCTCGTTGTCTCACGAACGGCCATCTCATCTGCCTGTCCAAAGAACGACGGGAGAAGAGCTTCCACCGCTTCGGGTCCACAAGGTCACCCGTGCCGTCGGCCGTAGGAGGTCACCGGTCGGTGGCCAACCTCCTCGGTGTCGATTTTTGATCGGTATCCAAGCGTGCGAAGGCACAGAGACATAGCACTTCGGCGTGCCAAGGGCGCTTTGAACACGCCGCGAGACCGACGAAGCTTGCTTTCGACGACTTGTGCCTTTTTCCTGCGGCACTGCGCTTTCGTAAAACTTTCCACGTGTTCTCAACGGCAAGTATCACGCCTCACACAGGATCTTAAAGAACGGGCGCGTTAAGTCGGCGCTCCTTTACTCCTACTCCGACGCTCCGAGTTTCATACTCCGAGCGCAGGAACTAAACGGCGCAAGGCGTACAGGAGCGCGACACACCGAGGTGTGTTCCAAATCTACTCGAACGGATCCGAGTTACCCTGGCAGATTATGTCAGGTGACAACAAAAACAGACGAACGCTGGACGCGGGTAGGTTTTTGAAGGCTAAGGTTCGGAACCTTTACCCTAGGGTGAGATTGAGTGAATTTTGGAACACGCCCCGAGACTATCGACGAGCCCCACGAGCTCCTTCCTACCGCACGGTTATGAACTTATGATGAACCCGGCTTCTCCTGGATACGTGCGGCAGAAGCCGAAATTATTTCGAAGATAAATTAATTAGGCCCGTGTAGAGCGGCAGAGTCTAAAGCAAAAGAGACGGTGACGTTATGAAGTTTCTACGAACGTTTTAATATTCCTGAAAGGTTTGAAGACTCGCTTCGTGCACATATGTCGAAAGTTACCTGGCCGATCTATTTATTAACCATGTAGGCTGTTCCGATTTGAATTAAAGACAACATTCTTGAACCCGCTATTCGACGCAGGAAACCCTCAAATTTGTCAGAGATTCCGTGGTTGCGTTGGTTACGTCTCGCAGCGCCAGACGGAAGCTACGCCGGCATACCGTCGTTTTTAAGCGGTATGCATGACCCAATCCTTCCCACAACGCTAACTGTTGTTTCGGCTTTCCAATCTAAGTATCTTTATTCGCTGCGGCTCGGCTAAGCATTCTAAGCAGGGCGGCGGTCTATCTTTTCATCACAACTTTTCTGTCGCCAAGCTACCGGCACGCTCGTCAGATAGATCAATTCGTTTTCAGGCAAGACGTACAACTTTTCCTCAACGCTCACTGATGTTTCCGCTTTCAAATCCAACTATCTTTATTCGCTGGGCTAAGCATTACAAAAGGGACAGAGCGGTCCGAATGTCTCCTTATCTCGACAACTTTTTTGTCGCTGACTCGCTGTGCTATCGGCACGCTACCGCTTGATAGGTGAATCTCTTTTTCAGGCGAGATGCACGAACAAACCTTTTTCGGAACGCTAGTAGCTGTTTTGGCTTTCAAATTAAATCGTTTTTACCTGCTGGATTAAGCACTAATCAACTGAAAAGGAGTCGGCGGTCCGGCTACGCCTTTCGTCTCGACGGTCTCAACTGCAGCGCAGCCATCTTGTTTGTTTACGTGACGTCACGGAGCGCGAAGAAGTCACTCGCGCTCCAAGAATTCTCGGTGCACGAAGAGCGCGCTCGAGTGTCAGTCTCTGGTGGCGCTCCTGTCCGTTTAGTGAAAGGAGCGCCAAACTCTCGCGCTCCGGAGCATGGACTTCACGCGCCCAACGTCTTCGGCGAATGACGACGAATTAGTAGGAAGCGTGTCTATAGCACGCTGCCGCCGGCCTCTGCAACGCTAGCAAAACGAGAAAAAAAAACGGCATGCAAGATGGCCGTTTTTTTGCGCGATCCAGCAATTGCCAGTGAGATAAGTGGTTTAGACCTAAAAAACGTGAAAGCCGTTTACAACTCCCTGTAACGCCGAATTAGAGCGCAGCTCTTGAGGAGGAGGAGGGAAGGGTTCTGGGGGGTGGGTCAAGTGACCTCGGGGGGGGGGGGGGGGGTAACGTGACCTGGGGGCGGGTCACGTGACCTGGGGGTCACGTGACAATGCCGATGCCGATGACGTCATCAGTGACGTCACTGTTCACGTCATCAGTGACAATGACGCTGCCGATAACGTCATCAGTGAAATGACGTCATCTGTGACGATGCCGATGCCGATGACGTCATTAGTGACGTCATCAGTGACGTCACGCGTCCCATAATGCACCGCGTGGTTACGCCGACGCCGACGGCGACGCCGACGCCGCTCAAGCCGGAAACGGGCGCCTAAGAGCTGCGCTCTAAAATGAAGTCTGCGCTGTGGCATTACGCAATGCCAAGCGTAATGCTTGCATTGCGTGATGCCAAAGAGCAGACTTAATTTTGAAGTCTAAACAGATCGATGTTCAGCTTTATCATTCGATGAGCTGATTTCGTATATCGCAGAGATTGGCTCTTCGAGTAATTTGCGGGTACGTAGACGCCCAGGCATTTCTTAGAGTGTACCTTCACGCGCTTGCTGCTGTTGCTTGTAAGCATTTTAGATCCCGGGACACCATGTTTGTAGGCTTGTGTGTGTATGAAACGTGTTTACGGTTTACGAGGGCTCACAAAATGGTCAAGATATACCTAATAAGCCGTTGAGCTATTATTTGTCAGTCTGATATCCGTTATAGCCCCAGAACGTCTAGTGAGCATATCGGGCATCTGTAAATAAAATCCGGTTGAACGATGTGCGAATCTCCGTTTGCCACCGGGAATGCGAGCGTTCAAGTGAGGAAGGCGATTTGCCGATGGCCCAGCTGGGTTAACCTGAAAGATATCCGTGACTTTTGTTTAAAATGTCTAAAGGCTGAACTCCATGGGACGAATTATGTGACGAATAACTGGCGAACGCCGCCCGACGGCACGCATGCTTTGCGCGCGACATAGCAGCCACTGTATTGATTCCACGCGCAGAGCAAAAGCCGCCGGGCAAAATTCGTCGGTTATTCGCAGCATATTCGTCCCATGGAGTTCAGCCTTAAGAGAAGAAAGTACAAATTATCTTTTCTTCCCGCACAAAAGAATACACATTGCGGGAAGCGCGGACTCCGCACGCATGCAAAAGTTGAGATAATGAGCCTAAAACGCAGCGCTGAACTATACGCCACTTGCTCAACGTAAAGTCACTGGATCTCCAGTGATTTTAGCTCAACGTACCCTATGAATGCATTGACATGAATCGCGCCTGCTGTCCATAGCAACCCCTTCGTCTTTTATAAAATATCCTGAACTACATTTTAACAGAGAATATGTTCTTGCGCTCCCATTGCGAGTTCCCCGCGACACGCAGAAGTGCAGCAACGAAACACACATTGCACTATCCACATTCACGTTAAATTCGTTAAATTTGGCTGGCTGTGACTTTCCCGCCATATTTAGCTGGTGTTCATGACTCTATGCACAAACTTCTTCTACGTATTCTACGCTCAAGATTTGTTTTCGGGCATGCTAGGCTGCAGTTTTAATCTTTGGTTTTCATAACGTCTCAAGCTTGATGCGAGTTTATTTCGCAACACACCCTGACAGCGGCGATCAAGAGGTCTATAGGGCGAATTTGGACGCGTTATTAACCACCTACAAGACCGAGCAAACATAGTCAGGAAATGAATCACCCAAAAAGAAAAAAAAAGGAGAAAAGAGAACATCCTTAAATTGTGGCTGTCTCAAATGTTGCGACACATGCTCTAGAAAATGTTTGCTTTTTTTTTTTTTTTCATGAGGCGCGATGGACAGTAAAGAGCCATCCAATGTGATAACTATATATAAAAGAGTAGCATTCAAATCTTCCCCACAGACAGTTTATCTCAATAGAAGCTTATAGCAAAGTAAAGATTAAGTAATACTGATATTTTGTATTTCAGCATTTGCGTGCCATAGTTCGTTCTTGTTTCCACGTCCGCTACAGGGGCGGATCCAGAACTCCGTTTTTTTTTTTTTTGGGGGGGGGGGGGGGCGGACAATTTGTAAGGATACTATTCTCCCATTCCTTCTTGTGCACCGGGGGGTCCACCCATGTCAAATTGCCCTCTGAGAAAGGGGGAGGGGAGGGGGTGGACTTTGGGGGGGGGGGGGGCGGCCGCCCCCGTCGCCCCTCCCCCCCACAACCCCCCCCCCCTCCCACCTTGGATCCGCCCCTGACCCGCTAGCACTACACATTCATATGGAGCTTGAGGTTTCTGCGATGCCCAAGTTATGTCTGCGGTGCAAAAGACCCTTTCATACAAATTTCTCGTGCACTGCCTATGCATCCGTAGTTGTTGGGATAATTCTAATCGGCTTTCGCTAATCAGCTACATAGACCTACCTGCTCTTTCCTTAGGATTTCCGTTCCCCTCAAAGTTTCTTTCCTGGGACCGGATACCAGACGGCTTTCGCATCCTTCCGTTTCTCTGCGCCGTCATTGCGAATAACTTCGTCGTCATTCGTTCACCGAAGAGTTGAGGACGAAAACTGCCAAGTCCAAGTTTCACTAAAGAATCCAAGGTGTTAATTCGTAATTTCTTATGGAAGCGCTCAAATTAAGCAGTATTCCACCAGGAGTAGCTGAAGGAGGGTCACGCATAGTGGTTGGAATTGAAGTCTTAATACAAAAAACATTTCTGGTTCCATACATCAAGTAGTTCCCAATTGTATTTTAAAGTCCCGTAGGACGTTCAATTTTTACTCTACACACGTATTCTTTGTTTCAGATGGAAATCTACACCCTGATTTTGGCAGTGTTTCTTGTGCACAAGGGCGTGGCGCAGCAGTTCAATAAAAGTAAGTTCTTGGCAACCCATTCAAAATTGTAGAAACTTGTAGAGTAACCAGCTAAGATTTCAATGAACTTGCGCAATACTTCGTGATATTCTGAAGCTGCTCATTTTGAATTTTCTGAGAGAGGAAGACAGCAAATCTTGCGAGACGAGCACACAAAAGAACCGCATTGCGATTCAGTGATAGCACCTGAGTCATCTTGAGGCCGTGCAACGATATTGAGTTTGAGTATTTCTTACTTTATTCGAGTTTACTGCGACTTATGAGACCCATGTAAAGTCGCGTGCAACGTTGCTGTCCAAGAAGCTCATTGGCACTGAGTAATTTCAAGGATAGAAAAGATTGCTATGTCTCTCTTATTAAAAAAAGAAAAAACTTGAATGAAAAAAAAAGTTTTCTAAAGGGCTTAGATGGGAGATGTATCTTAAAAGAACGTTTTCCGCGAAAACATAATATATATATATATATATATATATATATATATATATATATATATATATATATATATATATATATATATATATATATATCTTGGGGCTAAGTAGGCTGCAGGCGTATTTTTATAAAAGTAGAAGCCACCGAGGGTCAAACAAACTTGGAAGGTTTAATTCAACATGTATAAGTTATACAGAAACCGCGACGTTTCGAAGGGGGACCCTTCTTCCTCAAGCGGGACTTTCAAGTCCCGCTTGAGGAAGATATATATATAGCTAGAGGTTGCGATAAGGCGCCCGTGCGATTTTTCCATCTCTTATCTAGCCCCAGCCTTGTACCTGCTCCACGAGTGGTAACTTTAGTGCACTACTACGCTTCTCACGCGCTCAAAGTCTTTCTGAAAATGACTGATTTAGGGGTTTTCGATGACGCTGAGCAAGTTTCTAATTGGAACCATGTGTCTATTTTCATTAATTAAAAAGTTAATTAACGAATTTTAATTAATTAGCCAACTTCTCGCAAGGATTAGCCACCCACATAATGTCCCCCTAGCCGTATAACCCACTTGAACAAACCGTACTAGTGCATCTTTTACGGATTTTTTGTAATAAATCTGTTCGAATTAAAAATGAACACCCGGTATATATATATATATATATATATATATATATATATATATATATATATATATATATATATATATATATATATATATATATATATATATATATAATATTTACTCCGCTAGACGCAATTTAGGTGCCGAAGGTGGATGGCGCAGCTCGCTGAGCCCCGCTCCGTGCTTACAAGGTGCTTACATCTTTCATTGGCTGGAGAGATAATTGACGTGTGAAAAGTTGATTGTAAATTTGAATCTCCATGCCCTAATAGTATTCTAATCAACAATTTCTCTTAGGCGCCCGTTTCCGTGTTTCGCGGCGTCAGCGTCGGCGTATCCGCGCGAAATTTAATGGGAAAATTGACGTCACGTGACCTCAACACCAATTCAGTTTCCCCGCTCAATTTAGCGGGGAAAAATAAATCACATGACTTGGTGTCACGGCACCTTTGAACAAATTCAGCAAATCGATTTTCTGCTAAATTTAGCGGGGAATCGATTTGCTGTTGAAGTCACGCGTCGACAATTTTTCAGCAAAATTTAGCGGGGAGACTGTGGGAGGAGGGGAGGGTATAGAGGAGGAGGAAGGGAGGGTACGGAGGAGGACGATGGGAGGGTACGCGGGAGGAGGAGTGGAGGGTACGGAGGAAAAGAAGGGGAAGGTAAGGAGGAGGAGGAGGAAAGAAGGAGGATGGAGAGGAGGAGAAGGGGAGAGGAGGAGGAGGAGACGAGTAGGAGGAGGAGAGGAGCAGGAGGTAAGGAGGAAAGGAGGGGAGAACGAGGAGCAGAGGAGGAGGGCAAGAGGAGGGAAGGAGGAGAGGGTACGGAGGAGGAGGAGGGGCACACCCTCCCCTCCGTACCCTCTCCTCCTCCTCCTCAAAAGCTCCGCTCTAATTTCACGTTAGAGATTTGTAAACGTCTTGAATTTTTTTTTTATGTTTGAGACGCAAATAATCAAGATAGAGTCAATATTGTTTTCAAATGTGTTCTGAGATTGTTTCTCCGCTTTAATTTGAAACATTAACAAACATGACTGCCGGAATCTGCGAAGTGCTGAGCGAGCGCAGCTCGTTGAGCTTGTCAATTTTTATGAGTGCGAGTCGTTTTGAGCTCACAGAAGTGTTTAGAGGAAGATCTCCTCAACCGACGTAGCTTGCAGCAACACACTGTCGCAAGTACGAGCCTTCGGGAGCGCTGTGAGGATGATTGTTGTCGTTGCGGGACTGTCCTTAGCGTCCTACATCAACTATTGCGGTCGATCTGGCTTTATTTACTTCTTTGCGCGTGTTGATTTTGAATAAAGATGTCGGTCCCCGTAAAAGCGGCCCCGCGACTCTATGAATTGTGCAACCGTCGTGATTGCGACCATGGTTTCAATACCAAAAAGATACCTACACATGTAAGTGTTTGCGAGCAATTTGGCTGGATGCAATCGGGCGTTTGGCTCACCAAGTTTATCAAAGTATGTTCCCGTCATTTCGCCTCGAAAGGCAAGTAGCTCACAAGTTTTGCGGTGCACCTCGCCTAAAAACATGACCATGACCCAGGCACGTAGCCAGGATTTTGTTTCGGGGGGGGGGGGGGGGGGGGAGAGGCCCCGCCCATGACAAAATGCTGTATGAGGGGGAGGGGGGAGAGGAAGTCCCAGCAAAATGGAAGATTTTTTTTTTTTTTTGGGGGGGGGGGGGGGGGGACCGGGCCCCATGGTCTCCCCCTCTGGCTACGTGCCTGCTGACCTCCACCTAAATTGCGTCTAATGGCGTAAATATTGCGCAAAAAGTTTTTCTTTCGTAGCAGAGTTATGAAAAAAACGTAATTGAAATAAGTTTTTTTTTATTTTTTTTTATTGTAGTGTCCCTTTAAACCAGCTTGCCTTTGCTTTCGCTTTAGCAGAGGTTCTTTGTCTCTCCTTCACACACCTTGATGACGTAGTAACGAGGATCACAGTGGTGACGTAGTCAGGGGACAACCCCAAGGCGACGACAGTCAAATGCGGCTCATATATGGGACAGGGGCACCACGCGAGCACTTGATCTGGTTCGTGATAATGAATGCCTCAACGAGCATACGTGTACTGGCTTGTGTCCAATCAACGTAATGATGGGAATAAGCGAACAATGTCTGGAATTCAGCGCGTGCCCTCTGTTTTGCCAGCCACAGTGCGTTGCTTGAATGAGCATTAGCGTTATATAATCTGCACAAGATACCGGGGCAACTTAATCTGGCGTATTCTGAGTGCGAGTTGAAGGGGTGAACGCTGCTCGTTCTTCACTATTTTTTCTGGTAGGCTATATTATAAAGGTGAAGGATTCATGGCAAGTAGTATTTACTGTAAGTACAAAATGTCTTCCACCATCCCTTAAAAATAGAACTTTTGAGCGCTGTTAAACGCCTACTGGTGCTGCCCATCCGGCCGTACGTGCATGAGAGCTAGAAAACAAGATTTTTTTGTGTGTTTTCAATTAGTAACACAATTTGTTTAAGAAAGACCTTTATAAAATCAGTGTGACCTTGACCGCTAAGAAGATCACTGTAGTCTAGATCAGAAATATGATCAGTGCGATCTGAATTGTCAATATAATCAGTGGTTCCCAGTTTGCTATTTCCTCCTTGGAAGTCTCATAAATGATAAACAATGTTTCGAAGTCATTGGACTCTATCCCTTAATAGAAAACATTGGTACAAGCAATAATCGTTCGGTGCAGTAATCCACAAACGACCAAAAAACAACAAACTCAATTGCATTCCTAATGAGTAAATTCAATATAATTGCTATTGAGTTTCTTATGACCAAGCTCAATTGCATTCCTAATGAGTAAATTCAATAGGATCGATATTGAATTTCTTATGACCAAACTCAATTGCATTCCTAATGAGTAAATTCAAAAGAATACATATTGCATTTCTAATGAGCAAACCCAATTTCATTTTTAATGAGCAATTTCAAAAGAATATATATTGAGATCTTAATGACCAAACTCAATTGCATTCCTAATGAGTAAATTCAATAGAATCGATATTGAGTTTCTTATCACCAAACTCAATTGCATTCCTAATGAATAAATTCAATAGGATCGATATTGAGTTTCTTATGACCAAACTCAATTGCATTCCTAATGAGTAAATTCTATAGAATCGGTATTGAGTTTCTTATGACCAAACTCAATTGCCTTCCTAATGAGTAAATTCAATTGAATCGATGTTGAGTTCTTATGACCAAACTCAATTGCATTCCTAATGAGTAAATTCAATAGAATCGATATTGACTTTCTTATGATAAAACTCTATTGCGTCCCTAATGAGTAAATTCATTAGAATTGATATTGAGTTTCCAATGATCAAACTCAATTGCATTCCTAGTGAGTAAAGTCAATAGAATCGATATTGAGTTTCTTATGCTCAGCCTCAATTGCATTCCTAATGAGTAAGTTCAATAGAATCAAAATTGAGTTTCTAATGATCAAACTCATTAGACATTGAGTATATATTGAGTTTCAATTGACTCTATAGGAACACAATAGAAAGTCAATTGAAACTCATTGATCATTTTTGTAAGGGTTGCTTGAATGAGCATTAGCGTTATATAATCTGCACAAGATACCGTGGCAACTTAATCTGGCGTATTCTGAGTGCGAGTTGAAGGGGTGAACGCTGCTCGTTCTTCACTATTTTTTCTGGTAGGCTATATTATAAAGGTGAAGGATTCATGGCAAGTAGTATTTACTGTAAGTACAAAATGTCTTCCACCATCCCTTAAAAATAGAACTTTTGAGCGCTGTTAAACGCCTACTGGTGCTGCCCATCCGGCCGTACGTGCATGAGAGCTAGAAAACAAGATTTTTTTGTGTGTTTTCAATTAGTAACACAATTTGTTTAAGAAAGACCTTTATAAAATCAGTGTGACCTTGACCGCTAAGAAGATCACTGTAGTCTAGATCAGAAATATGATCAGTGCGATCTGAATTGTCAATATAATCAGTGTGATCTAGATCGTCAATAAAATGAGCGTGATTTATCTAAGCCGTCAAAACATCAGTGAGATCTAGACCATTTTTAAATTCACCGTGATCTTGAACGCTATAAAATCAGTGCGATCTAGACCTTCACTTCAATTCAGATGTGTTTCTTTCTTACAAAACCCACATTCGTAAGATTCATAAACTCAAAGTCCGGATATCTTTAGTTCCAGTGATTATGCCTTTGCAATAGCAACGTCGGTGGCGATATAATGATATCTAAGCAAGCGCGAGGTTCCGGAGTCTTACAGCAGTGGACAGCTCAGCCGCAACCACAATTGCGCCGATGCGCGAAACTTATTTCAGTCCCAAGCTTAGTTTCGTCGTCGCTTTAGGTAAGCGACACGGCCGACGAACACTCAATGAAGCAAGGCTGGCTTATGCTCCAGTTTGAGAGCGAGCGGTTTACGTTGCACGTAGAAAGAGGAGCAGCATATAATCGGCGTCAACATTTATGTACTACATTGTTAAGGCTAGCGTAGCTTCCACAGTGTTGCAGCCCTGCGCTGCTTCGAAAGCCCGTGGCTTCGTCTTGCGTCTCATTTACATAAGCTCGCTCAACTATGCGCCCAGAAAGTAAGGGGGAGGAGGAGACGAGAGCGTGAGGGGACATCAGAACGCCGAGCTAAGATGGGAATGAATAGTGGGTAGACCTAACGCTAGCAACCTTTGTCTCCACTGCACTCGTCGAACGCTTTAAAACGAGGAACGCCAGCGTCTGGCATTTGGCTCTTGCATTCGAACGCGTTCGACGAGTGGAGTGGAGACAAAGGCAGCTATAGCTTTATAGGTCTCCCCACTAATCATTCCAATCAGAGCTGGCCGTTCTAACATCCACGCGCTTACTCGTCTCTTCCTCTTTCTCACTTTCTCGGCGCATAGCTCTGACAGCGTTGGAGCACTACATAAGCTCTACGGTAGCCTTGACAGCGCAGCACAAAATAGTTGACGCCGAGTATAGACATGCCCATATATGATAGCGCCAAGTAACAGGTGCACTCAGAAGTGTCGCAGTTTTTATAACTTTTTCTATGCTTGCCCCCTAGCGTATCCAGACGTGAACGTTTTCTAGCGTTTTCAAAAGCGTTAGTTCGAATTCAAAACAAATGTTTTCACCCATTAGATGGTTAAGAATATAAAGACATGGGGTCATTCTAAGCAGAGAGATTATTCAGAAACACGAGCCCAGACGGCTGCCTTGCACAGAAAAAAATGAAAATGATAAAACGTATGCAAGAATAAAGTGAAGAAGGAAATAAGGGCAATGAGACATCTGCAATTTGACTATTTTGCCACAATTAATGCCAGAAGTCATTGAACTTGTAACGAAACTCTTGACTCAGGTTCAGTTACAAAAGTTAAGGCCCTCTGAAGTATAGTCCTCTCGGTGACGTAAAGGGTGGACTACGACAGTGTGTTTTTTACCGCTTAGTCAGAGATCGGCAGTTAAATTTCACCATTTAACTCCTTTAATAAAACTTGAAGCATCGCAATTATTCTTGATCGTCATACTACACAGTTGTTTGAGGTTTGCATTACTGTGCCAACAAACTCCAATTTTTTTTTCTAATTCACGCATACGTATATTAGCAGAGTAAAGAGTTTCACACACACACATATTGAGTGCTATGACTGACTCCATGTAGTCTAAGCCGAAGAGACTATTTCTACGTAATAAATGTAACCACATGCAAAAAAAAAAATTGAAAAAAAAATCACCACGCCAGACATGAAGCCAGTTGCGTTTGGAATAACTTGTCAACACTAATCTTCAGAATTGCCGCGTGACCTGTTCGTTTTCCCAATCCTAAAACCATAGACCCTTGATTTCTTTTCAGGCTGTGGAATCACGGATAGGATCACATCCATCATCGTTGGTAGCAAAACCTCCACAGCTGCGGACTGGCCCTGGCTGGTTCGTGAACATTCTCACCTTGTCTGCGAAAAAAGCGAATGCACTGTGGCGTCTTGACAGCTCCAGGTGCTAGCTATACGCTGACTGCGAAGAGGTGCATTTTGCATCTGTGTTGTGCAAAAAGGGAGCATGCATACATATTTGCCAGGTCCTTTGCGAATTTAAAAATGCATTGACAAGATATCAGTCTGAGTTTAAAAGCTTGAAAATGCTTGTTAAAGGGGTTATGAAACGATATCGGGTTGGAATGTTCATGGCTTTACAGAAGTGTGTTGGTCCTAGCTTGGCCCAAGTATACTCGCACGAACCGCCATTGATTCAGAAGCTTCTTGGTCGCGGCGAAATTGCGAGGATAAAAAGGAATTATTTCTTTCACTCTTGCCTTCGCAAAGCGTGACCACGTAGCTGACCTTTTTCAGAGATCGCTGGGCGCATGCGCCGATTCGGAAAAGAAGGAAGGAAAGGGAAAGGCGCCATTTTTGGAGGCTCTCTCGTCAGCTCGGTCGCTCAAACAGTACTGGTTAGGATTGACCCTTCTCCGTATTCTCGCGGTTTGGCTTCCATAGTCGTCGTGCTCACACCCGCAGCTTTAGCTTGCACAAATAACAGCAAAATGCGTTTGAATGGCAAGGCTTTATAGAGTTTCAGCAGCCTTTTTCCATGTGGTGCACGAAACGCAATGATATAAAACACACTTGCCCTTTTTGCAATGCTTTCAAAAGCCTATGACGATGAATCCCCCGTTTCAGGTGACTGGGTTATCCATGTCGGCGGGGCATTATGCTTTTGGTTGGATTATTGTCTCCGAGCTGGAGTTGGAGTTGTTGCGCCGTGTTCTCTTTCGTGATTTAACTTCTTGATACGGACCTCCGGTATCGTCGTCGTGTTCCATATAGTTGATGTCTGTAGTCGACGATGCGATGGAACCATCGGAACAAATAGAGTGCCCATCATCTGGTTGAGACATTACGGGTGCTTCGTTCCTTGGACGTTGCTCAGGAGTAATGCTCAGTGCTGTATTAGCAGCGTCAGGGACAGCCGCTTGGGCCGCTTCCATGTTCGTTCACATGGAACGATAGCAGCGGCCAAGGCTGCAGTTTTCTCTAAAAGAGAGCTTGGCGGTCTGCTGGATTGCTTTGTCAGGCGCACTGAGTTTAGGAATACTGCCCGTTAATATTCGATCAAGATTTTCGCAATAGAAGGTAAAAAATACGAAAAATTACCAGGAATGGAAGATTTGACGTCTTGTGGTTAGAGCACTTCGTCGTCGTCCCCTCACACGGTGGATGGTTGGGTCGGTATCGAAATCGGTCACTATTACTTTTCTTACGTAACACTCTGTGACTCTGCATTGAAGGCAGACCCCTGTTTTAGTTGCTTGCAAGACTCGACACCGAAGTGACGATTAAGTGACTCCGAGTCGATGGTAGGAACCGATGCAGCGTCGGTGGTCTATCCAGCCTTGAAGTTATAAAAACGAACGAGGTCCTCTGTATCGTAGACAGTGGCTTTTGTTAATCCTCCAGGTCGTCCTCAGCCATTTGACGAAAATATGCACGCGAAACGACGACAGAAAGACACGTTCAGAATGGTGAAAGGCAGAACAACGCCACCAGAGAACACATGTAAACCCATGGACCGGGAGACAAGCCAGGCCTCGCGCGGACGACGGAGAGACGGTCCCGGAGCCACGAAAAGTGTTTCGAACGATTCCCGCGAGGGCGTGCCACGATCGCGGCCACTGACCCTATGAAAAAGGTCCATTGTGGGATCGAAACCAGCTGCCGGACGACAGTCTAGCGCAGCTCATGGGTTGGACACGAGAACTGCGTGAGCACCCAACTTCGGCTCGTAGCAATCAATGCCTCGGCGGACACTCGGGTAGTGGCTCGTGTCCAACCACTGCGGTGATGAGAATAGCCAAACTCTAACAATGCCTGGAGTTCAGCACGCGTTTTCCACTTTTTCGAACCCAGCACGTGGCTATGATTAACGTTGGCGGCATAGGATAAGCACCAGGCCACGGGACCGCTTGTTCTGGCTCCAAGTTGAGGGGTGTGGGTTTCCCCTTTAAGGGTACCACTTAGAAACACAGTATAGTTCCTTCGGTCCGGATAACGACGTCGTTATTTCACGACAATGCCACGCGCTTGCCCGAGGGCCAACAATGGAGGAGATAACGGCGCTGTCTCTTTTGACAGGATCGCCAGTCGGAGTCCGCGCTGCCACTATTGACAGTATCACGGAGGGGGAGGATCAGATAAGGAAAGGAAGGCTCCGTCGAGCAGAGCCTCCCCCAACGAGAGTCCTGCCAGGGTTGCCAGGTGGTTTCTAGCTCAAACCGCCAAATGCCAGACGGTGTAGCCCAAAAGTAGCCAAATGCAAAAGATTAATGTAGCCCAAAAGGAGCCATATATTACAGAGCTCGAAAAATCGTGCGCTCGAATGTGCAAGTTTATTCAAGCGCGGTTTAGGAGCAGCTTGCAAGATCTAAGACATCTTGAAATGTATTGAACGTTTTATGTCAAACATAAAAGTACAAACCTTTTCCACACGCGTTTTTACAGTCACATAGTTATGAAGCACTCGCTCGTGCCCGGCTTACTCGCCTCATATATGAATTCCGTGTTAAATCGGGCAAAAACTTCAGTAGGGTTGATGTCCATACATAACTCGTTCTTCCCAAGGAAACCAAACTTTACATAGGGGACGTTTTGAAGAGTTGGAAGGGACATGTTCTTCGTTAGGCCTGACTTTGTGAGGGACACGTGACTGAATACTCTCTCCAGGGCGGCATTCGACATGGGCAGTGTTGGGAGCGCGATGGCAAGCTCGGATAGCAACGGAAAGAGGGCTGCTCCTGCGCATAGATCTTGGCCACGTTCGGTATATCTGTTGTCTCAAATTTTTTGTCTTTTTTATGGCTCATTGTGCTGTAAGAAACTTCCATGTTTCACGGAAAAGCCTCCTTTGTTATATCCGGTAATGCACGCGTTACCGGGCGACATCAAATTCTGCAGGATGTCTTGAGTTGCCTTTAGTATCATTTTTCTTCGGATGAGGTGCCTTCTGTAGAAGGATGGTGGGAAACTTGAGGAAATAAGAGAAGCCAGTAGGAATCAGAAAAAAACCTGGGAGCATAAAATAAGCCCCAATACAAAAGCGACATCGCCGGAGATGAATCTAGGCCACGGTATCTCACTTGAGCTAATAGGTTCAGGTATCACGCCCACGAATCTTCAAGCAGAAAATCCCTGAAAGCGGAAATTCAGAAAGGGTGGACTGTCGCTTTGTGTTCATGCTGAAGTTTCTTTTTTACATCTATTCTAAACCAAGCAAAGGAAAAAAAGAAGAAAAAAGTGCCGCGTTAGGATTTGAAATAGCCCAAAAATAGCCACACAGCTAACTGCCAAATTTCGACGCCAAATGCATGACAAAGTAGCCCAATTTGGCTATTAATAGCCCAACCTGGCAACGCTGAGTCCTGCCCGTTGGATTAGGGCCGTCTTATATAGCCTGCGGAAATGGACGCGCCCGGGGTGGGTCGGATGTAGGTTGGCTCCCCGGAGGGGCGGACGCGTCCAAGTCATGATCCCGAGGGGTGTGCCTTTGGCAAATCACCCGAGAAGGGCGAGGGAAAGCCATCCACAAGGGAATACGGCTTCGCCTTCGCATCCGGGACGCGCTCCCCACATGGCGATGTCCCACGGCCTGCCTGAGCTAGGCCTAGATAGAGATGCGGGGAACACGTGTTTCCTACATGGGATGACTGATGCTCATACTTCTCGGATGTATCTGCCGACTGCCATCGCTTAGGAAGAAAAACTAAGGCAAGTTTATTCCGTTATTTAACGTTAAGGGGTCATTCTGCGTAGTATTTAGCGAAAGTAGAAGAATCGTTTCACGGCTACTTTAGCAAGGAAAACAGAAAAAAAAATAAAAAAAATGCTAAAAAAAGAAACATGAAGAAGAATTTAGTTTAAGAAATTAAATAAATATAAAGGACCACAACTGAACAACTGTCCCAGAGGATACAGCGGGGATTTTGTTGTCAGGCCTCGTCTCCTTTTCACTGGTCAGTCTGTCGAGTTTTCTTGATTGCAACCGTCGATGACCGTAGCCGGTTGGAGATTTGTTGGTTGAGTATGATGAGGGTCGGTGTCTCAGCCAAGAACCCACTACTTTTCCCGGACAGCCCTTGTTCGGGGGACGGGGAGCCGGCTGACCAAGCCCGGTGTAGGGTGAGCTGGTGGGTGTAGGTGCAATCATTGCCCGCTTCGCTCCACTCCAGTGTTCCAAGAAGGAAGGACATGTCAACGAATGGTATCATAAGGGCCGGTTCACACATGCAGCGAAGCAGCTGATGTAGCGCTGCTCACGTGTCGTCATCTACTTATTGTCTGCCATGAGCAACAGTTTTGACGGTGCGATACAAAGCTGGTGAACGCTCCCGTCAGCACGCTCTTAGCGCGAGGTCAACACTATGCTTTAGAGCTCCGCTGCATGTGTGAACAGGTTTAATCCGCCAAGATGTGCGCGCGTCCTGCCCAGACGCTTGTATCGTCGCCGTTTGTGCTGGGATCATCTGGTATTGGCAGTCATAACACGAGCGCGGTTGCTGATCGTTTTTCCACCCACTGTACTTTCCATATAATTTCGTACGAATGGTCCCTCGTTAAATAATAAAGTAATTTAAGGGAACTGTAGCACCTAGAAAATGAATACGAAAATGGAATGATTACACCTAAGCGAGACGTGTTAAATTACCTTCTTGGAATAAGTATGCCTTCATCGAACTTTCCGGTCTCTCGGCTAAAAACACGAATGTACGCCCAGTGACTAAACGCCTTTCAAATGTAGCTTGCACGACGCTGACCTGCATTTTAAATAGCTCTCCAAGGGTGTTTGTCTTCCGGGTTTGGAGACGGGGTTCGTCTTGTGTGGTAGATAAGTTGAAAACATTTTACGCTTCTTAGAGATGGACACCCTAAAGTAGATTCAGAACATCCGAGCGTGTGTGGTACGACATGTGAGTAGCAACAACAACACAACGTTTTTTTTTTTCTCCAGCTGCAGAGGAAATATTAAGTGCTTGCTTTCTTGCATTTCTTTTCTGAAAAATCAAAGACGTTGACAAATCTCTGTGACGCGAAATTAGAGCGCAGCTCTGGAGGAGGAGGAGGGGAGGGTACGGAGAAGAGGGTATGCCCTTCCTTCTCCTTCCTTGTCCTCCTCCTCCCCGCCTCATCCTCTCCTCCTCCAATTTCTCTCCTCCTTCTCATCTCCCCTCGTCCTCCTCCTTCCCACCTCCTCCTCCCCCCTCTTCGTCCTCCTTCCCGCTTCCTCCTGCGTGCCCTCCCATCGTCCTCCTCCGTACCCTCCCCTCCTCCCACAGTTTCCCCGCTAAATTTAGCTGAAAAATTTACGCCACGGGATCCTCAACACCAATTCAGTTTCCCCACTACATTTAGCGGGGAAACTGAACTGGTGTTGAGGTAAGGTGACGTCAATTTCCCCGCTAAATTTAGTGCGGTTACGTTGATGCCTCGAAACACGGAAACGGGCGCGTAAGAGCTGGGCTCTAAAATTACCCTTTAACATTACGTGGCCGGTCTGGCACCCTGGCTAGGGTGACCATATTCCTAGAAGTAAAAAACGGGACATAGAGGGAGCGAGACGGTAAAAAAGCTGTGCTACGGTTCCATAAGCGTATACACGCACATATTATCAGTTTTTCGTTGAGAACAGAAATTTATTTATTTTTCGTTTGTTAACAATGGGGAGGAAGTGTTGCCAACCGAAGCACGTCAAATTCAGTAATATAGAAGAGTCTCCCGAACAGACATTTATGTGGACAAAATGTATTAGTAGATTCAATTATACAGTATGTTTCATAATATGTTTATTATTATAACATTATGTCTGCAACAAGTAAACATTGTGTTTTGTTCCATTTGCTTACTGCTGACTTCGCAACTACAATGCATGTTCCCTCGAAAACGGGACATGAGGCTTCGTTAGACCAAGAAGACGTGACAGCAGAAATGTACCTCTAAATCAGTGTTGTACACGTTCCTCAAAAAAAAGGAACGAAAGCTCGTTCCTCGTTCCTTCTGATTTTTGGAACGCGTTCCCGTTACAAGTTACATCAGTGAAAAAGGAACTCGTTCCCGTTACAGTTTAAAAAATGGAACGTATCGTTACATATACGTTAGTTACATTTTGTATTTTGCTAATTACTATATTTAGTTAAATCAAGCAGAGTTTTTTTTTATCTATCCCATTAGTAGTCAACATACGAGTTTGTATGTTGTCATGGAAGGACAACAGAAGAAAACAAGCGGAAGCAGGGTTTCATTTGTTTATATATTCAAGCTAAAAATCTCATCTTTTAACCATATTTATGTTTGTAGTGGACGATTCAGACGAGACGAATGTACTTCTACCCATCATTGTACGAGCGTTTCACAATAACCTCACACGTTTCAATTGAACGAAGTCCCTTGTTCGAACTTAACACGGTTGCTTCTCGATGTTGCTGTCCGCAAGACGAGCAAGTGGACTGGAGGAGAGGGTAGGGCTTTTGGAAGGTTAGTATTAAAAACTACAAATACTTCTTTGGAAGGTTGGCTTTGTTGTTCATTTTGAAGGTGGGGGACAAGAGAAGGAATAAAGGTTATTTTTTTGTGCATCTTTTAAGTGACCAATGTTCGGGATACAAGGGTGCGTTCGATGTCTGGCAATATGTGATCTTGTTGTAACTGTAGGTCTCGTTATAGAAGTTCACAAGTGGCCGTAGTCGGCCTTAGATTTCTGGGTGTATGAGGATGCGTGGAACCAAGGAAAGTAGCTGAGCTTGAAACAACCCTCTTTCTTTGTCTTTTCCTACGACTAAAAGCCTCGCTTTTTGTACCGCAGTTTCGGGCACTCAAAAAACAATCAATGTCCACCAGCTGTCCTGCGCCCGAAACTGTTAGCAAGCGAGGACCACACAAAATAATCCATAAGATTAGTAGCCAAAAAGGTAACGAGATCCTGCACTTTGTAAAGATATTGTTTTTGTACTTTCAAAATTTCCCTGTTCGAAATAAAATAGAAATTACCCCACTGGACGAAAAAAAAGAACGTCGTTACTCTTTCCGTTCAAGTAAAAATGTAACGCGTTACCGTTCCAGTTCCAGCCATGCAAAATGGAACGGCGGCGTTCTATCGTTCCTCCTATAAGGAACGCGTTCCAGGAACGCCGTTCCGTACAACACTGCTCTAAATCCGTACTGCCCCGGCCAAAACGGGACGCCTGGTCACCGGTAACTGGCACATTGTATTATAATTGAACAGAGTTACCACCGTTTAAGATGTGCTTCAACGACGGAGGGACGTTGTAATTGCTATAATCACATGCACGGATATTGTCCTTTGTCTTTCCCTTCAGTATTCAGTAATGAAAAATAATGTAAGCTTTGTGAACTTTTAAAAACCCAGAGGTCGATCTGTTTTTTATGGTATATTCGGCTGGTCGCTTTTCAGCCTCTTGGAGCGCTCTGAAAAGCCGGTGTGCATTCGACAGGTCGATGCCAGGCGCTCCAAGTATATTCGGCTTGTTCTTTCGGAGCGCTCTCGAAGCTCCGACTCTCGCCGTCCTCCGAATCGGAGCGGTTTGAGGCGCTCTGACTTGGAAGTGGGAGCGCGCGAGAGATCTGGCTGCCGACCGGTCACGTGACTCCAGCCATTTCGCCATTTTGCTTTTGTGTTGGAAGCGGACGGCGAGAACGCGGCTACTCCGCAGAAAGAGGGCTGCAAAAAACAGCCGTCAGTCTCGACGCCGTCACCGTTGTGTTGTGCTCCCCGAATTGAGGTGAAATGTCGTTGAAACGAAGACGTTTAATGTTAGGGGTGGCACCGTCAGTGCTGCTGGCGAAGCTAGCAGACAGCGACAACACCAGCAGCTCGGACGACGACGAGGGTCGTGTTTACGAAGCGAAGTTTGCCGAGTTGTTTGATGCACCTTGTACGGTGCCCAAGGTCAAGGCTTATGTTTCTATAAGGAGTATTCACTGGGCGCCATATTTGTGGGTGCTGTCTAGAGCGCATGCTCAGAACGAGCCCACATTAATAGGCGGCTAAGACCGGCAATCTTGATGGTGCGGAATCCACGTTACAAAAGAACTGTGGAAGCTCGCCATGAGCACGCGCTCAGCAATCGCGCACACAGCTATGGCCGCCAGTGAATACTTCCTATAGTGCGAACCTACTCGGACAAAGCGGTAAGAACAAAAATACGAGAGTTTTCAAGCTGTAATGTTGTCTTTTTTTTATAGTTTCGCAGGAACTTCCGCTTGGCACGGCTGGCTTGCGATGACCTTATCAGCGTCCGCGTTGACGGCTGCCATTTTTCAAGGATTAACGGATGGATGGATGACTGAATACTGCTGAACCCTTTGAATCCAAGAAGCAAAAGTTCCGCTAGAGGGCGGCTTGCGCCGTCCACTAGTGGCGCAGGCCACCCTCTATCCGCTAGGTTTGCCGCTCTGAAAAGTTGAGGAGCGTTCGGCTGGGCGCGCCGATTCTCTCGCTCCGATGCGGAGGCGCTCCGGGATCTGGTAGCTCCGACTCGGATAATTGGAGCGCTCGAAAGTGACCAGCCGAATATACCATTAGATTCGAGTGAACTGGTTTGACGCCTTGGAGGGGTACCTTAGCTATTAGCGGCGAGATGTTTTGGTGGCGCCCTCCTGTGGTTCCCCCTTGTGACGTCATTACCTTGCAAACAACAAGTTCGAAGGTGTTTGTTATTAGCATGGTGGAAGCTTGAAATCATTGCGCTCTCAAAGGAACACTGCCAACACCGTCAAAATTAAAGTTCTTTCATTCCTCTTATTTCCGCCGATCATAAATCCCCTTTCCGACGTCATAGTTAGCGTTCGGCCAATTGTGGAAGGCCGACCACAGCGACGCTTTCGGTCGCGCACGGGGCTAATAGTCCGTTGCGACTCAAGAAGGTAGGGCGAGGGTAAGATGGAGCCGGGGAGGAGGAAGCATACGGAACGCTGGAGAAGAGAGGGGGAAACCTCCTTCTCTCTTTAGCGTCCCGTCTGCTTCCTCCTCTCCAGCCCTCTTACCCTCTCCTTGCCTTCTTGAGTTGCAACGGACTATAGTGCTGTCTGGGGTTGCTAACCTCTTTTTTAACCTGCTCTCCTGGCTTTAAGACATGCATTTTTAGCACCTTCTCAGGGCAGACAAGCTGCCCTGGGAAGTTGTCCGTGCATTTGATTAGTTTACTAATTTGCATGAAAGACGCTGTCATATCGCAGTCACGTGGTGAACATTTGAAAGTTTAAAACAAATATAAAATACACAGCTTATCTCTGATAACCACAGGGCATTCATTTTTTTTTTAAGTTCAAAAAGGAAAATGAAAGAAAATCGTACTGTCCTCTGTGACCGGATTGCCCTCGTTTTCTTGACTGCTGACAGCTGTCACATTATGCTGACAAAATCGCCAGGATTCTTCATATTTTCTTGTGGACTTTCTTAGTCCAAGACAACTTTCTTATTTATAATACGTTTTTTTTTTCAGTGGGGTGGTTGCGAGTTCGCACTTCGGCTTTTTCGTTTCTTTCAAGTCTAAACGATCAATGCGTTAGCATTTTCTTCTCGGCGTTTTAAAAGTTCTACACCTATATCTGAGCCTGACCCGGGCCCGGAAACAATCCGTGCTACCCGGCCCGGGCCTGGCCCGTACACCGACACAACTGCGCTACCAGGCCCAGGCCGGGCCCGGGCTTGTTGGCCCGGCCTCGAGCAGAGCTTCTAGCGAGCGCCCGTTTTGTGGAAGTACTCTTCAAAGCAGCACCCCCGAGCTCTCGTGCTTGTGGCACTGACAGCAGTCGGAGTATAGATCCTGCTGGCTTTATTGAGCTGCAGTGACCTAGACTGGGCTCCGATGTTTGTTCCAAAGGCGTTTTTTTCATCTCCTTTCAAGTGCACATATTGCTTTATCCTCAAAATCCTTGAAACCAGTTTTCCGCTAGGTGGAGTCATTTATGAACTAGTGAATTTCGATTATAGATTCTTGACCATCTTGACCTCAATGCATCGATAACTGTTTGAACTGATGCAGAAGGGAGCAGGAGAAGGGAGTTTAGAAGCGGTTTTATGGACACTCTGTGTTTCCTGTTTCCTAGTGATCCTCGCCTTTGACTGGGGTGACAAAGTACTCGCCGGCTTCTGTCCCCGATTCCGATGTTTATCCTGAGCGTGCACGTTCACTCGCATACTGACCAACAAGTCTGGCTGCCTGATCAACGTCTAGATGAGCTCTTATGAATATGCAATGCCAGACAACATGCCAATGCAACCCAATCTCAGCGGGTAATATTACGAACTTATTGCGGAATGCGTCATGAGCCGAGCCTGCCGCCAAACTAAAGCACAGCAGGTGCCATGTCTACAACATGTCAGTCCCGTTTGTCCCCAAAATATTTTGGCGCGCTAAATTTCGAATTATTTAAGAGTAAACATCAATTGCAGCAGCTAGGAAGCTTTTTCAAGGTAATAAAGATCACCGCAAAATGCGATTTTCAGAAAAGTCATCAAAAACGGAGCACCCCTTTTTTACTTTTCATTCTTATATTACCCGCTTGCAAAACTTGCGAAGTATCTTCAAATGCAATTCAATGATGTTTTCAAAGTATTTGTATTCTACTCAAGATAATTCATTCTTGAAGTAACGTGAATACTACTCTAAATACATTATCGAATGGGTTGTAGTATCTAATCTTAAATACGTTTGTTGAGTTTTTGGCATGACACTGAAATTTTCCACTCGTGCAACAGGAGCAAGCCTGAAAATGCGAAAACGCGGCCGCGCGGTTTTTTCGTGTCTTTTCATCCGCGTTTTCGTACTGCCAGCCTTCAGCCCGTGGCAGGAGCGACAGCTATCGTGCACCATGCACCGCGCTAAAGTTAACGCGGAGGTGCTTTTCGCGTTTTAATATACTCCTATAAACCCCGTAAAATAAACCTTGATCCGATTCTATCAAAATCTGAGAAAACCGAAAAAAAAACAACCTCCGAATAAAAGCGGAAGCCGAAAAACTGAAGCCTCACTCACGGGAAGAAAACCTTTATCAAAGGTTCTATTTTGCGTTTACCCGAAAGATACTTCGCACCGAATCCTGCATTTTTTACGAACATACACCATCGAATAAAGGAGGCTTCTTGTATGCGTGCAGGTGGCCGTATATCTCCAGGAGAGTGGCAAGGAGAAGAAGGTCATCTGCGGGGGTGCCCTCATATCTCCGAAGTACACCATCACGACAGCTCAATGCGTCAGCGACAGTCGAGGGACGACGTAAGTCCTCAATGCCTTCATGTGTAGGGTGGTGAGGTCAGAGTCCCAGTGTGGGAAGTAACGCGTTACAAGTAAGAGCGTTACTGGTAACGCGTTCCTTTTTTCAGTAACTAATGTACTCGTTAGATCCCAAAGCAACCAAGAAGTACAGTGATTTCGTTACTATTTTACGGTACTGTTTATCAAATTAAGTTACTCGTTAGTCGATACTTTTGACTAAAATTAATCACGTGTTCGGCCTTTTCAAATAGTTAACGCACATCGGGACCTCGCTACATTCTACAAATTCCCTAAACAAACAAAAAAAAAATATTGCCAAATCGTTCTTCAAAAGTTTTAAGGCAGATTGATACTTTAGACCCATGTTGCGGATAAAAAAAAACAGGACGCGGGAGGGCCAAAAAAACATGCTTTTCGTGTAAGGCTCGTCAAATTATGAGGCGCTGGAGAAATTCAGCCTTCTGCGTTAAGTCCTTATTTCGAACTCTTTTTGTTCGCCTTCCGCCTTCCACCTTCCGCCTTCCGGTGCTCGATCGCCGTCGGCGATCGAGCACCGGCGGAGGCGGTTGATCTGACATACCGCGTTCGGCTTTGGCTATAGCAGACGGCGTTCGTAAAATGGCGTCAGCTGTTGCTGGCTCACGCGGCGGTACCGTGCGTGCTTAAATTCATTCGGCGTTCGTTGCCATGGTGACGGCGAGGAAAGCAGACGTGCGGAAGAACACTGCGGCGCAGCGATACCAGGTGCGTTCGAAGGCCCTTCCCGCATGCTTTTCAATGGGCGGAAGGCGAACAAAAAGAGTTCGAAATAAGGACTTAACGCAGAAGGCTGAATTTCTCCAGCGCCTCATAATTTGACGAGCCTTACACGAAAAGCACGTTTTTTTGGCCATCCCGCGTCGTGTTTTTTTTATCCGCAACATGGGTCTAAAGTATCAAACTGCCCATATAGCTATTATAATATGCTATCATGGACGTAGCTGGCATTGAAAAGCACTTTGGCGTCGTCTGCTTTGCGCCTAGTAGACGACCAAGTGGGGGTGTGATAACCCACTGGAAGAGCGAGCCCCCCACCTTGCGCATGTGTGTTGCACGCCCTGCTCCGCGCATGCGCAGCTGTTTCCACGATAACACGCCATAGGTCCAGCTTATTGCGCTAGTGTGCTGTATTAAATTGAAGCAGACCGCAACCAGTCTAAAGTTGACGTCCGATGATGCATTCATATGAAAAAAAAAAAGAGTGGGCGCATCTTTTTTCTGCGCTTGATTATGAGAGCAAGTACTAGAAAGAATTTTTACGGAATACATTACTCGTAAGTAACATTCCTGACTCACGTATACAAAAATACTGATCAGTTATATGGTTTATCATTCAATATCGTGTAATTTAAAACGGTACCGAAATTGTCTCATGCGTGCATTTATGTACACTTTTGGACACTACAAGCGCGAACACAGTATCGGCGCTTTTAAGCAAGGGGGGGGGGGGGGGAGGGGGGGGGAGAGGGGGAAGGGGGGGAGTGGGGGGGCAGAAGTTTTGGCTGCCTTCATCGTGTCAGTGGCTGTACTAACGTCGCTCGCATAAGCAACCTGTCCTTAATGATATACCACTGTTCCCTTTTCATGATAAAAAAGGAAATAAAGACAAAAGGTCGGCAGAGAGACTTAGGACTGCTCACGTGTAGGAATGCGAAAGCATTCCTACACGGAGCGTATTCCTACAAGCAGCGCGCTACGTCTTCCTTGTTCACACGGCGCTCGGCGCTGACATCACGCTTCCCCCACTGCGCAGGCGCGGCGAACCCCGCCAGCTTCACGACGGCTTCCGTGACGAAGCATCTGCGTTGCTGTGCTTTCCCTTGTGTTTTATTTCTGAGGCGCGTCCGCTTTGACCTTGAGCGTCTCCGTCGGCTTCCGTGACGAAGCATCTGCGTTGGTGCGCTTTTCTTTGTGTTTTATTTCTGAGGCGCGTGCTTGATGACGGAAATTTAGGTGCCGTTTCGCTTAGCCAACGGGAATTTAGGAGCCGTTTTACGGTGTTACAGACAACGCCGGGTTCAGTTCATGGGACAGTTAATGCTTTCGTATTAAAAGTCAGCTGTTATCTATCGTGCAAAGCGAGATGACTTGAACTTGAAGTTGGAGCTCCTAGTGGCTTTGCTGCTCTTCATCGGCCACGTTCTGCACGTTCTCCTACAATGCCTTCTGAAACCAGAGGCTCCACGATGGCCGCAACTAGGGCATTAAAAAATCAAACATCACTGTAGGAACTGTCTTAGCGTTTTGCAAAGAACTTATAAACACCTCTTATGCTGCATTCAAACTGGAGTTCAAAACGCAATAGCTAAGCGGAGGCGCTCGTTTTCATCATCAAGTGCGCGTAAAACTGCACTGATTCTCTAAACAACTGCTAGTGTGAATGAGGCGTTAGAGTGACCCAACGACACAAATTGATACAATGAGTAGTCAAAGGCAGCTAGCCCTTCCGTTCACCTTCTATCCATCCCCTATCTCCCCAAGTCAGAGCAAACAAGACCGTCGTCTTCTCGCGCAGAGGGAGCAGTGGTCATGGCCTTGCGTTTGGGCGGCGAACGCAGCATCGTCTTCTACTCGCAGCAATGACTGCCGTATAACCTTTCTACGACATTCTGAACTACGCCGGTTTTATAGGATCGAGGACTTAAACCTTCGAGAAAGTGGCGACAAAATATCTCAAAGGGACGTTAGTTTTGTGAACTAACAATACCAGATGTGTTCTAAGTAATGAAGAAATCGCAACAGCTAGAGTAGCGGTTGCGGGGGCGAAGCTTCGTAGTTCACGCGATCAATTCCTCTCACCATGCGTCATCTTTTCCTCTCTTTCACTTGCGCTCCGTACAGCGAAACTCGTCCAGTACTTGGACGGCTAACGACGGAGAGTTAAGTCGGACGCTCTATAGTCAGCTACAAGTTAAGAAGGTAGGAGAAGCTCCTTCCACAAGCGTGGTGCGCCGGTTTCAAACCCCTCCGCAATTGAAAGAAGAGTTCACTGGAAACGCTCCTTGTTCCGCTTCAATGGATAGATAATAGCCACAGAGTGGTGGCAACTTGTCTCCGACCCCCACGTTTTAAGAAAGCGACCTTTGTATTCATCGGAGAGGGATTCATCAGAGAGGGAACCGAGCCCCTGAAAGCAGCCTTTGTATCAATCGGAGGGGGACGCTAATCCCCGTAAGTCGTCTTTGTTTGCATCGGAAGGGGAAGCCTCTAATCTCCCTCTCGTGGCTTCCACAATGCTAAGTCAAAGTCGAAAGATAAAGCAAATATGTACAGAAAGGCAAGACCCTCCTCGCGCGTTGGCCGCGACGTCACGGAAACTATGGGACGCTATTGGATGCGGAGGTGGCGGAGGGATATATGATTCCCTTTGAGGGGCATTTTCCGCTACCTTCTTGACTTGTAACCTACTATAGTCTAACCGAATAAACTTGGAGGCATCCTATTTCTGTGCAGGCGTCCGGTGGGGCTGTTCAGCGTGCGTCTGGGCGACGTTGACTTGCGTTCGACGGATGGCGACACGCATGCAATCGACGTGGACGTGGAGACTATTCACATACATCCCCGCTACAATGGGAGCACGTACAGCAACAACGTGGCTTTGCTAGAGCTGAGTAAGGAGGTACCCTTCGGCCAGTTCGTGAGGCCCGTATGCCTGCCCCTTGGGGAAATCTCCATGAAGAATCTGTCCGGTATCCAGGCTTTCGTCGTTGGCTGGGAATACAGCCCATATGGTAAGTTTCCTCTTGCTAGTTTTGCGCTTCAAGTAAATAAATATGAATATTTTCAGAGCTTCAGCGAAAAAAAAAAAAAAGGAGGTAGGTAACCTATTTTATGTATCCATCGATTAGCTTCGTGGGGAAGTAACTATAACCTGTAAATGGTTGTAAAGCTAAATAAGCCAGAAGCTCCGAAAAGCTATAAACAATTTCTTACGAGCCTAACCTCTTTGAAAATACGATTTGAACTAATGCGACCAATATTTGATAATCTCAAATGACTATATATATATATATATATATATATATATATATATATATATATTAGGGGTGTGCGAATATTGAAATTTTCGAATACGAATCGAATACGACAAAAAACGGGCTTCGAATATCGAATCGAATATCGAATATGGGTCTTGTAATGAAAAATTAGAAAACAAGAGGCAACAGCAGGTTTTATTGCCTTTTCAAAATAAATCAGTGCAACTGTATTTTACTGGGCTGCAGCAGGCTAAAGATACTTCTAGTAATGCACTCATTACAATTATCGTGTAGGAAAATTAACTGTTCAACTGTTTAGAAAGTAAGCACTCCCTACGCGCCGTGACAACATTTCTGCCAGTAGAAAAACCCTTAAATCGGGAAACCTGCGAAATTTCCCTCAAGTTCGAAGGAGTTTGACTTATGGACAGTTTTGCCCGGATCCTAACGAATATTTTGAATTTTGGGAGATAAATATTAGAGAAAGTATTTTATTTTATTTTTTTATAAAATGGCAACCAATAGTTACTCCATATAAAAGCGAAAATATGCGCTTTTAACGCTTTCGTTAGTTATTAATGTGAACCTGCGATGCCAATAAACCCAACAAATATTGCACTTTTCCTCCGCCAGTTGAGTCAATTAGTTTTTCTTTTTTTTTTAATATTAACGTATGCGCACAAAACTAGAACTTCAGTTGAACCTTTGTCGAACATCACGTTGAAAGGTCGGTAAAGTGGAACTATAGTCGAACTCGAAACTGGGCAGGTTCGCGATATCTCTAATTTTGACTGAGCGGGAGTGGCATGCACTGGTGGCAAGAGTTGTTTTCGATGGCGATGCAATGTTCTGCTCGCCCCTAGCTTTTTTCTTTTTTTTTTAATTTTCAAACATTTATATTAGATAACACTCTTGAGATATATTTTATATTTATATTTCACTCTCGAGGTTTATTTTATTGCATCAAGTTATAGAACGTGCAATTGCATCACATATTTCTATATAAGCGCCACACAACAAAGGGCTTGGTGAAAAAGAAACCAAAACTGATCCTGTCTTGCTGCCATGGGACAGATAGAAACGGAGCAGACCTATAACGCACGGATCATACGCCTTTCTCAGTGAAATAAACATATTCATAGGGGAATGCGTGGCAAGCAGATTATTCGTTACTTGCTCGAATATTCGTAGTTTGTGCGAATATTCGCCGTTTTTCCCGAATAATCGGCTTTGGCCGAATATTCGGGAACCTCCGAATATGCAATTTTCGAATCGAATACGTTTCGAATAAAGAAAATATTCGATTCGTATTCGAACTTTCGAATATTCGCACACCCCCCTCCCCCCCCCCCCCCACACACACTATATATATATATATATATATATATATATATATATATGTAGGAAAATTAACTGTTCAACTGTTTAGAAAGTAAGCACTCCCTACGCGCCGTGACAACATTTCTGCCAGTAGAAAAACCCTTAAATCGGGAAACCTGCGAAATTTCCCTCAAGTTCGAAGGAGTTTGACTTATGGACAGTTTTGCCCGGATCCTAACGAATATTTCGAATTTTGGGAAACAAATATTATAGAAAGTATTTTATTTTATTTTTTTTATAAAATGGCAACCAATGGTTACTCAATATAAAAGCGAAAATATGCGCTTTTAACGCTTTCGTTAGTTATTAATGTGAACCTGTGATGCCAATAAACCCAACAAATATTGCACTTTTCCTCCGCCAGTTGAGTCAATTAGTTTTTCTTTTTTTTTTTAATATTAACGTATGCGCACAAAACTAGAACTTCAGTTGAACCTTTGTCGAACATCACGTTGAAAGGTCGGTAAAGTGGAACTATAGTCGAACTCGAAACTGGGCAGGTTCGCGATATCTCTAATTTTGACTGAGCGGGAGTGGCATGCACTGGTGGCAAGAGTTGTTTTCGATGGCGATGCAATGTTCTGCTCGCCCCTAGCTTTTTTCTTTTTTTTTTTAATTTTCAAACATTTATATTAGATAACACTCTTGAGATATATTTTATATTTATATTTCACTCTCGAGGTTTATTTTATTGCATCAAGTTATAGAACGTGCAATTGCATCACAGCGCCACACAACAAAGGGCTTGGTGAAAAAGAAACCAAAACTGATCCTGTCTTGCATCCATGGGACAGATAGAAACGGAGCAGACCTATAACGCACGGATCATACGCCTTTCTCAGTGAAATAAACATATTCATAGGGGAATGCGTGGCAAGCAGATTATTCGTTACTTGCTCGAATATTCGTAGTTTGTGCGAATATTCGCCGTTTTTCCCGAATAATTGACTTTGGCCGAATATTCGGGAACCTCCGAATATGCAATTTTCGAATCGAATACGTTTCGAATAAAGAAAATATTCGATTCGTATTCGAACTTTCGAATATTCGCACACCCCCCTCCCCTCCCCCCCCCACACACACATATATATATATATATATATATATATATATATACATATATATATATATATATATAAAACACATTACGTATTATAAAATTTTTTTCGATGAAAAACTCAAGGCCAAGTTGCCATACTTTCCTTGCCAGATTGCACAGAAAGGGCATTGTATTTCTCCACCTGTTTTCAATAATTTTCTCATTGAATATATTTAATTCGAATAGATGTGTGGCGCAGAGCAGCGGTAGTTAATTGTTTTATACATATGAGGCAATAGAGATTGTTCTAAACCACTAACATTTGTGAAGTCCGCTGATTAAACTGCTAAATATTCAGATTCTTCTTCATGTGGGTTTTTCGTATTATGTATTGGATTATGGATAGTATCGGGGCACATATAGTTCTCTCAGTAGGGTTGCCTTTGTAATCAATAAATAATGCGCAGGCGGAGCGAGAAATTATTTAAACATTTGTGTTACAGTTCCGAGTCGCCCTGCATCTCTAAACGTTCATGTGCATCTTTAGGATATTGTGTACTCTCAAATACCTAATATTTTAACCAACAAAAACTCAAAACTGTAGAGTTGTGAAGAACAAAAAATAAATAAATTAATAACGAGTTCTTCTGAACGCTGTACATCGTCCTCCAGTTATCAAGCACAAACATATTTTAAACTAGAGGAACCACCTATTCATTATTCGTGCGAAAAAGTAGCCGTTTAGAACTATGTTTTGACGCAACTGGTGTTGATACGTGATACCTCCAGTAAAGTAGTTATCTATTTTCAATTATATAGTTGGGCTATCAACTATATAAAATCTACAGCGTTTTTGGGTCTGAACTGTGCTTCCTTGTAAACTCGAGACATTGACCGCTTAGGACGTCCGGGGCGTGACTTATGACGTTAACGCGTCTTGCTTTGTGATTCGATCTCCAGTCTTTTTTTTTGGCGCGATGCTCGGGTCTTGCCACGCCCTGCGTTTCTTAAGGCCCGTTCACACTCTTGCGACCGAGTTCGACCGAGAGAGACCAGACCGGTTTTTAAGCCTCTTGCGATCTCTTAGGACCAGCTCCGCTGCTGGTTCTAAGAGATCGCAATAGGCTTAAAAACCGGTCTGGTCTTTCTCGGTCGAACTCGGTCGCAAGAGTGTGAACGGGCCTTTAAGCTGTCCGCGACTGTCCTGTTTAGAACCGATGCTTAACCTCGTTTGTGAGACTGCCCAGCGGCCATAGATCCCACACATTCCTCCCATGTAGGGGACCGAAATCTTCCTTGCCCAACATTCGGCGGCCTTAATATGACCAGCGCAATATGCTTTTCCGGGTGAATTTTGCGAGTGATTTTTTTGGTGTTTTTATACAAGTGTATTCTAGACTGTACACGACTTCTTAAAAATATAAAACTATTTTTTTTTTTAAGTGGCCCGGTATGATTTTTTGTCTGAATGACTTCTTGTTTTGTCTCTTCTACTTTTCGTTGTTTCAAGATTTCTCACCCAGTCTCAGGTGTTTGAACAAATTGGTTAGTTCAGTTGGTAGAGCGCTCTACTGGAAATGGAAAGGTCCCTGGTTCGATACCAAGACCAGGCGGATTATTTCATTCGCGCACCAGTCACGTAGCTCTGCTTGGAGATTTGTGCTTGTCTTGTGCTTGTCGTTTTGACAGTCTGAAGTTATCGAAAAAGTAACGCCTACTTTTCCAAGTATCGGCCAATTACTTTTCTTCGCAATTAATAGAATAATATAATTGAATTCTGTTTAAGCGAGAGTAGTTGTAATTGGAATCGATCGCTTTTTTCGAGTAACGTGTACAATATTGGATTTACCTCCAATTAAATTGCGTAGCGCGGCACAAAATATTGCAGTAAAGTTTTTTTTTTTTTCGGAAGAAGGTGTTTTTTTACATTTGGTCGAGTAATAGCCACGTTATTTATGAACAAAACCCGTGGATCTGCTTTCTCGTAAAACACGGGAATAGCGAATCACCGCGATCGGCAAAAAAATAGAATCGATTTACTGGGCAGAGATAACGCCATCACGCGATAATGCTATCTGCTCAGATCGGATTTTAGCGGAGAATCGTGTCCTCGACCTGGTTATTCGCTGCGTGTTTCTTATGCAGAACGCAATGGTTGGCTGGTTGTGTGTTCTGTAGGCAAGTAGACGCGAGGGACTTGTTCATAAGAAGCGCCGCTATTACTCTAGAGTCTAGCCAATACGAAATACGTGTCTTATCTAGCCACTTTAAAAATGCTTTTATGGAGTTCCGTGCACATTTAGGACACAATATGCTTATCTTTGACGACAAATACTGTGCCAGCCAGATATACATGCCTTGCACGACGTCACATGATGCCGTCGAACGCCGGTAACCACAATGCTGGTGGTTGACTCGACGGCCCTTCGCAGCTATAGACCTTTCCAATGTTTACAAAATCACAGTCCAGCGTGCGATCTTCACAGCCCAGCACGTGCGTGGTCTTCGCTTCGGAAAGCGAGCAAAGCACGCGCCATACGCACGAACGCTCAAAATGGCACCGGCCACAAGCTTGTTTTTGGAAAGGTCTATAGAGCAACGGTAGACATGTGTCGCGCTCGGCTCTAGCCATTACTACTTATTCCGATGATCGTCTCGTCGGCATGCCCCGCGAGACAAAGTAGCCGTCAAGTTAGAGAAAGTACGAGCGGCAGGAAAGGGATCCTGCCGTGGATTACTGAGTTCGCGGGACGCATTTCATAGCGGTGAGCGACGGCACTTTTCTACCGTTGTTTACATTTGCGCACGCCTTTGCATCGGCTTTTGCCCGTTCCTGGTGTAGATGCCCTTTGCCTTTTGTTACATCAAGCCGTTTCCAAGCTTCGAGCGCACCTTCGGGGCTCCCGGCCAAGTATACGGGCGAGTGTCGCGCCGCGAGCCCGGCCAGACGGCGATCAGTCGGCGGCGGTTCCCATGTGCAAGCTCACCGAGACGCCGCCGCCGGGGCATTGGTTTGTGCCGTCCGCGAGACGGTAACCTTTGCAAGGAGCGAAAGTATGAAGGCGAGCCGGTTAGGAAACATGATAATATAAGCCCCGGGACAGTGTGAGTCGTCTTGTTCGTTATTTGATTTATCCTTGTATCAGGGTTTAGACTATGATGGTAACCTTGCGTTGTTTACGAGTACTTCGCAAAATCGTAACAATATTTCTACAAGCGACTCCCACAGCCGCTAGTCATATTTCAAGACGCACAATTAAGCTCTTTTTCCCTTTGTGACACGACAGTTTTTTGCTTTAAAACTTTGTCGGCGGAATATCGAAACTTTCTGCACGTAGCGCAATCGCACCAATGCCGAAATATTTCGCACATACTGGCTAACCATCATCATCGTAAACACCGCACGTTCTTCCAAGTTCATATTTAACAAAACTAGCTGACCAACTGGCCACGGATGCATAGTTAGAAGCAACAACGTCCACCTTACACCTTTTACAAAAAGCGATGCCAAGCGGAACATTCGTTGTCCGAGAAACAGAATGTCCCCTGGCACATGGCTCAAGAGCATCTCGGAACCGAGCCTACTCCTTTTAATAGCCCGATCTCACCAAGCGTTCGGCGCATGCGTGACGCCGCCATAACTTTAGTTCGCAGGAGGCAGGCAGCAGTGCACAAGAGGGCTCGTGCCGCCTCATGCTCCACACGCGCAGAGCTCCAGCGAGGTTGTCGCACGTGCAGAAACACTAAAGCTCCCTCGATGCATTGCGGCTGCGGTGGCGTAGTCAAACTGGCTGGTGAGATCACGGCCGGACTGGAAGCGCGCGCTCTCTTTCTCTTCTTACGGCCTTTGCAATTGACTCCGTAAGTGTGACGTCATGGGTCCAAACAAACCGTTGCTAGGGTCGTTGTTATGGACGAATACATGTGGCTCGGTTTCGCTACGAAAACCCGACCGTTCAAAAATCAGGAGTAGGATTTAAACTTCTAAAAATCACAGATGTAGAAAGCTTGAATGTCATATATGTTTCGACAGAAGTGTGCCGGTAATCGCTCGTTTCTGAAATATTTACGACTGGAACTTCCGGTCCTCAAGATGCCTGCAGCAGACGACGAATGCAAGAAGTATGCCGTCTGCCGCACGCCGGCCGGCCAAACCGGGGCCGTCGTTTCAATCGTGTGAATAAAGACGATATTCTGACATCGCGTTTGTTTGAAATACAATGAGTTTAAGACACATATAATAATTCATAGTGGGGTGCGATGCAAAATATGGTTTATCGAAAGTCCGGACGTCGATCGAGATGATCGTCTGCTAAAAGATCGCATTGCACCCGTGAGAAAAGCACTTCAGGCGATCGGTAGAGATCCCAAATTTTGTTTGCGGACTCGCGCTATGCGAGGGTGCTTCGTATACCTGGTTGTAACCATCGCGTGGTGAAAGACCCTTGCAGTTTCTTCAGATTTCCGCAAGAACCCAAAGGGCGAAAGAACTGGATAAAAAACATAAGGTGAGTTCATTACAGATTGTACTCGCATCGCGGGTTCGATGGAGATCTTCACCAAAAGAGCACATCCACATAATTTGATGTATACCAAGGAGAAAAAAAAAGCAAAATACTGCGAAATTGCGATAGACATGCAATTCTTTAATAACCTGACAACCACAATAATAATCATAACAAACGACTTACCTCGACGGCGTACGATTTGTTTCTCATGCTGGCCTGCACTACGCCGGTAATGCATTTCAGGTCGTCGTCGTAACTGATCTGCATGACGTGGTTTGATTTTACGGCATTTTCACCCCTCGTAACTAAGCTAAGTTCTTCCCAGAAAACAAAAACAAAAAAACAAAAAAACGCACATTGCGGAGGCCTCTACGGCCATGGTGATTCACTTGTTTTTGTCGCTCGTTTACCGGCGCAATTCAATGAAGACGCCCGCTGCAACAGAGGCCAGCAAATCTATCGTGTCGTCTGCTACCGAAGCAAAGCGGAGTGCAAGTCTTCAGAAATGGCTTTCATCGTTGCGATACGACACTGAGACGACAAGAGCATCTTCATAATTCGATATCAAGAAGTTCGGTTGCTTACAAAAAATTATTTACTTACTTGTAAGCAAAAATCTAGCCTTATGTGGAGTCTCCATGCATTAGTCCATAGCAACGTCCCTAGCAACGGTTTGTTTGGACCCAGACGCCTTGTTGTGACGTCATCACTTACGGGGTCAATTGGGGCAATCGCCACCTCCCGCCGCAATTCGCGGGGGGCGCTGTCACCTCACCCCTGGGCCAGAGCCGTATATTAGGAGAGTTTGGACAATAGGCGGAGCAAAGGCCGCCGCCAGCGCCGAATATTCCCCCCACGCTTAGAGCGTAAACTAAATTTGTGACACAGCGTCGACCAATCAGGAGACCTCTACTCCATCTCACAAATGTCGACAGTGAAGACAAAGGCACAGGCGCGTGAGCCTAGCTCAGCGAAACGCTATTGTTTGTACGAGACCTCGTGCATAGGAGGCACTTTCCAAAGCCACGCGCTCGTGCCCATGCCTTTGTCTGCACTGCTAGAACAGTTTCCTGAGACTGGCTGAAAGAAAGCAGTGCAAAGGGTGGGGTGCGCGAGCGTCTTGAGACGCGGAGTTCCGCTCGGCACGGCTCAAATTATACTTCGTTTCACTTTACCTGCGAGCGAAGCCAAAGCTAGAAGCGCGAGACCAGCGCTTTTTGCATTTCTCCCCAGCTCGCGCGCTCGAGCAAAGCCTGAACGCACGGAGCTTCCGTGCTCGCGCTTCCAGTTTTGCCTTCGCTCGCACATAAGGTGAAACGAAGTATAGTCGTGGCACAAATTTAGAGCACGCGACCACCGCTCGGGGCTGTTTCGCGGCCTGTGGTTGGCCCGGGATGCTCGCCTATTCAAACCAATGTATGGCCAAACTCTCTCAATAAACGGCTCTGCCCTGGGCTACCCTTTGCCGTTTGCACAGAGCGCGTCTGACAGTGTATCTCAGCGCTGTCGCAACTTGCGGCCGAGATTTTTATAGCCTTTGACACCTGATCCTTACGTTTAGACCCTCACCCACTATCTAATAATGCGCTTCTGATGAGCCCAAGACCGGTGAATATTTGACGCACATCTCCGAGAGATTCGGGAGTAAAAAGTAGTAAGTAGAGACAGCAAATGCAATTGCGGAAAAACTATACTCGTCTTTACCTCCAGGACTTCTGCTGCAACTCAAGAACAGGTGGAGACGGACCCCTTCCACGTGGAGGAACTTTAAACGATAAATAAATCGTACACTCTCGTGAAATGTAAGCAGGCCCAATCTATCTATTGCCGTGGTCTGCATCATCATTTCATTCGCCGCACATGAGGTCGGTCAGCTGCTCTAGACGAGGGTGTAGTATCTGTACAATTTTCGCACAGTGCATATTACAGCCTAAAGTGCTTCCCGAGGGCTTGTGCACATATGCAGCTGATTTGTCGTTTCTGTCCGTGACCGTCTTTGCATGGTTAATCAAAAGTATTCTGAGCAACTTGTTGCAAATTAAACCAGCCAAGCGCTTTGAGTGACTGTTGTCAATGCCCTTGGGCAACTTAGGATTGGTGCGTCTTCAAGATAGGGTGCAATGAGTAGTTGCAGAACTTGGTGCACATTTGTACGCGGAAGGAGCTTAACAACCTTTAAAAAAAGCAACAATGTTGTCCAGAAGTGCGAGGAACCTAGGATTTGAATAATAAAGTCCTCTTTTATCCTGGCCACCGACGTACACCAGACCAGAGTATGTCACGGATGGAGATGGAGCGCAAGGCTCTTTCAGTTTTTTCAGGTCACTGGTAACCGAGTTGGGCACAGCCGCTGCCAACTGCTCAGAATCAGTGTCTGACATCCGTATTTGCATAGAAGGGGCCTTTTCTTTGACAATGTGATCAAGGGCTGCTGTGACAGCCCTTGCATCAAGCATGTCATTCCCTCCACAGATGGACCGTCGTCGTCCATGTGGGGTAGAGTCCGTAGAGTGACTTAAATCGGAGCGAATTTCAATACACCGTTGCCAAAACAACAACCTACGAAGCTCGAACACCAGCGCAAAGCAGCTCGAAGGCCCTCTCCGAGTGGGGTGAAGTGGGGTGATGTGGTTGCGCCTCTGGCGGCAAGCAAGTGAACTACATACGGAGAAAAATGCCATTGACTCCCGGGCGATTGCAAAGGCCGTAAGAAGAGAAAGAGAGCGCGCGCTTCCAGTGCGGCCGTGGTGAGATCGATCTATAAGGAGTATTCACTGGGCGCCATATTTGTGGGTGCTGTCTAGAGCGCACGCTCAGAACGAGCCCACGTTAATAGGCTGCTAAGACCGGCAATCTTGATGGTGTGGAATGCTCGTTGGAAAAGAACCGTGGAAGCTCGCCATCAGCACGCGCTCAGCAGTCGCGCACACAACTATGGCCGCCAGTGAATACTTTCTATAGGGAGTATTCACTGGCGGCCATATCTGTGTGCGCGGCTGCTGAGCGCGTGCTGACGGCGAGCTTCCGCAGTCCTTTTGGAGCGTGCATTTAGCACCATCAAGGTTGGCGGTCTTAGCAGGCTATTAATGTGAGCTCGTTCTGGGCATGCGCTCTAAACATCGCCCTCAAATATGGCGTCCAGTGAATACCTCCTATTGATCCAGACCTTCGGTGTCTAGTCCATACTTACTTGAGTAGACCTATTGAAACATTAACTCATCGCCTACGATTAAATTTCGCGTACACCGGCATATTTCGTTGCCAGGTGAAAACATCGAGCTGCACGTTTGACCATCCCGTGGAAGATATGGACAGTGGCGAACTCGATTACGAGTGGGACTAAGCATACTTAACAATCGCTCTTTTTTCTTTGGGCCAAAGTTTTAGGTCCTTGGCTGGACTTAAAAAGCCAGACGAGGGCATAAACTTTACTACGTGATTTTTTTACTGACCCGAAGATAGTTGCCAGATATTAGGTATTATTTGAAGGTCAAAATACGCACGACGCGCTCTTAAAAGACAACTGCGTTCTTTATTATATTTTATTACTATGTTGCAGTGATCTATCGTACATATGCATTTATTGCGTAATCGCTTCACTCACCGTGGGAAAGTTGTTTTTTTTTGTGCGTGTACATACATTAACTGAGAGTATTGTTCATGGTGTTCTGATTTTATAATTCGAGCTTATACATAATTCATACGGTACATTACTTGACTTGAAGTAGCAACAGTCCCAGGATATGGGATCAATTTTTTAAGTAATGAAATAAACATTGAATTGAATTGAGCTACCTTTGTTGAAAATGCGGTGCATGTCCGGGCAGTTAGCGGCATCCTACGCCTTGGTAAGCGCATCCGCGCGATGTGAATTCCGCCACCAGCATGGTGCAGGGAACCGTCCTTCCCTAGCGTGACCTCACGTGCAAGGCATGTATTCGCGACTCCAGCGAACTATAGGGGGCGAGCTGGTCAGGCAAAATGGCGGACGAAATGAGGACGTTTTCGTCGTTCAGCACGTGGACCACCATAAATTTTTTGCACTGTAGCGTAAAATCGCTGTTACACATGAAAGCATAGCAATTTTTCGCCGGTAGATACCTTCTCCTAGTCAATGCGTAGGAATGACACGGCGGAAGCATAAAAATAATTACTGGAAACGATATTTGTTTCTATGCTGCCTACGAGTACCAAGCAGCGATAGCAGACGACAAAGTTGAAACGACCTCCTCTCATGAGCTTCGCGGCGTTGCCGCTACGCGGCGTCGATTTCGCTGGAGTCGCCAATAGGAGACCTTCAACAGTATACTTATAGTAAATTCTAGCAAAAGGTTTTTGTTTTAGAGCGCAGCTCTTAGGCGCCCGTTTCCGGCTCGAACGGTGTCGCTGTCGGCGTCGGCGTCGGCGTAGCCGCGTGCTGCATTATGGGATGGTGCCGAAACGTCACGAGTGACGTTTCGGTGCGGTGGCGTTTCAGCACGTGACTTCCGCCGAAATGTCGCGTGACTTTTCGGCACCGCACCGAAACGTCGCGTGAGGACGCTCGTTTCGCGCGTGAAAGAAGGAGAAGGGGAGGAGGAGAGGGTACGGATGACGAGGAGGGGCATACCCTCTCCTCCTCCTTCCCAAGAGCTGCGCTCTAAATCGGCGTTACAGGAAGTTGCAAACGTCTTTCATTTTTTTTTTTTTGCAATTCAGGCGAACGAAGCAGAGACCTGCTTCAAGTAGGCCATGTGACCATCTGGGAAGATGCCGACTGCCAGGAGGTGTTCAGAAGCTTCGTAATTGACCAGAAGACCCAGCTGTGCGCAGGAGACCATCGGGGTGGGCCGGGCCCGTGCCCGGTAAGCTACGCCAGCCTCTCACATCGTTTTCTGTAATCCCTGACAGAGTGAAAACGGCAGGGTGTGCCATTCGAAGGCCCGGCCTCTAGCTCGCGCTCCTTGCCTTCCGCCCGTGCTTGGGCTGCGCGCTCGAGGTGCACGAGACGTCGATGCGTTGTCGAAGGGACCATGAAAGGACCTTTATATTTTTTGCCAAATAACTTTCAGATTAAACCTTCAATTTTCACTGAACACCGAACAGGCATCCGGTTTCGTTTCTGTTCATTAACTTTGACACGAAACATTAATGAAATATTGAGTTTTTCTTTCTTTTCAACTCACCGCAAAGCAAGCTGCGGCGTAATTTTGACGGTCGTGACGTGCTCAGTCACCGGAACCGGAAGTTCTCTCAGTAGTAGGAGGATTGGAGCGTTAGTGGCGAGCTGGCGGTATGCTGATAGGTTTTACCACAGGGTTTTACTGCGATGATGGCGCCTATGCCACCGACATACGGAACCGGTGCCTCTCAACACCGCGATAGCCATGGGACACGTCGCAGCTGAGCGAAATTCAATTAGATATGTTGAGCTGCAGCGACAGCATGGGATTGGTCTCGTACGCCGGTACGCCTGTTGGAAAGTGCGGCAAATCTCCCGACGAAGACTCCAGTTCCTCGTCGGAATCGCACGACAAGGAGTGGCGACTCCAATGCAAGGAATGTTCCGAGCACGGATGACTTTAGACCTGGGGCCCCTCAAACCGATGAGTCTGCACCAAGTGCTTCGTCGTGGTTCCTCGAGTGGCAAGCGGTGAAACTGCAGCCGTTTCTTTTTAAGCTCCGGACTGCACAAACTGTAATTCGGGCATTTGCAACGATCACGTTAACTACGACTTCGTCCGTTGTGACCGGAGTGACCAAACAGCCGCTCTTCGCCGCGCGTACACCCTCCTGCAATCATTGCAAGAAGCGCAGCAGGAATTGTCAGCACGATAGCCACTTATCCGCGGCCGTCAGCCGTTTCCGCGGTATCGCTAAAAAGAAGGAGATGCGCTATCACTCACAGGCGTAGCAGAAAATGCACAAAGTTTTCTATCGGCTCAAGCTTTGGTAACCTTTTGTTTTGTGAGGATAGGCTCGCAGGGCCCAGTGGATGATAAAAGAAAAGAAAAAGATACAGTACGCCGTCTTGGACTATCCCGACTTTAAAACACGATTTCGGTACTGATGTACAAATCTCACCAGGCACCTTTTCTTCGATTGCAAATGACGTTATAGCGGCGATGATTGACATCGATACGGAAAATTGGAAGCGGGAACAGACCAAGCGTAACAAGTCGGTGATGGCCACTGGTATCAATGATCAACATCTTGTATCTACTGCTTACACCCAGCCTACTTAAGTCTTTTGAGGCCTGCAATTACTTCTTATTGCAATCACCGGGTCAAAGGTTGGTCTACCTTCTACACTTTTGCAGCACGAGCGACGTCGCGACCGAAAAGAGATAGAAGAATCTCATCATAGTTTTGGCGTCCATTCTGCGGCGTTCATGCAAATGAATCGCAGCACGTCAAACTACTTACGCAAAGTTTAGCGGCGTAACGAGCCTTGATAATTTCGCTCAGTCGATTAAAGTGGCAAGACATTGCTATGAGGAACGTAAAATCGACAATTCCAACACGAAAAAGAGTATGCAGACTCACACAGACGCCGACAACGTGACATTCCAATGGTTTGTTGACGCGGGACGCGGTGCTTCTTGCCCGCACTCCATTGCTCATGCGTTAGAACTGTCGTCTGCTCTTTTAAACTTGTCTGCTTTTTGTCGTCAGCTCGTTCAAACGACAGCGGCCTGCATGCTACATGTAAACCAAACGTTGACGCGGTAATTGCGATAAGAAGTAAGTGCAGGCCTCAAAACAATTTTGAAGATTGGTTGGGGTAAGTAGGCTAAGTGTAAACAGTAGATACAAGAAGATGTTGATCATCGTTACCAGTGGCCGTCACCGACGTACCTGTAATGCCCGATCCTACACCCATTCTGCGGCGTCCACGTGAAATGAATCGCCGCATGTCACATTATTCACACGAAGTTTTGCGGTGTAACGAGCCTCGTTAATTTTGCTGAAGCCGCTCAAGTAGTCAGACATTGTTAGGAAGACATAGAATCAACAATTCCAACACGAAAAAGAGCACGGGGACTCACACCGACGCCGACAACAACGCATTACAATGGTTTGTTTATGGGCGGCGGCGAGCCTTTTTGCCCACCGTCCACCGCGCATGCGCGGCGCCGGTGGCGTCCGCTAGGGGCGCTCCGGTTTGTTTGTAAACATGAGTTGGTGTTGTTCGAGGCGGGGCTTAGGCCGCACGTCCGGGAGCTTCCTGGCTCGTGACGACGACCATTCCCCGAAGTGAAGAACCCAGGGGTCCCGTGGAGGTGGGAGAATTGGTAACGTAACGAACGGTTTAATTACATGGTAGCGATACAGTCGTCAAATCCAAGAGAACAAATGGAGCTCTCACGCCCCGCCTTATATAGGGGTCCGTTTTCTCCCTCTCTCTCCGCCAGGGCAGCAGGTGCGACAGCCACGTGCTTTGCAGCTGGGTCCGGCGCGACGTAGACAGAAATGAGTCATAGCCAAGGTTCTCCGCAGTTAGGCCAGGCCTCTCTCCCCTTCCGGAGCGCACGAACCCACACGCACACACACACACGTCCCGTTGACGTCACGGACGCGTTGAGACACGTTTTGGGCAGCCTTCGACAGGTGGGCGTCAGTCCTGAACACGTGTATACTCCGTTCACCCTTAAGCTGAGATTAGAAGCTCCGCCTCCAACGTGAGCTTCCTGCAAAAAAAAAAAAAGAATAATTTAAGGAAAAGAAAAATTGGGTTGTGTGCATGTTTATACAACCTGGAACTTGGTCTGCCTCAACGGGCGACGAGTCTCCCAGCTGTAGATGAGAAATTTAGCCTGTGCAGTACAACCGCTAGCCCGGGGTCTTTAACGTGCACCCCGTGAGCTTTCTGCCCTTGCTAATGAAAGTGTGGACGCGCAGGCACGCGCAACCAAAGCACTGCGGAAGCCAGCGAGCTCGCTCTGAAGGCGGAGCTTGTAGTCTCAGATTACACCCCCTTCACACGGCCAGCATAAAGGTACCTTTAACATAGGCCCTTTTGCAATCGGCGAATCAGCCAGCGCTTTTGGGTCGCGAGCACATGAGACGTGCGGAGAACCGCGAACTGATTCGCCACCGACCATAAAGGTCCCTTAGCTAAAGGGACCTTCATGATCGTGTAAATGAGGTATTAAAGGCCGACCTGCAAAATGTTTTTCAACCAGGGTGAAGATCCTCCTCGCCACTCTTCCCGTTCCAACCCCCCCCCCCCCCCCGCCCCCCTTATCTCACCATGACTCGCCTCCCGTCGTTCGACGCGCCGGACGGCTGCTTTGGTAACTGCAGTGTACTCTACGGGATGCGCACGTTTCGAAGCACAGCGTCTTGATAGCGTTCCACCGGACTTTATGAAACACACAGTTCGTAAACGACAATTCAAATGGCGCTTCGAACCAGGGTGTCGAACCGGAAGTTTTATCGGTTTCGTTCCGGTTCCGGTTCACGGCTTTCGGTTCAGCTCCGGTTCAGTTCCGGGGAGAAAAAAATAACGGTTTGAACTGGTTCAAACCGGTTCGAACCGGTTTGAACCGCTAAACTGAGAATATATTTTCCGCGTTCCTTTAGCAATAGACACTATTTCAAGTATGAAACGAGTAACTATATAGCTTTTTATCATTCCTAAAATCCACTTTTATTTTCAGGTACCAAAAATAAATTGCGTTATTTAATTTCGATGAAACAGTAAATGAAAAGCTAGATTAACACATATGATTCAACGTCTTTTTTTTTACCTCAGTCGCATATACTTTACTTGAATCTAAAGATTATCAGTCTGGTGGGTCGCCTAAAATACGCGTGATTGGTACAACTTTGCGTCGCAATATTAAAGGTCGAATCCTGCTCTACTCTTGTACTTAGAAATTAATTACAGTGCACGCAATATTAAAATGGGCACGTCCTCGCCATATGTATCCTGAAATCTAATTTATAAAATACGTTTCACAATATATATGATGACGATGCACTGAGCTAAAAGGAATACTATTTTCAAAATATCAGGAATGTTTTAGGACAAACCCTTTCAGTCTACCTTTTATATAAAACACTGAGTGCAAGCCCATTGTTTACACTCAGCACCGTGATGCAGGCGAATAATCATGCAGAAAAGAGTGACCTTTGTATTCAGATCAGATCTGACCTAAAATAGAGCGCATTAAAGTGAACATTTTCGACATAGCTTGGCGTTTGAGGGTTGTTCTTAACAAGATGCCGGTCAATTCAATTTGTAAATAACCATCACCCTTGCTAATTGGGGATTTGTTGTTAAATAGAACTAGGTAGTATTTCGTAGTCTGCTCGACATTACAGCTACTTAATTGGTCACTCTCTGACGGTCTGCGTGCGAAATCGTCATAGTTCTGCCACGCGCCACGGTGGACTTTGTTTTCATCCAGCTTACAGACACATACAATTGTGTTCATCTAATAAAAAAAAAGCAGCAGACTTCCATATGTCTGAGAAGTTGAATACCTGTCAGGAACACAAGTTATTTAAATCAGCTTAAAAAAAAAGTTTAAATTTTTTCCAAATCACTTATACACGTGCCTCTCGAGGATAAAAGCGCCGGAAAAGATTTGCAGAGCATATTTAAAATAATTTGAAGGTTCATTAACTTATGATGTATATCTTTAGGGTGATCGGCCCTTTATTTATGTTGTCAAGACTTTAGGCAGTAATACAATATTTGTTATTGTCATCAATAAATTTGACTGTATGAAGTTCACAGAACCGCTTGAGACCGACACGGGAAGACGATACTCGAATATACGCCATCTGACGAGTCTGCGGAACGTGCTTAATCGTTCGCTGTTTGTCAGTGTGAAACACCGGGTAGCAGGGTATGCCAAAAGGACTGTGTTCTCACGCTATAGATCTCAAGGCGAATCTACAAAATGTGCAGAAAGAGAGATAATAATTGATATTCTTCTAAATAATCCCATACACGTCGCCTTACTGCGAAAAGAAATATATAGAGATGCATGTTTTGAACGTAAATACGTTTGATGGAACTCCGTCTGGTTGGGCGAAAAGTGTGAGAAATACAGACTTTCACAAACCAAGTCCTAAACATTTAGTGGCCCGACGTTTCAATAGGTCGGGTTCAGTAGGTCGACAGCAACTTAACCATCGGCGTGTGTCAACGGACTAGGGCACTTGAAGAAGAAAAAGTGAGTGAAGCAAACGACACACCGTAGATAGAAAAAGAAGCTGCTGCTCTCCACATGCAAATAGTCACCCCTGATGAAAAAAGCAAATCGGCTTTGAAGCGTCGGACTCCTTACAGTTCGGGACTTGGATGGTTATGGTCCGTATTTCTCTAGTAGAGAGGCGTGAAATGATGTTCCTAATTACACATAAATATCGCGAAGAACAGACAATATATTTCTAATTTAAATAACATTAGGACATCAAATTGCACGAGCTCGAAGCTTCGCAGAATACTGTCGCGGGAGGTTAAAGTTATATTTGGTTTTACGTGCACTTGTTTTGGGTAAAGCCCCTTCATGTTTCAAAAGTAACGCAAGGTGCGTCAATGCACGAGGCACGTGCAACGTGCGGCCCTTGGGAATATCATGGCGGCACAGCGCAGCAGTGAGTTATATTTCAGACGCCATGGTTCTTCCTGGAAGTTCCGCGCGGCACGTGTATCGAGTACTATTTCCACAACAGTGAATGGCGCCACTTTTCCCAGGATAGAGGGGCTTTAGTTTTGGGGCCTAATTTTACAACTCTGTGCTTTATCAGTCATGCGCGCTCTAACATTTTATTAGGCTTCCACATATCATCGCGAGACTGCTATATATACTGCACAACTTTACAATTTGGACATCCCCTTTTGCTATACTTCGTTTCAGCTTAAAGGGGCATTGCAAAGGGACGAAGAAAATCAAATGCTGCTTCGAATGGCATGCCTATAAGATTCACACACGAGCGCTCAGTGACGACTAGAATGTCGGATAATGACGACATAAAATTCTAGAGGTAGGACTGACTGAATAGGCGCTAGGGATCTCTTCTGATCCTTTCAAGCACGTGACTCTCACTCAAATACTTGCTTGGAATACCCGTAAGTTGGTGGGGCGTTCACATCTTCATAACTGGATGTTAATTTCCAACTCATCGGGGATCGCCTGTTACATTTAGCTTCCTCTCCCTACCCTTCCCATAATCCCCTTCCCCCATCACGATTGGATGACTTTATCAAGAGGTCGTGATGTATCGGATGTATCCCATTCCTTTAATAAATACGTTTTCTCACTCACTCACTCAACACTTAGGAAGACCACGCATAGTTGTTGCACGCTCTTGTTGTTTCGGTTCTCTATTGGTTCAGACCAAGGACGTCATGAACAAAAGAAAATGTGCTAAAAATTCTGAACCTCTTTCACCTATTATGTTCAAAATACGAAAGATTTCTGGTTTATTTCATGTTAAATGTGTTGCTAAAGTGCCAGTCACTAATTCGAGTGAAAGCAATGCAAATTAAGAAAAAAAAAACAAAAAAACGTCCAGAAACGCTTTGCATGGTCCCTTCAAGTCCAGATGCAGCCGATGCTACAAGCGCAAGCATGTGGTCCTGACCACTTGCACTGCAGGAGCGTGCGTGCTTGGACGCTGAAAGCTCTAAGCTCGCAATTTTAGCTTCTGCTACGCTCCTACTTAAAGTGAAACGGAGTATTGTGTTGAGAACATCACATTTGAACAGAAAACTGAACTGTTTAACATGGTTTGCACGTGACATCATCGCACTATATGCTAGTGGCCAGAGATTTCTTTTTACTGAGAAAATCAAATCCCGTGGTGCAAAATGCACGCTGCTGAAGGTTCGCGCTCAGTGGAACCCATGTATTCAGAAACAAAAATTATTCTTGCTGGGTGCAGCGTCGTGAGGAAAGGCGCGAGCATCTGGCACCCAGAAAACGCGCTTTCTGGCAGGAGTGATTTTGCAAACAGTAGTTATGCAGGATCATGCTGTCTGCTCTGTGCCGAAGATGCGGAGCGGAGGAACCTTTACAACACGGTATGTTTTTAACCCCCCCCCCCCTCCCTCCCTTTTTTCATTTGACGATGCTGTTCAAAATAATACTTTTTTATTCGACAATTATAGTTGTGTCACTTGTTAGCAGTAATTCTCTATTTCTTTTATTTTGCACACAAAACGGTGAAGTTTAAACAATACTGCGAGAATTTGAGCGGCTGCCGACGCTCGGCTGTCCCTCAAAGGCCACTACAATCTTCTTTTTCAGTTATCCCCGCCGTACACACTTGTAGTTCTATTTATCGTCAGATTAATAAGTCATATTTAGTCCTTTCAATACTTCTATTCACGGGGACAACTTTCTCACACAGTTCAGCAACAATAAAAACATGTTTGGGTGCCTCAATGACGTGTACATGTAAAATGGTTCATGCAAGAATTTTCGTACTTTCATAAAATACCGCTAAGAGGTAGTCCCTGACGTTGGTAGCTTGCAAAACACACACTAGTTTTCCTCTCCGCTCAATGGCAGACGTAGAAAAAATAAAGGAAAGAAACAGCTTTCTCCTCGTCAACTCGCTATTAGAACAAGCAGCGATGAGATCTGACACTAATTGTCCGCCAGTGTCCATCATAGTCGTACACTGGGGTTGGCAAAGAATAAAGCATGGATTGAGCTTTAGACATTCTTAGAGTTCGCCGGGCTATTCTCATCTTTGATTGAACACGAGCCAACACGAATGTTTGGCGATGCTGATTGTCAAGAACCCGAACACTTGACTCGGGCTCATGACAATCGAGCACGTCACGATGTCACGTGACTCGCGGTGAGAAGTCGTAAAGGCATATGTTACGTCACGGTGTCAACAACGCTAATACACCTATATTCCGTTGCAACTCAGAAAGGTAGGGCGGGGGAAAAAAGGCCGGGGAAGAAGAGGCAGACGAAACTTTAGAGAGGGGGAAACCTCCTCCTCTTTCCAGCGTTCTGCCTGCTTCCTCCTCCCGGGCCTTCCTTTCCCTCGCCCTAACGTCTTGATTTGCAACGGACTATATGGAAGGTTTGGAATTTAAGTCGACTTGACGCGGTGAGTCACGCGACTACGCCACGGGGCCACGTGACGTGGCATTATTTGACAGCATGTCTTGACACTATGACGTCACGTGTCCACGTGACACACAATTAATCGTAGTGCCAATACAAAAGCGCCACGAAAACCCACGATTTCTCATACATTGCAATTCGGTATATGACAATTTGATCACTACATCGAAATACATGCTGCCAATTTTTACTTCTCAAACATTCATTTTGTAATAAAAAAAATTACCGTGAACCGTTTTGAACTGGTTACCGTTATATTTTTTCGGGTTCAGTTCCGGTTCAGTTCCAAGATGGCGGCGAAAATTTTGGTTTGGTTGAGTTCCGGTTCGGTTAAAAATAACGGTTGGGTTCCGTTTTTCGGTTCGGGTCGGTTCCGGTTCGACACTCTGGTCTTGACGGTGGGGGACTCCTTTTGTTGCTGCACCTTGAGAGTGGATAAGCCGGGAGCTTGTCCCGGCTCATCCAGCCCCAAGATGCAGCAACAAAAAGAGTGCCGCCACCGTCAAGTTAAGAGTAGGAGAAGGGGAAATGGGAAATGTGTCGAGGAGGACTTTCAGAGCGCATGCTCAGAACGAGCCCACATTAAAAGGCTGCTAAGACCGGCAATCTTGAGGGTGCGGAATGCACGTTACAAAAGAACTGTGGAAGCTCGCCATCAGCACGCGCTCAGCAGTCGCGCACACAGCTATGGCCGCCAGTGAATACTTCCAATAGACGCTTTGCAGCAGCTGTGCATGGGCGCCGCCATAACCGACCTTCAGTTTTTGTTTCCTCTTATTTTTATCACTTTCCTCCATCATTACCTTGGCAAGGCAGGTTATTGCCATTTCAGATTCGACTGTGTCCTTCTCCCCAGCGTTTGCTTTTGTGAAGGCTCGCCAAAGCCCTCTTCAGTGGCTTGGTATCTCGGTAAGACAAGAGAAGGTCGGCAATGGCGGCTGTAATTTGGCGCGTGTGTAAAGCGTCTATTAGCGGCGAGGTGTTTTGGTGGCGCCCTCCTGTGGTTCCCCCTTGTGACGTCATTACCTTGCAAACAACAAGTTCGATGGTGTTTGTTATTAGCATGGTGGAAGCCTGAAATCATTGCGCTCTCAAAGGAACACTGCCAACACCGTCAAAATTAAAGTTCTTTCATTCCTCTTATTTCCGTCGATGATAAATCCCCTTTCCGACGTCATAGTCAGCGTTCGGCCAATCGTGGTAGGCCGACCACAGCGACGCTTTCGGTCGCGCACGGAGCTAATAGGGGGTATTCACGGGACGCCATGTTGATGGACGTTGTTCACAGCGAATGCTCAGAACTGGCACTTATTTATCGTCTTTCAAGAACAACAGTTCTGATTGTGCGGAATGGACGTTGAACGTGCACCCTCGTGCATTCCTCGCAAGCAGTGTATGGGTACCCGTGCGCTCGCGCAACTTGATCAAAGCTGTGCACGCGCGCTGTTCGCTGCTTCGGAAATTCCAGGACACGTTGTCCTCGAGCATCCAACTGAGCATGCACTGCAGACAATGTTCAACTAAATGGCCTCTTGGAGGATCCGGGGAAAAACACTGGCTTACGGATCCCCGCTTAGCGGGTTCGAATCCCGGATGATGTGCTTACAATTTGATGGAGGCTTGTTGGGGAGAAGGTGCCGTGTATCCGAGGGTTCGGTCTCTTGACAAGGAATCCTCAAGAGGTCGGAATTAGTCCTCAATCTTTCGCTGTGGTGTGCCAGATGCAACTGGTTGCTTTATTACGTAGAAGCTCAAATTTGATTGGTTCACGACATTTCTTTATGATCACTGAATGGAATAGGTACTTGACAAATTACACATTGGAGAGCCTTTAAATAGTTTAGATTTTGAAAACTGTCTAAATATTTAAAAACAATTCGTTCACACGTCTCCCCCCCCCCAAAAAAAAAAGGAGAAAAAAAGAAAAGCAGTCTCCAGGGTGCCGTTCGACGGTACTCTTACATAGGGTTCATGTGCCGTTGAAGTACAATGGTATCCATGTTCTGTAAAAGACGGGTTGAAACTTGTTTTAAAATCACCATTCTATAAAAATCGAAGTCTTACAGGACGAGACAAAAGCATCAATATAATAGCCGTGGCGCACAGGTAAAGACACAATCTGAAAAACATTTTTCAAAATCTTATTTATGCTAAATAAATGATCTGAAATAGCTTAATGGAACGTGCGCGTCCGAGACAGAAATGTTTACGTTGCAAAATTGTGCGTTAATTGCCGTCTATGGAAAGGCTACAAAACATATCTGCGAGGAATAGCTGAGCTACACTCGGATATAAAAGTGTAGTCTCGGGAAAGAGCGATGGTTCAAACTTGAGAAGAACTGCCAACTTTTAATCCACAGTCGTAACACATGAAATCATGCCACATTGATGCCGCAAGCATTCGGGTTTGGATGTTTGCTCACACTTTTCTGACAAACTTGCTACGCTTCTTTTTGGTTAAATTTGGTAGCTGCCTTCCTTGTGGCCCCACCACGGTGTTTTTGTTTTAAATAAACCTTCGTATCGAAGTTGAACGGGAGGTGGCCGTGCGTGCAGGGTTGATACGAAAAACTCGCCGATATGCTGTCTGCTTCGCTTGCACACGATAGTGAAAAATTAGTGGTTATAAGTTCTGCGTAAAACACACGTCGGGAAAATTGTGTGCCTTGTGTGGCTGACGCTGGCGGTCTTTTATACTTTCCTGACTTGGAGCGCTTCAAGTGTCGGCAGACTTCGTCTCATCGCCCTGACGTAATCGCCCCAACGAAGGCGGCAGTTTCTGCTTTCCAAAACGCGAGGAATTCTGGCTGCTCTGCATCCCCTCTACAGCTAGCAGATGTTGCTTGAACGCACTGAACGCTCTGCGAAAAAGTTTTGAGACCATTCAAAACTTTCAGCACGTGTTTTAGAGCCAAATTTCACAGCTTGGTATTTAGACTGCCGGAAGATGTTATTATATTATTCCTATCGTGCAAACTAACGGGCGAACCTGCCCTCACAACTTTTTGTTCAAGCCATTAGGTGGCGTCGATTTTGCAGCAGTCGCCAATCGTATCAGCAGGCTAGAATAGGGATTGTTGTGTCAGATCCCTATTTTGCATGATAGGTTTTAAAGCTGCGTGTGTAAGGAAAACAATTCGGTCACTTCATCCGTTTTGTGGAGAAAGTGCTAATCGGCCGTGGCATGTTCTGATGTATGCGGTATCACCGCCGCTACCGAAGTCAATAGGGAGTTTTCGTAGACCGCATTTTCCCCTCCGCTAAGCACTCCGCAACGAAGAAGCCTCTATTGCGCCTGCGCGCCGATGGCTTTGACCGCAGAGTTGCGAGTATCGTAGCGGATTGCGGAGAGCGTTGCGGAACGGCGAAAACCATCTACGAAAACTCTCTAATGTAGTTTTACCTTAGCCTGCTGACATGACGAAGCACGCACTCGCGTTCCGGAAGTTCGGCCGTTCGCGCCTGAAGAGTGTGTCCGCTAAACTTACGCTCGGCGACCCGCCGCCGGATTTTATAGACTGCGAAGCACTTTTTATACTTCGTCTCACTTTGTAGACTGCGTTCAAAAGAGAACACAGAGCGCTCTTTCGATCTACAAACAAAAATACGCTCTGTGAATTTGGTTAGACAGCGAAGCTGTGGTATCACCTGCAATGATAAGTGAATGCGCTGTGCCAAAACGTTTTTTTTTTTCATATATGAAAGACTTCGCACGCTGCCGTTGGTGCGGCAGCTTATCCAACCTCACTTTTTACCGAGAAACATATGCGGGGAGCGCTACGTGCTTCGCATTGTTAGCGGGGCTAGTGACTGCCACTCCCCACTTCATACTCTGCCGTTGCATGCGGGGAGCGATACGTGCTTCACATTGTTTGCGCGCGCTTTATCATCTATCATGTTGTTTTGATTATTGTTTTGTGGTTTTCTTATTGAAACAAGTGTCAAAACCACATGATAGATGATAAGGTGCGCGCGAATGGTGATAAGGAGCGCGCGATGGTTTTCTGTCGACTATTCTGTCGCTTACTGTTTTGTTGACGGGCACGAGAAAACCCGACCAACGAGTCATATACAGCTTTGCTGTAAAAAGGATTGTGTGCAGAACTGCAAACTCCCGGGATTGGGAATGCACAAGTTTGATAATACGATGCGCGCTGTCTGCAGGGATCACTTGTCGTCTGCTCGCGATGGTATACGTCGTGGACGCCGCTGGGAGGCGCGCATGAGCCGAACGTGTCTAAGGTGCTACATATCCCTACTTATCCATGTACCGCCATCGTTTAATCTTGCCGCGGTCGCTCCTATTGGATGCCGGCGACGCATCGTCAATTTTGGCCGATGGCGCATCCCGCACACAGACGCGCACGCTTTAGTCTGCTGTGGCTGCTGGTGACGCTCCGCTGTTTGCGAGCACGCTCTTATTGGCCGGCACCGCGCCGCCGCGAAAAAAACTAGGTTGGTGGCGACTCTCCGCCATCTATGGCTCAAGTGCGTCCGAGCATACACCAGCTTGGCGGTACGTGCAAGGTGGTACGTGTTTATAAAATTCAAATTCACCAAGCGCTTTAGGGCGTGTCGACGAAGTGTTGTTTTCGCCCTTTTCGAAGTTTAATTTTTAACTTATTAGCTCTATAAAAACAACTTGTTCAAGACATAATGACGGTTCACGATATGACATACTTTATTTCGCTTCAAAATACCTGTGACGGCTCTCGCCAATCACGAAGCCTTGTAAATGTGACGTATAATGAAAGTGAGCGCCGTTATGCGCGCGTGTCCAGCACCTCGCGGCACCTCCACTCTAAGAAATGCCTGCGCGTCTACTTACCCGGAAAACACTCAAAGAGCCAATCATTGCGATTTAGGAAATTTGCTCAGCGAATGATGAGGCGGATCATCCGTTTAGACCTAAAAATGAAGTCTGCGCTGTGGCATTACGCAATGAAAAGCGTCATGCTTGCATTGCGTAAGACTTCATTTTAGGGTCCTTGCAGTTGCGCTTTTGACGCTCTCTGATAACGAAGTCTATAGTCGTTTACGTTTTGCACACGATCCCTTTTTTGCTTGAAGATCAAAAGAGTGCTCTGGGTTCTCTTTCGCGCTACGTTAATAACCGACGCCCACGGCGTGGAGCATGTGACGTCGCACCTCGGAAATGACGTTGCTACACCTCCCAAGCGCTTTGACGTTCGCCATTGGTTAACTGCGCTAGTGACGTGTGCCGTTTCTTACGGACGCTCTTCACTCGCGAGCACTGATCTCTATTGTAGTAGTTCTGGATCGCGGACCGCGGACCTCGGCAGCTGGGGCCGAGTGTCGCCACCGGCGGCCATTGATTGACACCACCAAATGCACGAGACTCTATGGGAAAAACGAGAAAAAGTGCCGTTTCCCCCGTTTCTAAGCTGTTGCCGGCACTGAAACATTTTGGCTGCTTTTCGAGAAGCCCGTCAAATAGCCTTGCGTACAAACATTGGAAACTGACAGCCCTCGCAGTTGTTATAAATAAATATTTTGTGGTCGAGAGTGACTCCGCTGGGCGAAAGATGTAGTGCAGCTCAATGAGAGTTACCTAGAGTTACCGCGGAGTCGGTGGCGGTTTCGTTGAGTTGGGTTTAGCAGACGACAAGCTCGAAGGCTTCGCTACGCGGAATTCGCTCACTCCCGGAACGCCGCTGTCGAGATGGAACTTATTCGTCATTTATCAACTTCTGGGCTTCCCCGAGGACGGTCTCACTGACGTCAAGTTCCTTTGTTTACTCCACTACTAGAGCAAGCTTGCCAGCTCAGCCGTAGGTGCTCCGGTACGTTTGATTTTTTTAATCGGTGTTCGAGCGTTTGACAAATACCGATTCAATCTCTAAACATCCGACATAAGGATCGCAGCACACCATAAAATACTCGCCTCCGAGCACAGCGTACATGCTTCAATATTCTCACTTTTGTGCGTTTCTCCCATAGACTTGTGTGTATTGCCTGGTGTCAAGCAATGGCCGCCGGTGGCGACACCGACGGGCTCCCGATCCGCGATCCAGCCTACTGCAATAGAGATCAGTGCTCGCGAGCTTTCCAGGCAATGGCGGAAAGACGGAGGACATATTTCAGAGTGATATAGTTTCATTATACTTCGTCTCACCTTAGCATGGACCAACGTTACTAAAACACTCAGTTGGGGAACTCGCCGTCGAAACCTGGGCCGCTGGCGTCCACCGAGACCGAGCTAAATGCGACAACAGCGCCACTCTTTGTCATTTGTCTGTACTGTGGTCACCTTGAGCTTTTAGAAAGCCTTTTTTTGCGAAAAAACAAACGGAAAAGACTCTTTTTGTAGTAACTTTTATTGGAGTTCAGTACAAAGTGAAAGGCGCGTGATGTTTTTAAAATCTTTAGTTTGCAAGGTTTTGTGGCACAATTATTATTGTTTTTATACAACCATGCCTCAGCGGTGCTTTCAGGTGGCGCGTCCCGACCTAGGTGCATTTTAACTTCGGTAGCAAGACGCGGTGCGTCCGCTGGGGAGATGGGGGTGGCGCTCCTGTAATCTCTTCCAAACTATCTGTTCTGGCCCCAAACTGGCCGATTAAAGCCAAAATAGAAGTGACGTGCGGTTCCTCGAATGGCCGCTGCGGGAAAAATGGTGGCGTTCTGTTCGTCATTAGCTCGGTGCTGGAGGACAGATCGGATACACTTTTTGAAGGCAGTCTCTATGGCAGTTTCCCAACTGAGTGGTTTAATAACGTTGGCATGGACTAACCGCGAATGAAGTGCTAGCGCGAGCGGCTAACCTTGACTGCCTTGACTGGAGCACTCGCTGCACGAGCCTCGTGCAGCCGCCGAGGCTAACGTTCGAAGCAACTAGCTCGCGCTTTTAGCACGCGCGGCTAACAATAGTCCATACTAAGGTGAGACGAAGTATAGGGAGTATTCACTGGCGGCCATAGCTGTGTGCTCGGCTGCGGAGCGCGTGCTGAACGCGAGCTTCCACAGTTCTTTCGCCACGTGCATTCCGCACCACCAAGATTGCCGGTCTTGGCAGCCTATTAATGCGAGCTCGTTCTGAGCATGCGCTCTAAACAGTGACCTTAAATATGGCGGCCAGTGAATACCTCCTATAGAACGTATTTCACGCACAAAAAGTTGCATCGATTCCATCTTTTGTCGATTCCATTCTATAGACGCTTTGCAGCAGCTGTGCATGGGCGCTGCCATAACTGACCTTCAGTTTTTGTTTCCCCTTATTACGTTTACTTCACTTCATTATTACCATAGCAGGCCAGGTTATTGCCATCTTAGATTTTATTCTGTCTTTCTCCCCAGCATTGGCCTTTGTGGAGGCTCGTCCACACCAATTTCAGTGGCTCGGTATCTCGGTTAAACAAAAGAAGGTCAGCAATGACGGCTGTATTCTGGCGCGTGTGTAAAGCGTCTATAGACCCCTTTAAAAAAGTCTCACAACAGTAAAAAAAAACAAAAAAAAAGAACCGCTAGATTTTGTTGGTTACGCTGGGCCGCGAACGCGAAACAAAATATATAAAAATTTTATCAAAGCAAAATGACCTAGCAAAACATAATACTTTTTTTTTAAATATACAGAAACAGCTTAGATAAAAAAAAAACGAAAAAAAACAGAACATTCAACTACCACAATTTATTTACCGGAGCACCTAACCGCACTGACCTGATATGGAGGAATTCGAATTCTCTTCTCCGCCGGAATGAAACTCATAGATGCATCGAATCTCTAATTCACAGTAACGTCGAACTAACAAGTAGCTAGCTCCCTTGCCATCGTTTTGAATGACTTTTCTTTTTTTGCAAACTTAGTGAGAAATACAGGCACAACCGATGCTTGCAGCGATATAGAGAAAGAGCTGAAGAGTGTTTTTTTTTAAACCCAGTCACCAAGGAAGAAGTAAAAACCGTTTTTCGCACCGTAAACTTAAGTAATAGCAGCGACACGGACGACCGGTTCTTTATGTACTGGATACGATTGGCCAACTTTTAGTGCATATTTTAAATTTTTGTTGAGGGACAGCCATCATCCCTAGAAAAATGCAAATAGCAAAAGTAGTGGTACTTCACACAGAAAACAAAAAGTGATAAGAATGATATCAGCAATTACCAGGCCTGTGTCTCTCCTTACAATTTTTTCCAAAGGTCTAGAAAATAATTTATAATCGCCTTACCATTTTTATAGAAAAACATGATATTATAAAGATTCCCAGTTCGGATTTGGGAAGAAATAAACTACGGAGCTAGGTTTGTTGGATAAAAAAATAATATATTTTACGTAATTTTGAAGAAAAGAGCATAGTACTGGATATATTCATTGATTTAACCAAAGTATTTAATTTTATTAATCATGAGCTGCTCCTTCAAAAACTTTATATTTACGGCATTAGATGACATGCGACACTTCTCATAACATATTACCTAGACCACCGGCTTCAGTATATCAATAATAATGGTCACATCTCCGATATAAAATCTGTAAAATCTGGCGTACCATAGCCTAGTATTCTCGGGCCGTTGCTTTTTAACCTATAAATAAACGACATCGTTAACATTTCACAGTGTTCAATATGTATCATTTACGCCTAGGCGCCGCTGAAACAGCTGACGGCAGTGTAGAAGCGGTCGCCGTGCTGTCGACCCGCTGCACTTGTTGCAGTGGTTGCAGGTGTGTGTACGCGCGGCGCAGAGCGGTCGTTCCGGTCGCTCCGGATGCAACGGACGAGGTAACGCGCTCGTTGCACATGTCTGAACCAACCTGCCGTCCTCCCGAGGTGAAAGTCAACGTGGCGACATCGTTTGACATCACGTACCAGAGGTTACGCTGCGATGCCAAACGTTTGTTTAGTTACGGCTTGCCCCAACCGCAAATCGAAGAACGCCCGAAAAGGTCTGCGTTTCGTCGTCCTCGGAACTCGAACACGACTCCGACGTCGAAGTGGCGTCATAGGAAATCATCCCCAGGTCGGCTCTAACGGCGTCAGGTCCTCGAGCGTATAAAACTCCGCCATGATTGAAGCTCGCTCGAATGACAAAGAGGTTCGGCCGGTGCGGCTCCCTCGGGATCACGGCGCGACGGAACGTCGTCCAACGCCATTGGCCCGAGATCGTTTTGATGTGTGAGCGGTGACCAATGAAAGTGGTTTCGTTTTCGGACGGATCCGAGGTTCGGCGGCCTTCAATTACATTTTTATTAAAGAAATAATTACCGTATGACTATATGTTTTGGTTTTAGGGGCGAAGCTCCTTAGGGGCTAGCCATGTCCGTCCGCCGTCCGCCGTCCGCCGTAGGCCCGGCGTCGGGTGCTCGTGCTTCTGCTCGTGAGATCACGTGCTCACGAGCACGTGAGCACATGCTCACGTGCTCGTGTAGGGCAAAAAAAAATTGGAAAAAAAAAAGATGAAAAAAATTATGAAAAAAGAAAAAGAAGAAAAAAAAAGAGTAGGGGGCTCTGAGATGCCATCCCATCTGTCTGCTTAAAAAAAAAAAAAGGAGAAAACCCCACATTCTCCTACTGATATGAATGAAAAGGCTCAAAGAAAAAGAAGAAAAAAAAGAGTAGTGGGTTCTGAGATGCCATCCCATCTGTCTGCTTAAAAAAAAATAAAGAAGAAAACCACACATTCTCCTACTGACATGAATGAAAAGGCTCAAAGAAAAAGAAGAAAAAAAAGAGTAGTGGGTTCTGAGATGCCATCCCATCTGTCTGCTTAAAAAAAAAGAAAAAGAAGAAAACCACACATTCTCCTACTGACATGAATGAAAAGGCTCGGCATGCTGCGGCTCGGCGTCTACGCAGACAAGCACCACCAGAGCTTCGCCCCAAGCAACATCATTCACCACGTGGAGATGCGGTCAATTTTTAGGGATACTTAGGGCGTCTAGATTCAGTTGTCATCATCAAAACACGAACTCAAAAAACACTTGAGTGCCCCTTTAATCCCGAGCGTCATTGCGCAATATGCCGTATTTGCGATTTTGTTTCTCAAAATAACGACCCTAATACTCGGTGATTAATAAAGTTTGTCAATCCTTCTTGCACCTAATTTGTCAGTGAATATTTCTAGACCCGTAGCCAGAACAGTGTTTTGGGGGAAGCCGCTCGAAATGCCAACATCGCGCGATACGCAAAACACGCACGTGACTGAGAGGGTGCTTACACATTTTTTTTTCGCAAAGACAAAATATTTTTCCCCATAACAAGGATTGTTTTTATTCTTCTTGGCATAGAGCCAGCAAAATATTTTTTTTTTCATCAAAATTAAAAATGGTCACCGGACATGGTTGTTCGATCTTATTTGAAAACGCCCAGCTGCCAATTTTGTATGCTCAAATATTCAAGTTGTGGTATTGACGAAAGAAAAGTAACCGTGAACCATTTTGAACAGGTTACCGTTTAATTTATTTCCTCTTCAGTTCCAAGATGATGGTGACAATTTCGATTCAGTTCACTTGCGGTTCGACTAAAAATAACGGTTCGGTTCCGATTTTCGGTTCGGTGCGGTTTCGGTTCGACACCCCGGCTGAGAGTGCATTTGTTTTACATATATGAGGGCAGAAACAGAGGGAGAGGAGGAAATGAGAGCTCGCGGGGACGTCAGAGCACCGAGCTCTGTTTGGAATGATCAGACACAAAGCTAGCTTTTGTCTCCAGTGCACTCGTCGAACGCGTTCGAGCGGGAACGCCAAATGCCGGACGCCGGAGTTGCGTTGCGTTCGACGAGTGCAGTGGAGACAAAAGCAGCTATACTCCGTGTCACTAGTTGCGTGCAGTACAGGCGAAGGCAACGCCAGGCGAGGGGAGGAAGGGCAAGCACTAGGAAGGCTAGAGGGGAGGAGAGAAACCTCCACTCCTCTTTAACGTTACTAGTGCTCTCCCTTTCTCCCCTCGCCTTATATTGCTCTCCTCTCCCGTCCCGCCTTCTTAGTGCTCGCCCTTCCTCTCTTCGTCTGGCGTTGCCTTCGCCTGCACTGCACGCAACTAATGACACCGAGTATAGGCTTTGTGTCTAATCATTCCAAACCGGCCTCGGACTCTGCACGTCCCTGCGCTCTCGTGCCTCCTCTCCCTCTCTCTTGGTTTCCGCCCGCATAGCGGGTACACAGGCAGATTTTCCCCAAGATCCCTGAGTAGAGCACGTGCACAGATATGATCGGCGCTCGACGTGCGCTAGCTCATGGGCGCTCGTAGCAGACTGTCATAGTTTAGCCTCGCAACCATATCCTTTTGTGGAGGTTTGGGGCAGTCACGTGATAGAAATGATCCCGTGACCTCCCAAGCAGCTCTATTTCTTAGTTTCGCCTTTATTTTGATCTAGTAATTATCTTTTCCTGTCGTTTGCTTACGTCACTTTATTTTCTGTTGTCGTAAAGGTCGTGAAGGCGGGATTGGTATTGACATAAGAAGGGAGTGCCTGCGGCGCGTACGAATGAAACGTGCCCATTCTTGTAGTGGGTAGGGCGCCGAAGCACATAGGATGTATTGCGGTCCTCATTGTCATGCTTCATTCTCCCCTCTCCTGAAATCCGATTAGCGTTGGCGGACCACTGCTGCATCGTCTCGATGGTCGATACTACCTGCTGGGCCTGGTCTCCTTTGGATATCCCTGCGGCTATACAACACATCCGGATATTTACACCAGGATCACCGGCCATCTGGACTGGATTCAAGGGATTCTCAACTAAAAAAGCCGCTTAAAATCTCAACATCGCGTCAAAAATAAGGCGATGCGTGGCGTCCTCCCCACCGGGAAACTCGCTTCAAGCTGCCTCAGGTCACCGAATGAATGTGCAACAAAACGTTCTGAGTAATAAAGATGTCCGAGCAATCGCGACCTTGCAAAGAAAACTAGTGTCCTCACTGATTTGAATTTTGCTTCCTACCTATGGGGTACTAAGATATGGTGGTCAAATCAATAACATCTATAGTCACTTGCGGACTGAGAACGGCAGGGAGGACTCTCGGTTGCCCCGCTCCAGCGAGCTTCCTATCTTCCCGGAAACTGCGCATGCCCCTAGGACTTTCAGCCAGCGTACATCTCTCTTGACCTCATTTCAAACCACCGAACTCAGTTCGTTAGCAGCATTTCAAACAACGCCCCTAGTCGCAAATTCCCATGGTCGGACCCAACGCATAACACTTTCACACAAACTTCAAAGCCTAACCCACCTAACCAGCATCTCGTGCAAAGGCCCCACACAAAAACAAACAAACCGACACCGGGAAAAAATATTACAGCAGCAAAAACTTCCGGTTCGCTACGTCTGGCGTGATCGACGGATGACTTATACAATCGCCTATAGTCGTGATTCTGATTGTCTCTTTCAATACTTTTTGCACAATCTTTTTCTTTGCTCAAAATAACAGTAGATCCGAACTGAGTTCGGTGGTTTGAAATGAGGCCAAGAAAGATGTACCCTGGCTGAAAGTCCTAGGGGCGTGTGCAGTTTCCGGGAGGCGTGTGGGAGAGATGGTATATAAACGAGTGTGCCAATGAAGTTTAGTAGCAGTGTTGTCCCCTTTTTGTCCATCGTCTATGGTTTTTCCAAATTTCGAATGAAGTACGTGGCTGGATGCAAGCAACACTTTCGAGCCAGTTGCTCACAGACGTTCGGTCGTCTGATCCACGACACCATGATTGCTAGAGATGGCAGTAATGACATTACTGTAATGAAATTACAGTAATTAAATTACTGTTTGGAGTAATGAGGAATGTAATGAATTACTTCTCTAGGCTAGTAATTTAGTAATGTAATGAATTACTTTCAGGCAGTAATTTCGAGAAAATTACTCATTACTTTTGAAATTACTTTTGTCCTAAATTAGAAAGTTTGTTTGTAAGCTTTAAAAAAGAAGAGAAAATTATTTTGCATGTTGAAATGTTGTGAAAAAGCATCGGAGGAAATAAACGACGGCCACCTGAGCGCAAAGCCTCCTACGAAAAGCTGGACAGACGCACAAAGAAGGGCTGGAAAGGCGAAGGAGAAAAGCTTGCGTGTTGACAACGCTGGAAGGCAACGGCTTACTAACTCCAGACACGACAGACTCACGGCGTCGCGTCATCAGGACGATACTATACTTCGTTTATCCCTAAGCTGACAGTGCGGTGGGAGCTGCAAGCTAACCAGAACCAATCAAACACCTTCCTTTAATCACCTGTCCCGTCAATTTCTCTGCGCGTGGGTATGAACGAGAGCGCGGTTACGTGGCGGACGATAGTCGTGTGACGGCTCCAACAAACACGTAGCTTCCACCGTTCATCCCTAAGCTGACAGCGCGTCAGCTTAAGATTGACGGGTGATAGGCTACAAGGTGACGAGCGCATCACCAGTGACTTAAACATAATTTAAAACATAAGAGGACAGGACAAACAGATCCCAAGCCTTGTACTTTCGTAAAGCAAGGTCAAACCGTAAGCTTCGACCATTGTGAACAACAAACGACCGGAATAAATAGGTAATTCCAAATGCTTTGTCAAAGCCCCAGAACGTTTCCTGCGTCCTCGAGCAAAGCAGGTGTCGCTCGCGGTATCTCTCGCTGCCTTCCCTCGGGAGGTTTATTCGGAAATAAGCCTACAGAAAGATATTGTACCCCGTTTGTTGGGAAAGTATACAATTTAGGAAAGTCGCGCCATTGCTCAACTGGCGACGCTTCTGCTTAGCAATTATCCAGCCCTTTTTGTGACAATGCACAACAACTTGGGCTCTTTGAGTGTTTGGGAAAAATGCTTCTTGAAAGGAATGACCGAGAATAGGCTCTTGGGAGAATAAAATTAGATTTTGTCCGAGGCGGAAGGGAAACGTTTCACGTGACGACTAAGAACGAGCTGCCATTGTCCGACTTAAAACAACTGACTCGGACTGCAACTTCTATATCAGGAAGACGGAAACATATCACCCTTTTAGTAAGAACCTTCACCGATGAATGAACAGCGAAACCGGTGAGTCGACTGACATCTAAAGAAGCTATTCATCATGTTTAACACTTATGCCGTGTGCGCCAGTAAAACCACTGTTCAGATGGCTCACTTTGAGGAACATGAGGTTGTTGCGGTGTAAACAGGAAGATCTGAGTTTTGGTACATATAGACCAACTCAGCTCTTTGACGTCACATCACTGCGGTGGCGCTGCAGTCGGCACTGCGCATGCGCAGCGCCTAGCTTCTCTCGTATCTGGTTTCTGCACACGCGCTGTGGGGGCAAACGAGGGCTTGTTTTGAAACACTGTGTTGGTGTATACGGTAAATAAAATGAGCACGAATTACTGCCTCAAGGTATTCAAAAGTAATGTCACAGTAATTTCAAAGTAATTTCATTACTTGTGGAAAGTTATTGTAATGTAAAAAAAAATAGTCTGAGGTAATTTGTAATGTAACTTAATTATATTTTTGCAATTTTCAGAAAAGTAATTAGGAATGTAATTTAATTACTTTTTTAAAGTAATTTTGCCATCTCGGGTGGCTAGAAGGCCCAAGGTAAAAGACAGGCCGAAGACAATCGTTCTTCGGAGGCCCACCCAGGTCACCATCCTATCACGGGCGGGTTCGACCGGGAACCTCACAGCCTCGTCCTCGGGTTCCCGAACAGGCAGCGCCACCACTGTCGCACCAGCCGGGTTCTCGGCGTGGGGGTGGGCGGTGGCCGTCCACGTCGCTGGCACCTCCTCCGAGCTGCCAGTGTCGCCGCGTCTGTCACTCGGAGTTGTTTCGACGGTGATCATGACGCCGCCAAGAGCCGCTCCGTGGGAAGCTCCGAGGAGAGCACCGATGCTGGTACTACCGGGGGCATCTCCGCGAGCCCCCCCGAGAGCGTCACCGCGTAAGCAGTGAGCGGGAGCATCATCGGTCGCTCGAAAGGGTGTCACACCAGGCAGAGTGTCGAACCGGAACCGAACCGAACCGAAAACCGGAACCGAACCGTTATTTTTAGCCGAACCGGAACTGAACCGAACCAAAATCTTCGCCGCCATCTTGGAACTGAACCGGAACTGAATCGGAAAAAGATATAACGGTAACCGGTTCAAAACGGTTCACGGTAATATTTTTTATTACAAAATGAGTGTTTCGAGAAGTAAAAATTGGCAGCTGTATTTTTATGTCGTGATCAAATTGTCATATACTGAATTGCAATGTATAAAAAATTGTGGGTTTTCGTGGCGCTTTTGTATTGGCACTACGATTAATTATGTGTCATGTGGTCACGTGACGTCATAGTGTCAAGATACGCTGTCAAATAGTGTCACGTCACGTGGCCTTGTGACGTAGTCGCGTGACTCACCGCGTCAAGTCGGCTTAAATTGAGTATGTCATTATAGTCCGTTGCAACTCAAGAAGGTAGGGCGAGGGAAAGGAAGGCCGGGGAGGAGGAAAGACGGAACGCTGGAGAGAGGGGGAGGTTTCCCCCTCTTTTCTACAGCGTTCCGTCTGCTTCTTCCTCCCCGGCCTTTTTTTCCCTTGCCCTACCTTCTTGAGTTGCAACGGAATATATATGTATTAGCGTTGTTGACATTGTGGCATCACATGCCATCACGACTTCTCACGGCGAGTCACGTGACATCGTGACCTACTCGATTGTCATGAGCTCGAGTAGAGTGCTCGGGTTATTGGCAATTAGCATCGCCAAACATTCGTGTTGGCTTGTGCTCAATCAAAGATGAGAATAGCCGAACTCTAACACTGGCGGTATACAATTAGCGTCAGATAACATCGCCGCTTGTTCTAATGGGGAGTTGAGGAGGGAAACGCTATTTCTTTCCTTTATTTGTTCTGCGTCTGTCATTGAGGGGAGAAGAATACTGTGTTTTTGAAAGCTATCAATGTCAGGGATTAGCTCTTAGTGGTATTTACTGAAAGTACAAAAATTGTCGCATGAACCATTTTACATGTACACATAATTGAGGCAGCCAAACATGTTTTCGTTGTTGCTCAACTGTCTCATGAAAGTTGTCCCCGAGAATAGAAGGATTGAAAGGACTAAATGTGGCTTATTAGTCTGACGATAAATAAAACTACAAGTGTGTACGGCAGGGATACCTAAAAAGAAAGATTCTAGTGGCCTTAGAGGCAGCCGCTCAAATTCTCGCAGTTTTTTTTTTAGCTTACTGATTTTTTTTTATGCAAAATAAAAGAAATGGAGGATTACTGTTAACAAATGACACAAGTATAACTGTCGAATCGGCACCCCCGGCCAAACGGACAAGGGAGTCCCTCAGAAATGAAAAGTAATCTCTGGAAGAGCATCGTAAAATGAAAAAAAAAGGGGGGGGGGGGTAGTTAAAACACACTGTGTTGTAAAGGTTCCTCTGCTCCGCATCTTGGGCGCAGACAAGACAGCGTGATCCCGCAAAGCTACTTCGTTTGCGAAATCACTCCTGCCAGAAAGCGGGTTTTCATGATGCCAGCCGCTCGCGTCGTTCCTCACGACGCTGCACCAATTCATGCGTTGCACTGAGCGCGAACCTTCTGCAGCGTGCATTGTACACCGCGGGATTTGATTTTCTCAGCAAAAAGAAATTTCTGACTACCAGGATATAGTGCGAAGATGTCGCGTACAAAACATGTTAAACAGTTCAGTTTTCTGGTTAAAAATTGGGTTGTGTGTATGTTTATACAGCCTAGAACTTGGTCTGCCTCCAAGGGCGACGAGTCTCCCAGCTGTAGATGAGCAATTTATCCAGTACGGTACACCCGCTAGCCTGGGGTCTTTAACGTGCATCACGCAGTAGTGACACACGACCGCACGCCGGTACGATGCTCATCCAGATCGAAACGGGCAGGGGCGGGGATCGAATCCTGGGTTCACTTTAAGTGTGAGCGTAGCAGAAGCTAAAAGAGCACGCTCCGAGCTTTCAGCGTTCTTGCCAAGCATGAGCGCTCCTGCAGTGCATGCACTGGTCAGGAGCATATGCTCGCGCTTGTAGCATCGGCTGAGTCTGGACTTGAAGGGGCCCTGCAAAGCGTTTCTAGCCATTTTTTAATTTGCATCGCGTTCGCTCTAACTAGTGAGTGTGACTCTAGTAACACATTAAACATAAAATAAAGAAAAAAATCCGACGTCTAATAGATTCAGAATATTCAGCACAATTTTTTTTGTTGATGACGTCCTTGGTCTGAACCAATAGAGAACCAAAACAAGAGCGTTCAACAACCATGCGCGATCTTCCTATACTTCGTCTCACCCTAGCATGGACTAACCGCGAAGGCTGAGCTAGCGCGAGCGGCCAGCCTTGACTGCCTTGACTAGAGCACTTGCTGCACGAGCGCTCGTGAAGCCGCCGTGGCTTCATTCAAAGCGACTAGCTCGCGCTTTTAGCACGCGCGGCTAACAATAGTCCATACTAAGGTGAGACGAAGTATAAGTGTTGGAAATTAACATCCAGTTATGAAGATGTGAACACCACACCAATATACAGGTGTTCTAAGCAAAAGTTTGCGTGAGAATCACGTGCTTGAAGAGATCAGAAGGGGTCACTTGCGACTATAGACCCTTTCCGAAATTCAGTGCCATCTGGTGGTTTGCAAAGCAGTTTAGGTTTTGCCATATCAATGGCGAAAATGAACTTGCATCGGCACCGTCACTTTCGCAAGTCAACGGCACGCGAGAAATTGTTCAGTGTGAGTTCTTTCTCGAACACTTTCAGTTCGATGGCGACCAAGAACCTGCATTCAGAACAAAGCTCCAACCCAGTCAGATGCCTCGAGAATATTCTATACACCAAAGTGCTTTAAATTCGATTGTGTGCCACCCACAGATGGACTGAATCTGAGTTATTAGAAATAAACGCTTACGTAGCTCTTGTGTTTCATTCCCACGTCGCGTCGTACTGACCCCCCGAATGTACAGGCCTCGCAAATGAGTTCCGGCTGTATAAACATACACACAACAATTTGCTTGTGCCTCGCAAGATCCGCTTAGAAGCATCTCCAACGTCTTCCTTTATCAGTCACTAGAAGGCCGCCATTGGTATGGCACAGATGCCGTTCCACAGATGATGATAGTGATCAAAGTGGTCAGACTGAATTTCGGAAAGGGTCTATTCAGCCAGAAAGCCCCTCTACCCTGGGAAAAGTGGCGCCATACATTGTTGTGGAAATGCTCGAGACACGTGCCGCGCACCACTTCCGGGAAGAGAATGTCGTTCTAAATCTAGCTCAGTGCTGCGCTGCTTCCACTTTGATCTTCCCCTGGGATGCACGTAGCACGTGCCTCGTGCATCGACGCACCTTGCGCAACTTTCAAAACATGAAGGGGCTTTATTCAGCCAGTCCTTCCTCTAGAATTCATATCGTTATTATCTGTCGCTCTAGACCAATGTCTTCACTGAACGCTCGTGTATGACACTGATAGGCACGCTTTTCGAAGCAGCATGTGGGTTTATTTGTCCCTTATGACCTTTTAAGCTGAAACAAAGTGTAGCAAAAGGGATGTCCAAATTGTAAGGTTGTAAAGTCGCGATGATATGCGGCAGCCTAATAAAATGTTAGAGCGCGCATGACTGATAAAGCACAGTGTCGTAAAATGAGGCCGCTCCCGAGACAGTATTCTGCCAAGTTTCGAGCTCGTGCAATCCAATGTCCAAATGTGATTTAAATTAGAAATATAATGTCTGTTCTTAGCGATATTTATGTGTAATTAGGGGCATCATTTCACGCATCTTCATTAGAGAAATACGGACGATAACCAACCAAGTCCTGAACAGTTAGGAGTCCGACGTTTCAAAGTCGGTTAGGTATTTTCATCAGGGGCGACTATTTGCACGTGGAGAGCTGCAGCCTCTTTTCCATCTACGGTGTGTCGTTTGCTTCCTTCACGTTTAATGCGAAAGCATTAACTGTCCCATGGAGCGAACCGACGTCATCAGCTTTGAAGCCGCGCCAAACGGCGCCTCCCACCGTCCCAATGTCGCGTGTAGCAGGAGTCTGATGGATAGGTTCCCATTGGCTAGCGACGAAATAAGGGAGCAGAAGCAGGACATTCATGATTTCGCCTTCACAACTTATAAGTGGTTAGGCGTCCGCGGACGTTTTTGTTCTCCAAGTGCCCTAGTCCGTTGACATACGCCGATGGTTAAGTGGCTGTCGACCGTATTGAGCCGGACCTATTGAAACGTCTGGCTCCTAAATCTTCATGACTTGGTTGGTGAAAGTCTGTATTTCTCAAATTTTTGACCCAAGCAGACGAAGTTCCGTCGGATCTGTTTACATTTAAAACCTGCATTTCTATACATTGATTTTTGCAGTAAGGCTTCCTGTATGGGATTATTTAGAAGAATACCATTTATTATCTCTCTTTCTGCACATTTCGTGTATTTGTCTTCAGATCTGTAATGTGAGCACACAGTTCTTTTTGGCATAGCCCGCGACCCGGTGTTTCACACTGCCAAACTGCGAACAGAAAAGCGTGTTCCGCAGACTCAGCAGATGGCGTATACTCTCGAGCACCATCCTTCCATATCAGCCTCCAGCGGCTATGTGAACTTCATACAGTCAAAATTATTAATGACAATAAAAAATATTTTATTGCTGCCTGAAGACTTGACAACATAAATGAAGGGCCGATCACCCTAAAGATATACATCATAAGTAAATGCACCCCGACATTATCTGATATATGCCCTGCAAATTTTTTCCGGCGTTTTTATCCTCGATAGAAGTGATTTGGGAGAACCTTAAACAAATGTTTTATTTTGAAACTGATTTAAATAACATATGTCTTCCTGACGCATATTCAACTTCTCAAACATATAGAAGTATGTTTCTCCTTTTGTGTGATGAACAAGAATTTTATGTGTCCGTGGGCTGGACGAAAACAAAGTACACAGTGGCGCGTGGCGGAACTATGACGATTGCGCACGCAGACCGTCAGAAAGTGACCAATTAAGTACCTGTAATGTCGAGCAGAGTATGAAATACTACTTTGTTCTATTTAACAAAAATATAAAAAATAGCAAGGGTCATGTTTATTTGTAAATTGAATTGACCGATATCTTGACAAGAATAAACCTCAAACCAAGCTATGTCAAAATTGGTGACTTCGGTACGCGCTATTTTAGGTCAGATCCGATCTGAGTACAAAGGTCCCTCTTTTCTGCATGATTATTTGCATGCATAACGGTCTTGAGTGTAAAGAATATTGGTCAGGAAAGTAAGCGTTGTTATTGCCGCTCAGTGCTTCTATAAAAGGTAGATGAAAGGGTCTGTCCTAAAACTGTCTTGGCATTTTGAAAATATTATTGATTTTAGCTCAGTTGAGTCGTTATCATACATATCGTAAAACGTATTTTGTAAACTAGATTTCAGGGTATATATGGCGAGGACGCGCTCATTTCATGATTTTATGCACTGTAATTAATTCCTAAGCTCAAGAGCACAGCAGGATTCTACTTTCAATACTGTGACGCGAAGTTGCAGCACTAACGGGTATTTTAGGCGATCCCCAAACTGATAACGTTTCGATTCAGATAAAATATATGCGACTGAGGTAAAACAAAATAGATGCTGAGTCATATATGTTAATCTAGCTTTCTTTTACTGTTTCATTTAAATTAAATAACGCAATTTATTTTTCTACCTGAAAATAAAAGTGGATTCTACGAATGATAAAATGCTAGATACTCGTTTCACTGTTGAAATAGTGCCTATTACCGAAGAAACGCGGAAAATATATTCTCCGTTTTGCGGTTCAAACCGGTTCGAACCGGTTCAAACCGGTTCGAACCGTTATTTTTTGCTCCCCGGAACTGAACCGGAGCTGAACCGAAATCTGCGAACCTGAACCGGAACCGAACCGATAAAAATTTCGGTTCGACACCCTGACACGCTGCAACATCGGGCCCATCAGCGGAGGCCTTAGGCGGGGCTGCTGGCGAGGCTGGGACAGGGCTAGTGGAGGACCAGGACGTTGGGGTGGCCGGGGGCCTGTAAGGAACGAAAGCCACCGACAGACAGGTCCCTGCTATCGGCGGCTTACTTCGATTCCCAAGTTGTCGTTTGGGGCCTGTTGGGTACGGTCTCGATGAAAATGGCCGAGATTTCCGTACCAGAAACAGCGGAGCGTATATGCAGGGGCATTCGGGTACCGCACCCCTGATGTCGCTTGGTAATGGCAGCTCCGTCCGCGGCCCTGTGCACCCCCAACTACAGCGGAGGTATCCCTGACATTCATGCTCGACACACAGCTCACTAGTACTTAATTAATCGCGCAGCAACGCACGGTAACGCGGAGGCAGAAGCCTCGACAAAGGTTGCAATCCGGGCTGGTGCTCCACAGCGAGTCTTCACCGACGAATGTGGACTTACCGACGTTCGTTCTTGATTGAAATTGTTTGACGAAACGTATTGTTGAAACCCGGCGTGAACGGTAGCCCGATTTTTGAGGACCCGGTGAAAGTTTCACGAAATTGTCGCACGGAAAGAAGCATCGGAAGCAGACGCCGGTACGGCGTCTCCTTTCGATGCAAGTTGCGCTGCTTTCCCCCGGTGCTGCGCTTTCGTACAACTTTCGGCGGGTCCTCAAAAATGGGGCTACCGTTCACGCCGGGTTTCAAGAATCTGCCTCGTCGAACAACTTCAATCAAGCACAAAATATCACCCACGGTACAGTGTACTAGATCCACGGCTAATTTTATGGCAGCCTGCCGCCATAGCGCTGTCCGCCATATTACTATGATGGCTAGAGATAATATAACTCTCCCAAAAAGATGGCCGACCGTGGCCGCATTCCCGTCCATAGGCGGAGCTGGTCAAATGCGATCCAGCAAATAGACATAGAGATCAGTGGACTCTACTGACTCCACATATATACGATCGATCTTCTGATGCTGCTTGCGGAGACGTCTATAATGAAAGAACTCAGCCTCCCACCTGAGACTATCAGTCTTATTAAATTTGCGGTGAGAGAAGCTTGTTTTTTTCTTTCTCAGCAACTTTTTTTAAATACGGAGAACCAGAAGGTAAATTTTGAATTGGCCTGCTTCTTTATAGGGATGTAAAGTTCCATACCCTTCTGCACCGCCCTGGTGATTTGAAGAACCTGATAATTGACGTCAGATGAATGCAGAATAGGGGACCAGTCGAAGTTCGAAAAGTGTTCATATAATCCCACTTAGTCAGCAGCAGCGAAGGAATGCTGTCTGTCTAAATAAGTGAGACTAGCAGCCGGTATACGGCTGTGGCAGGTACATTCAAGGTTGTAGCCGCCTCAGGCGCAGGATGATATTTGTCTGTAGGCCCTAAAGAAAATCCACTCTCGGTAACAGAAACGTTAACCATGCCTGAGAAGCAAAGGTCAAGGATAGCCCCTTTATTATTTTCTTCTACCTTGCTGAACTGATTCAGGTCCATGAAAGAGGCAAAGCCAACAAGATGACCGCCCTTCTTTGCACCATAATAATGACTTGTAACAACGCGGTGTGCTTCCCAGCGTACACATGGTACATTAAAATCGCAAATTACTAATAGTTTGCATTCACCAGGATCCGCTAATCGTTACTCAGGAGAGCCGCGGCACCCCCGAAAGGCAAAAGCCCGTACACTCGCGGTGCCGCGTCTAGTAATGGTGATTATGTGATAATGTAACATACAAGACGAAAGTGATTGTGATTATAATAAGATATGCGCGTTAAGGGGAGGGATACTACAACGAAATTTCGGCGCTTATTTTATGGTCTATACGTGTTCAAAGGAGCAGTATCACATGGAACACACCAATATCTTGTTTAAAAAAAGTCACGAAAAGGAATTTTAAAACGAATTAAACAATTAGCAAAAAGCACCTGGTGGATGTCGCTATCGCCTCGTTTGTAATGCCCGTCTAGGAACCTTGACAGCTAGTGACGATGAGTGTCTCGCCTCCGGCCACGACGAGAGAAGAGGGGAAGGAGGAACTCCCGTCTTCCCGAGAATCCCTTTTGTGTGTTCCAGAGACCGTCACTCAAAATTCGTACAAAAGCAGCCGCTTCGGTGGCTGGAACGACTAGGCCATCCCCTCGACGTCAGCCTCGCCGTACCTCTGCTCGTACCGAGACGACCTACGTCACGATTGCGTCGGATGTCACGTGCTCTAAGCTGGGCCTTCTCCGAGCGCTTGCTAGAGTGGGCCGTTTATAACAAAAAATACAGCCACCAGGCTCAAAATACAAACGTGCGATTGTAATTTACGGATATTGTGGATCATATTCAACCTATTTTTGAACACGACGGATATATTTCAAATTTCGTTGAAGTATCCCTTTAAGGGGGGGGGGGGGGGGGGGGGGGCTAGCAGCGGCCCTTCTTGGTGGTGGTCTTAGCGGGGCTGCCATGGGCTACTTACTTCTAGCAGGTCGGCTTCGAGAGTCTGGAGAGGGCTCACCGCGTGCCCGACTTGCGGACGAGCCGGCCGAATTACCGGCGACGCAGGGAGCCCAGCACCCTCAAGAGGGGGGGAGGGGAGAGGGGGGGGGAGGGAGGGAGGGAGGGAGGAAGGGGCGGGGGCTCCAGATGTTGGCGCCGGTGTTGGCCGGGTGGCGGCCTTCGCGGAAACGGGCTCTCGCCATTTTCGCAGGACACCGGGACGCGGTGCCCTGCAAAAATGGCGACCGCAACATTATGTTCGCGCGTATTTAGTCTATTTTGATGCTTTGTTTTTAGTATCGGTAGTATTGGATATAAAAAGCACTGAAAACCGACACAACGGCACGATGCCAACGTGTTTTGACGGGCGGAGGAATGGTGGGCTGCTCTTCTGTTATAGTTCGCAGACAACTCCCCAGACGGCGCTCCTTACTGGAAAAAGGTCCATTGAAGACATGGTGTGTGCCGCTGGTCCGGCTGGCTCTCTGACGATGGGAAAAACACTGACAACCCAAAGGTCGTATTTTTTTTTATTGTCTAAAACGATGCAACTTGTAGTCATAGACACGCAAAAAAAAACCGCATCGCGAAAAAAAAAAATTTTCGCGCGCGCGCGCGCCCTTTTAGTTTTGGCGTTTAAATCTCCCGCCGCCACCTCCTTGCTTCTTTTGATCGGTGACGTCAAAAATCAGGAAATTTAGAAGCTTTGTAGGTGACATTTCTATAACATTTAATAACGGCAATCGTAAAACATGTTTTTTAACGCAATTGCGAACGCACTACGGCCCCTCTTTTTGAAATACCAGAAATCAGAGTTCGGTGTGATGTTGCTTCCTAGATTTGTACCCTCCCTCGGAAAACTTGGCGGCGCTCGTTGGCGAGCTTGGCGAGTCGCAGAAAAACCGGTTTTTTCCCGCCGGCGCCCTTGTATCCCTCACCTCCTCCTCGCTTGGGGTTGCCGTGGCAACGGCGGAGGTCCGAAAGAAAGTCGAGTCGCAGGAGACCGCAAAATTTGACTCACTGCACTGGCGCGGATCGCGCGGGAACTTCGAATTCGGCATTTGGAAATTTTTTTTTTTTTAATTCACAAATACTGAATTTTAAAGTTTCAAATTTTGAGGGTAATGTCCCGGCATCGTTTTCGATCGTTTCGGATAATTAAAAAAAATATGATTTTGGTGTGTCAGTGCCCCTTTAAGCCCAGGTGGCTTCCTCTTCTTCCGATATTGCATTTTGAGGTATCATCCAGCGAAGCAGCACAAAGACCGGAGCAGCGAATAAAAATTACGAATCAACAAAGATCGACTTACCTTGCTCTATTCTGATGATGAGAACAACCAAGATGCAAGCTTCAGGCTGCGGGTAGAGTGAGCTAGAAATCTAGTTCTCTGTTGCGCGGGTTCACACTTGACAGCGTGATTCGAGGCGCTTCTGTTTCCGCCTCTGGTTTGGTTCTAATCTCCGCATGCGGGGATCTAGAGAACTGACTCGGTTCGCTTTTCTGCTGTGCAGCCGAGCGTTTGAAAAGGCCGAGGCAGAGCGCGGGAAAAATCTCTGAGGTCATGCTCTGGCATTTGCGTTGAGCCAGTAGAGACAAGCGCGGCGTCAGCCTTCGGCTGCAACTCGCGTTTTGTTCTTACGTTTTAGGATGCGAAAGCCGGAAAGATTAGGTGCCAGCCACGTAACACGGAACTGCCCATAGGCGCTGCTTCCAGGAGCAGTGCTCCCCTCTCCTCCAACGGTCCGCCTCCCATTGGGTGCCTATCGTCGTCGTCTCAGGGTCAAGACATAATTTGTTGCACTGAGTGGGCCAGCATGTGATGCGTTGGCACACTCGGTACATGACTTGTGCGGTGAAATGGCGTACAAGCTATTTCACCGCCCAGGCTACGCACTCAAGCTGAGTCACAGTCGTTGGCGCGAACTTCAAGACATAAAAAAAAGACTAGCCGGAAAAAAATGCCTGAGATGTCACTACTCAAGCAAACTCGCTTGTTTATATGACGACACTATAGCCTCCCGCGGCTGGATGGATGGATGGATGAATCCTGCTGAGCCCTTTGGATCGGGCGGTAGCTTACGCCACCTAGCCATTTTGTCTTACCATTTAAGCTTAGAATATTTAAATGTGAAAACTATATTCACTTCGCACTGAAAAGTGAGGCTATAAAACCCCCTTGCCATCAGTTAATAAGAAAATACCTAGTTTTCTCTCGCTTTCTGCCCCCATTCCCTTAATCTTTGCTTGGTAATCTCTACTGTCTTGAAATCCGCTTTTCCTCCGCTGTCTCTAAAACCCAATGACTTTATTAAATCTATGTTGTCTTCGGTCGGCATAGGGTGAAGCCCTTTACAGTAGAGTATCAAGTGCTCAGCCGTCTCGTCCTCCTCTCCACAAGCAGCGCACACTGTATCCATTTCCTGGTACTTCGCTCTGTATGTTCTGGTTCGCAAAACGCCTGTCCTTTCTTCAAACAACAATGAGCTTCCCCTAGAATTGTCATAAATGCTTTCTTTGGCAATAACTGTTTTGTTTAATCTAGAGCTTTCCAGAGCCGTCTTCGTCTGCATTCCCTCTAGTCACCGATCTCTTTCTGTGGCCTTAACTTTCTTCTTAACTGAGACCTGCTCTTCCGTAACCCCACTATAGCCTAAAAACTTTCCTCTTAATTTCCTAGTGGGCTGTCTCCACTTTGTGTCTATACTCCTCATGTATAAATAGCTGAAAACCTTTCGTGCCCATTGCTTCCCATCCATTTGCCTCAACCGATCCTCAAATTCGATCTTGCTCACAGCTTCCCTGCCCTCAAATGACGCCCATCCCATGTCTCCTTGTACTCCCTGGTTTGGCGTTTTGCAATGTGCCCCCAAAGCCAGCCTACCCACTCCGCGCTGTTTTATTTCTAGTCTTGCATGCACTTCAGATTTCATGCATAGCACTGCGTTTCCAAAAGTCAAGCCAGGCACCATGACCCCTTTCAAAATCTCTCTCACCACCTCATACCTGTTGTAATTTCAAAGTGCTCTAGTTTTGATTACGGCTGCATTTCTGTTGCCCTTATCTATTATACACTTTGCATGCTCGCTGAGATATTCTGCACCATCACATATCCATACTCCTAGATACTTGTATTTACTAGCTCTCTCAACTGTAATATTCTGTATCTTCAGCCTCTCAACTTCATCATTGTTAAAAATCATGACTGCTGATTTTTCACTACTGAATTATTTTAAGCCTGATTCCTCTCCTTCCCTACCACAGATGCTCATTATTTCCTGCAAATCTATCCTTTCAGTCGTTCGACGCGCCACCGTTTTGGAACGGCTGCGATGGTAATTGCGGTGTATTTTGTGGAATGAATATGTTTTGAAGCACAATGTTTAGATGGCGCTTCACCGTAATCTATGGGGCACAGTTTTGAAACGACATTCTATACTTCGTCTCACCTTAGCATGGACTAACCGCGAAAGCTGTGCTAGCGCGAGCGGCTAGCCTTGACTAGGGTGCCTTCATGTGCGCTTTGCTTGGGGTGATGACATCTGGCCATTTTGTTTCGAACGCTTATTTTTATTTTTTGTTCTGAAGCGCGTGAAAGGGCGTGTCCCTGCACGCGCTCATGGCGCTGACTGTGCTACGGCGACATTTTGTTTCCTGCGATTTCATTGTATTTTCCCTGTGAACGCGTGCTGTCGGCATCGGTACTACAAACGATGGCATCACCCTAAACAGAAGGGCATTGAGGCACCCTAGCACTGATTTCTATTGTAGTAGGCTGGATCGCTGATCGGGAGCCCGTCGGTGTCGCCACCGGCGGCCATTGCTTGACACCAGGCAATACACGCAAGTCTATGGGAGAAACGCACAACAGTAAGAATATTGAAGCAAGCATGTACGCTGTGCTCGGGGGCGAGTATTTTATGGTGTGCTGCGAGCCTTATGTCGGGTGTTTGGAGATCGAATCGGTATTTGTCAAACGTTCGAACGCCGATTAAAAAACATCAAACGTACCGGAGCACCTACGGCTGAGCTGGCAAGCTTGCTCTCGTAGTGGAGTAAACAAAGGAACTTGCCGTCAATAAGACCGTCCTCGGGGAAGCCCAGAAGTTGATGAATGACAAAGAAGTTCCATCTCGACAGCGGCTTTCCGGGAGTGAGCGAATTCCGCGTAGCAAAGCCTTCGAGCTTGTCGTCTGCTAAACCCAACTCAACAAAACCGCCACCGACTCCGCTGTAACTCTAGGTAACTCTCGCCTCATTGAGCTGCACTACAGCGGAGTCACTCTCGACCACAAAAAATGTATTTATAAGAACTGCGAGGGCTGTCTGTTCTAGTGTTTGTACTCATGCTATCTAACGGGCTTATCGAAAAGCATGCAAAACGTTTCAGTGGCGACAACAGCTTAGAAACGAGGAAAACGTCACTTTTTCTCGTTTTCCCCATAGACTCCCATGCGTTGACTGGTGTCAATCAATGGCCGCCGGTGGCGACACTCGGCCCCAGCTGCCGAGGCCGCGTTCCGCGATCCAGCCTACTACAATAGAGATCAGTGCACCCTAGCCTTGACTGTCTTGACTGGAGCACTCGCTGCACGAGCGCTTGTGCAGCCGCCAAGGCTTCACTCAAAGCAACTAGCTCGTGCTTTTAGCACGCGCAGCCAACGTTACTAAAACACTCAGTTGGGAAACTGCCATAGAGACCGCCTCCAAAAACTGTCTCCGATCTGTCCACCAGCACCGAGCTAATTACGTACACAACGCCACCACTTTTCCCGCAGCGGCCATTCGAGGATCCGCACGTCACTTCTATTTTGGCTTTAATCGGCCATTTTGGGGCCAGAACAGAACTGTGGAAGAGGTAACAGGAGCGCCACCCCCGTCTCCCCTGCGGACGCGCCGCATCTTGCTACCCCAAAGTTAAAATGCACCTAGGTCAGGACGCGCCACCTGAAAGGACCGGTGAGGCATGGTTGTATAAAAACAATATTAATTGTGCCACAAAACCTTGCAAACTAAAGATTTTAAAAACATCACTCGCTCCTCATTTTGTACTAATCTCCAATAAAAGTTACTACAAAAAGAGTCTTTTCTGTTTGTTTTTTCGCAAAACCATGCTTTCTAAAAGCTCAAGGTGACCACAGTACAGACAAATGACAAAGAGTGGCGCTGTTGTCGCATTTAGCTCGGTCTCGGTGGACGCTAGCGGCCCAGGTTTCGACGGCGAGTTTCCCAACTGAGTGTTTTAGTAACGTTGCGCGCAGCTAACAATAGTTCATACTAAGGTGAGACGAAGTATAGATGCAATACCACCTAGAATACAAGGCCTGCGCATGACGTTTCGTTAGTAGATCCCCGGCCCGCCCCAAGCGGCAAACAGGCAGAAGCTTGACGAGAGTAGGGGCCGCGTCCCAACTACGCGTCGCATTCACTTGCGGCAACTTGCGGCCACAGCTGTGTGCGTTACTGCTGAGCGCGAGCTGATAGCGAGCTTCCAGTTCATTTGCAACGTGCACGCGAACACTCCCTCGGCCAGGAGCGCGAGCTAGCACGCGCTCCTGGCTTTGAGACGGGCATTTCTAGCGCGCGCGCTCGTTCTGCGGAAGAACGCTTCAAAGCAGCGACCCGGTGTATAAAAAGCGCCCTCGAAAATGACGTCCAGTGCCCCGCCGCCCCCGCCCGTTTCGATCTGGATGAGTTTCGTACCGGCACGCGTTCGTGTGATCACTACTGCGTGATGCACGTTAAAAACCCCAGGTTAGCGGTTGTACCGCACTGGCTAAATTTCTCATCTACAGCTAAGAGACCGATTACCCGTTGAGGCGCATCTCCATCAAGGCTGTATAAACATAAAGAGCAAACCAATTTTGACGTCCAGTGCTAGCGTCCAGCGTCCAGCGAAGGGCTTTGCAGCCCTTCGCAAAGCAGTAAGGCAATTTCAATCATGCATTTGACGCTCTACGTGAACGTCTAACTTCATTGTATGCTATAGCAACAGACACTCGGCGTGAGCATCTGTTTCATTATCTGCTACGCAAACCACTGAAGCAGGCGATGGAGCAGACGACGTCGCAGACGATGTAGCAGACGATGGTGCTCATCCGGGCTAGCTGCTGAGGGGATCTACTAGTGATGACGTTTAGAGGAGGAAACGCGCAGGCCTTGTGTTCTAGGTGGTATTGATAGATGCCGCTTCAAACGGCAGGAGGCGGGCTGGAGGGTGAGAGGAGGGTAAGGGCCCGTTCACACTCTTGCGACCGAGTTCGACCGAGAGAAACCAGACCGGTTTTTAAGCCTCTTGCGGTCTCTTAGGACCAGCTCCGCTGCTGGTCCTAAGAGATCTCAAGAGGCTTAAAAACCGGTCTGGTCTCTCTCGGTCGAACTCGGTCGCAAAAGTGTGAACGGGCCTTTACCTACTCGTGAGAGTTTCACAACAGAACTAATCTAGTAACGTTAACACGGTCTCAGCGACGTCACACTGAAACCACCGGAGTAGTTTTGGAATGCCGGGTCCACCGGAGTCCTGCCTCGGATCTTGAGTTGCAGGAATCAGTTGTGTTTTATGCAAATTGATCGTAGCAATTCGTGTTGCAGCGGTCGAAAACAGCAATGCCGGAAGGACAGAAATCACTGCCCTGTCAAAAGTGTGTCTCTAAGCAAAAATCACTACCTCGAGAGGAGGTCAGGAGAAAGAAAGAGACAAAAAAAGACAAACAAAGAATTATAATCGTCTGTTTATTTTCCTTAACCCCTCCCTTCCACTTTTAAATATTTTAATTTTCCTTACCCCAGTCACAAGTTATTTATAATCATGATAATGTACGGTGATCGCACGAAGCAGTGTGTAAGTCTGCTTCAACGCCACCTGAAGACAAACTAGAACCAGGGAGCAGTAATATTTCACAGGATTTTGAACCTACAGCCAATTCTTATAATGTTTCTATAATCATAAACCTATAAAAGAAATCTTCTGTAATAAAAATACGCCATCCACCAATCACAATTATTTTTTTTTTACATTTGACTTATTTAACGTTAATTAAGCGCTTTCATATAATCGCCAAAACAAGCGAGACGTATAGTATATATAGTATCAAAATTCAAGTCATGGTATAGAAACCGGTTTTCTTCGTAATGTTCAGACTGTTCGATGTTTTTGTTGCAAATTCATTTGGCGAGTTGATGCAATCTACAACGTGTCTCCTGGGCCGGCTTGCCAGAAACAGCGTCTCATCTGAGACTGGGGGAAAGAAAGCGGTGCCAAAACCAGCGTACGAGGTAAGCGGGACTCAAACTGAGTCTCAAGACGCGCGCGCGCCTCAGCCTTGGCAGTGCCTTCTTTCACCCAGTCTCAGCTGAGTCACTTTTCTAGCAAGCCGGCCCTGTTGTTGAAAGGTGTGGCGGTCCTTACTCGCAGCATCTCGTATTCTTAGGCGATGTTGAGGTTCAGCGGCTGTTGAGGATTCCTTCAATCCAGTCCAGGTGACCGCTGATCCTGGTGTATATGCCCGGATATCCCGAGGTGCCGCAGGGATATCCGGCCGAGACTAGGCCCAGTACGTAGAAGCGATCACCGAAAAAAGACAGCAGTGATCCACCAGCGGTAACCTGGTTTCAAGAGAGATGAGATGGCACGAACACAATTACAAGTACTGACAAACAAGTGCTGAGGTGACCGACCTGCGCGGTACAACTAAACGCAGATTACGCCGGAGTGTAGCAATACGACTGACAGCTCCGTACGACTAAAAGCGAATCACGCCAGGGCGTCGCGACACAGCATCTTTACGACTAGAAGGGGATTACGCCGGAACGTCGCTACACGACTATACTTCGTTTCACCTTATCTGCGAGCGAAGCCAAAGCTAGAAGCGCGAGACCAGCGCTTTTTGCGTTTCTCCCCAGCTCGCGCGCTCGAGCAAAGCCTGAACGCACGGAGCTCTCGTGCTCGCGCTTCCAGCTTTGCCTTCGCTCGCACATAGGGTGAAACGAAGTATAAAAAGGAAGAAATACCGGAAAGTCGCTACAAGAAAGTGAACCATTCGTACTTGTTCTTGCCGAGGAAAAAACATTGGGTGGTACGAAATGCACAATGCTGAAAGTATGCACTCAGCATTCAGGCCACGTCTATGGCAGCAAATGTCACGTCAATGCAATCCATGTGCACTGTGCGACACTGTTAGCGCAAACAGGACTTGGGCGCTTTTGCGCATTTTACTTCGAAAGGGCGGGCTTCAAGATTTTACCACGGTTAGACTATTGCCTGACTGAGCACTTTCCCCCAATGAAAATCTTTCACTACTGAGAAGAAAACAGAGAAGACCGATGATGGCACGCTAGCAGTGTTGTGGAGGGTACAGTCACTGGCAGGGCGAAAACAGCTGAGAGGTCTTTCAGTTGTCAGGCATCTAGCTTGAGCTTCCTACACTCTAAAAAAAAAGTGTAGCTTTTACACTTCTTGTCACATCAATCACCATGTCTGTCCTTTAATTCACATGGCAATTTGTATTTTTGTTGAGACAGAAGTTGCATAATTTAAAGCAGCTTTGTTTGTAATATCAAACTGACATTCTGTTTCTATTATTGTGCTTAGATTTGTTCAGTTAGTCTATTTAACCTTCTTTCGTGGAAACGATTAATGGAACCCATATATTAGTGTGTAGTTGGGTATGTGATAAATACCATGTGCCTTTATATCTGTGAACCATTTAGGAATGCTCACCAATGATGAGGATGATAGTGTAATGTTGAGACAGATGCTGACATAACTTCCTCTAAGATATATAGGGCTGCCATCGTTAAGAATGGTTAGGGTATGCCGTTGAGCAACATCTACAATATATCTTCCCTTGATGTTGGTCGTTTTTGCTCCCGTAAAGAGCGGTGAGCATTAAAGTCTCCAGTTTGTGTATGTGGCGGTGGAGTACTCGTAATGATTGTGTCATGCAACTTTTAGTCTATTAGCGGCGAGATGTTTTGGTGGCGCCCTCCTGTGGTTCCCCCTTGTGACGTCATTACCTTGCAAACAACAAGTTCGATGGTGTTTGTTATTAGCATGGTGGAAGCTTGAAATTATTGCGCTCTCAAAGCAACACTGCCAACACCGTCAAAATTAAAGTTCTTTCATTCCTCTTATTTCCGTCGATGATAAATCCCCTTTCCGACGTCATAGTCAGCGTTCGGCCAATCGTGGAAGGCCGACCACAGCGACGCTTTCGGTGGCGCACGGGGCTAATATTAGCCCCGAGAGCGAACACAAGCGTCGCTGTGGTCGGCCTTCCACGATTGGCCGAACGCTGACTATGACTTCAGAAAAAGATTTATCATCGACGGAAATAAGAAGAATGAAAGAACTTTAATTTTGACGGTGTTGGCAGTGTTCCTTTGAGAGCGCAATAATTTCAAGCTTCCACCATGCTAATAACAAACACCATCGAACTTGTTGTTTGCAAGGTAATGACGTCACAAGGGGGAACCATAGGAGGGCGCCACCAAAACATCTCGCCGCTAATAGTCGCGTCCTCGGTTTTATATAGGAAGTATTCGCTGGCGGCCATAGCTGTGTGCACGACTGCTGAGCGCGTGCTGGTGGCGAGCCTCCACAGTTCTTTTGTAACGTGCATTCCGCACCCTCAAGATTGCCGGTCTTAGCAGCCTATTAATGTGGGCTCGTTCAGAGCATGCGCTATAGACATCACCCACAAATATGGCGCCCAGTGAATACTCCTTATAGGCAGCAATAACCGTGATGGAAGTATTAGTGTGACGAATTGTTGCGGTTACACACTCATTCGTAGGATGTGATATCACGTGCTCTACATACGTCAAGTCTTTGCGTATTGCAAAAATGACTCTGCTTGAATCTATTCCTCTTGGGGAATGATATATTTAATATTCCGATGAGCGTAGTGTGCTGGGAACTCAAGACTCGGAAATGGGCAATATTGGAAATTTATGCTTGTAATTTAACTGACAGTAGTCGGAAAGACGGCTACGTAAGCTACCGGCGTTTCTTTGGAAGATAGTTGCTTTAGTAAGTACCTCTTTTGTTGTTAAATTAGCTTTACCTCAGAGAAGGATGACCTACTCGCACCATGACGAAACGAGAAGTAACTTAATATCGTTTTTTTATTTTTTATAAATGCCTGAGCTAACGGATATTGTACGTAAATGAGAAACCTGCGCGCCAAAAATGCGATGGCGCAGAAAGCGTTCCGTATAGTTCTTGAGATTTGGGTAGAACTTTGAAGTTGAAGTCCCTTAAGATTTTCATTTTTTTTTTGTATTTTCCAAGATATAAGCTTTGGAGCACACTTTTTAGTATCTTGCCTCTGATCTTGTGAAGAGCTCGGCTGTTGAGTCGGCGCATTTAATGTTGTAGGCGGTTGCTTGACCGGTTGCTCACTTCTTTGCAGCCTCTTGGATGGCGTCGTTCTTCCTAACATAGCCGTGCTTCATTGTACGATGGTGTTTCTTGTGTGGCTTTACAGCTGCTTTTGGCGATACATTGCCGACGCTATTTGCACTACGGTATTTAGCTATTACCCTTGCGTTCTTTTATATTGGGCAATAACGTGAAGTTTAGTGATGGTGTCTCTCGCAGTTCACGGATCTTGGTGCGTCTGCTCAGACTTGTACACGTTACTAAAAAATAGTAAGGAATTACATTTACAATTACACAAAGCTAAATTGTAATTAATTACAATTACAATTACCTTCCTATAAAAGTAAGCGACCGTTACCCAAAAAAGTAATCCGTTACTTTCGTGGCGTTACTTTCAATAATATCGTCCTCAAGTAAAAAACAAAGGGAAGAAAGCTATTCAAATTGTTATTGTTGCCACCTGTTCCATTTATTGACCTTGAGTATTTTGAACAACAGCAGACCCTCGAAAGTGCCGTCAGACATTTTGCGTTATTTCTTACGGTGAACACCATTTAAACTGAGGCACTGGATGGGAGTGCCATATTTTGCCTCACGAATGTTTTATGCTCTTCTGCATTGAGGTTTTTCAGCGAAGCAATGGAAGTACTATTTACCGCGAAGATAGAGCAAAACTTCGTCGTTGCAACCGTTGACTGGTATTTGATAGTTTTAGTAGATTGTTCCGATACCCCCGGTAATGGTACCCGATAACGATATGACGCCTGCGCAAAGGTGGCGGCGAAGTATTGCATATCGTTATCGGAGTCATCGGACCGATCTACTAAAATTCTCTATTGTCGAAATCGCGAAGGTGTAGAAGTCGTCATACATCTAGCTAAAACTAGAATAAGAATTGATTTATGTACATCTTACTATACCGGCATATATTGCCAGACAATAGCGAAACATAGTCGAAACAGTAAGGTGATAAATAATAAATAAGGTTTGGCTCGATATTCTTCTTCCTTTGGTTCTAAACAGGTCGAGCCTCGGTTCAGACGTTGGTAACCAAGAAAGAGTTTCCAGTATATAAATACGCATAAGTAAAGTATAAGTAAAGTAATAAAAAAAAAAGAACAGGACATTCATAACAACAATTATTCAGAGCGTCGGTTAAAACAAGGAAATGTAAACGCACGTTTGCCGTGTGTACTGCAGTTTACTCCGGTGTTCTGCAGATAGACGTCCGCTGATGCCACGGGCAGCGAAGAGCAGAGCCCGCGCTATGGCCCCACACACGAGTTTCACTCTCTCCTCAAGCCCAGAATATCAAGTCTACGTCAGCCACCATCATGTTTTATTTGTAAAAATATCAGCTTGAGATAAGATGCGTCCTGCTGAGGTAAAAACAGGAACAAGAAAAAAGGAAAACTTAGCATTTTCGAAGTGCTCGCAAAAAGCTGACTCACAAAAAGGATGACTGAGATGGAGATAACCTGGCTGGAATTCACAAATAGTGTGGGCCAACCTTAGAAGTTGGACTACAAAAAAGTAAGTAGCTAGAAAAAAAATACATCCTGTTTTCTAAAAGATGATAAGTGTGCAGCAATGAACGAGAATGATTGTGGCAATAACAACTTCACATATTATCACATCTCTTTTAGTGGATTTCGGGGTAGACGGAGCGTTGTCTCGTGTTGTGACATTATGAAAATGGTCGTAGTTACTCTAACCGAGAAAGACATTGTTAATTCTTGTATGTGCACTTACCGCCTCGAACTTCTCGATGAGGCACACAATCACTTATATCCTCCTCTCCCTATCTTTGATCGCAAAGAAAAAACAAAGGGACTAAAGAAAGTGGATATAACTTGCCCCCCCCCCCCCTCTTTTTTTTTTTTTTTGAAGAAATATCCATTTGAATTTCTCTGGCACTGTAGTGTTGCAAAAAAAGGCTTGCTTTGCGGAACTGAAAGTGCCAAAATAAAAACCTTTTCTTTAGAAGAAAGGCGGGGGGGGGGGGGGGGGGGTAAAAATGTAACGGATTACAAGGAATCCGTTACGTAAGAAATGTAAGGGAATTACTTTAAAATTACTCTAGAAAATATGTAATTATTCCGTTACTAAATTACTGATAAATGTAAGGGATTACAAGTAATTTCGTTACTTGTAACGGATTTCGTACAAGTCTGCGTCTGCTTGACATGCGGGGTGCTCACAGTACCCAACACAGCGGCTCCAGTATAGGGGTCTAGTGCACAACTGGCAACATAACCAAAACGGCAACATTTTGGGAATTGACGTGGTTTTTTTACGTAGGCCGGGTAGATTTTAAATCTTGCATGCTCTACAGCGGCAAACTCAGGGAGGTTTTGTGAGACGAAGATCAGGTTCAATACTTCTGACTGCTTCAGTCTTCTAATATTGGTAATGAATATGGGTGTCTGGGATATGACTTTGGTATTTTTATACAGCCGATCATTAATAATTTCCTAGGAGATGCCTCGGATCACTAGAACTTCGGTTGTTTCTGGCCGTGGCTCATATGCACAACCCAATTCACTCCTGCAAGTGGTGTCATTTTTAGCAGTGCTTTTGTTGATTCAACTTTTATTGCGTCGAGACCGATCACGTACAGTCGGTAGTTGGGTCTGATTTGCACCACTCCAGCCGGTACGATATTGTTAATTCTCTTAGAGAGCTACAAGATGAATAATCTTGGTAATCATTTGGTCTAAATTAGGTGATGTGACCACAACGGTGATGCCGTGACTCGGTTGGTATGAATAGCATGTGGGGATGATGGTGCCATCACTGGATCCAGAGCCTTCAAAACCGTGGCGTTGTTTTCTTTGTTCCTTGAATGTTACCAGATTATATCCTAGGTCGTACTTGATATCACTCATTTAAGTCCTCGCATGAATCGTCGTATACGCAGGACGCCCTGGAAGAGCCATCAACACAGCCGATGGACTTGGCGGTCATGTCGTCCATAGAATACTTGTCCCCATAGGGACAGCGCGTTGGTCTGCCTTCAGGCAGTGCCGCGGAGGGCCCCTGTTTGGCACACGATGGGTTGCAGCAGGAGGTTGAGGAATTACAAACAATAATGAATATGCACTTAACGGAGACAAGAAAACATGTGTTCTCTTAAATCCCGTCGTCGTCGTCCACCCCGTAGCCGTAAAGAATTTCAATAAACGTTTGTTCCACTCCACTCCAACCGTTCACTGAAATGCGGCGAAATTTGGTAAAAGTGAGTAAAAGGCATATAAGTGCGTGGTTGGCCTACAGGGACGGGCATATCTGAAGCTATGGGTGCCTCACTTACCGTATCTTCAAGGCAGGCGGGGGCGTGCACTGACGATTTGAACTTCTCGCTACTCGAGAAGCGAAAGAAGCAGACAACGGGTGCGCTGGTGGCATTCGGAAATCTCCGAACGCTACTTCGGCATATGTCTGCCTTTTTCGGCTCTGCCGGTTGCTGTGGAAACCGAGCCAGTTCGGCCCGTTGCTATGGTACCGGGTGGGGCTAATCATGGCGAGAGGCGGCACGGGGAAAATCATAGTGCTACTTTGACAGCTAAAGCTGTCATACACTGTATTTCTAGTCGGGACTAGTGGCAAATCGCCTAAACGCCGTGATAAAATTATATGCATCAAGGGGCTTTAGAGGCGACTATGTGCCGCAAACAAATTGATTGGACCCGAGGCAGAAGTGAACGCTTTCGTAGCTCTTGTATTCAAATCATGCGTCGCATCATACTATACTAACGTCTCAAATGTATACACCTCGAATAATCCGTTTAGGAGCATCTTCGACTCCTTCCTAGATCAAAACTAGTATATCGCCACGCCATTAGTACGGCACATTTACTATTCCTTCCATGATTGTGGTGATCAAAGTGGCCAGACGGAATGAAGAGTGTCTGTATACGTATCCATGAAATATCTGCCCACACGCCTTTCAACGTTAAAGGGGCAGTGCAACGATTTTAACGTTGAATTTGCAGCTTGTACTATTTATATGTGTTT